>CAJQUW010010014.1:0-600000 GCA_907163375.1 Prostheceraeus crozeri
GAATCGTTACAGGCATTACTCAGAGGGGATCTTATCCCAACTCCAAGGCCTCGGCCCACAAATCCAACCTCCCGCGGACAGAGCGTGCGTCATATCACTGTGTTGGTATCCGGACCCCGATTTTGACATGAAAATCAGTGGATTGTTTACAAAGGTTGCAAATTCCAAGCCGAAGCTTGCCTCCCACAACTTTATAAATGTCTTAGTTGAATTCAGAAGGTTTGAAAATCCCGAAAATTGCCAAAAATAGCGAATTTAAATTTTTCAATTTTTTAGCACTACTTATGAAATTTTATAAGTAGTCTATCACTTAGGGCAGGTCAATAGCGACCGAACCTTTTTTGAATCAAGTCAAACGGACTTGTAGAAGCAAAGTTACAAGCCTTTAAAGTTTTGGAGTCTTTTATGGCCTGGAGACGAAGGCCATCTCCTGGCTAACCTCTAAGTCTGACGCCTTAGCTGATATCAGCAATGAAATTTTCTAAGTCGGTTTCTTACAGAAACTCGGGATTTGGAATGTCCGAAGCTATCATCGGAGCTCAGAGAGACGACTTACCGTTGACTATCTCTCGTATTAATGACAAGTCTCTCTCGGTTCCCAGCTTATATAGTGTGTGGCGATCAGCTGATGACGTAACACCCATCATCCAAACACTAAAAAACCCGTCTATCTCCGGTTCTAGTGCTCCGATTGAGCTGGAAATACACCATTTCCATGTAGAATTTGACGCTGAATCCGAATCTGGCCTCCGTTTTCCCATCCGATGCTTCGTTTTGGCTCTACAGTAGGCAGCCATCGCAAAAATTCTAACTCTGTCGTTTTTCCGAAAAATGTTGAACATTTTTCTCGCCGATTGACTTGAAACTCTCCGATTGACATGAAACTCACCATACAGATAAAGAATTTCACGCTGATTCCAAATCTGAAATCCGTTTTCCAATCCGATGCTTCGTTTTGAAGCTAGAGCCCAAAACGTCCCAAATTCTAACTCTGTCGTTTTTCGCCAATGTCCCAAAATCTTAAATGGCGTCTCACATCTAAACGAAGACAGATAGGAACAAGCCGATTCTTTCACTGAATTTGTCTCACTCTTAGCTTTCAAACGAGCTATCGCACGACAAAATCCGTCCACTGGAAGCCAAAATCGAAGCAAGCTGTCCAGAGGGGGGGGGGACGTCAGTGAAATTTCAAATTTGATGAAAAATGTTTTGGTGACGGTCCCAGGTCGAAATTCCACACTTTGGAAAATTTTCAAAATTTTACCCATACAAAGTCACTCTGACACTTAGGATTTTTTCAGGTAAGCGAGCTCCGACCTAAAATCTTGTAACCGCTCTAACTTTTGAACGAAGACAGATAGGAACAAGCCGATTCTTTCACTGAATTTGTCTCACTCTTAGCTTTCAAACGAGCTATCGCACGACAAAATCCGTCCACTGGAAGCCAAAATCGAAGCAAGCTGTCCAGAGGGGGGGGGGACGTCAGTGAAATTTCAAAATTTGATGAAAAATGTTTTGGTGACGGTCCCAGGTCGAAATTCCACACTTTGGAAAATTTTCAAATTTTTACCCATACAAAGTCACTCTGACACTTAGGATTTTTTCAGGTAAGCGAGCTCCGACCTAAAATCTTGTAACCGCTCTAACTTTTGAACGAAGACAGATAGGAACAAGCCGATTCTTTCACTGAATTTGTCTCACTCTTAGCTTTCAAACGAGCTATCGCACGACAAAATCCGTCCACTGGAAGCCAAAATCGAAGCAAGCTGTCCAGAGGGGGGGGGGACGTCAGTGAAATTTCAAAATTTGATGAAAAATGTTTTGGTGACGGTCCCAGGTCGAAATTCCACACTTTGGAAAATTTTCAAATTTTTACCCATACAAAGTCACTCTGACACTTAGGATTTTTTCAGGTAAGCGAGCTCCGACCTAAAATCTTGTAACCGCTCTAACTTTTGAACGAAGACAGATAGGAACAAGCCGATTCTTTCAGTGAATTTGTCTCACTCTTAGCTTTCAAACGAGCTATCGCACGACAAAATCCGTCCACTGGAAGCCAAAATCGAAGCAAGCTGTCCAGAGGGGGGGGGGGACGTCAGCCGAAAATTTTTTCTCTCCGATTTCGCTGGAAACATCCTTCCTAACCCAAAATTTCACGTAGATTCCGAATCTGGCCTCCGTTTTCTCATCCGAGATCCTTTCTCTCTGCAGTACAGTAGAAGACGGGAGTTAAACTAAAATATAATAAATAGACATGTCAACACCTTATTTAACTGTTAAACGCACATGTCATCATAAGCAATGAGCATGAAATTTGAAGTTCCAGTGTACTCTCGCTAATGCAACTCTCTTTCATCCGCCTACTGGCTTTAGAACAGAAAAGTCATTCACAGAGAGAGTTCTGAAGCATGAGATTGGTCGGAATGTATGTGATGAGTTGAATGATTTGCTTCACATATTATAGAGAGTGTCATGCTCATAAGAAAAAAACCGTAGATCATCATCATGTCAAATGTCAAACTTCGTGTACATATGCGTTCATCGACATATGACAAGCTTATCCGATCAATCTAATATTCCTAACTTTTTCAGATGATTATGTACCTACACTTTTAATTTAGATTAACTATTAGAGCAGATAATGAAGCTGAAACTGCGTCTTCGAATTCGAAACATCGGCCGAGGAAACAGATTCATAGACATTTCACGGTGTTCGTGGAGCTTGGAGCTTTTAGATGTTCCAGGAATGCCGCTACATTTCTAGGTACTGGAGAAGTAGGCCTGCATCTCTTTTCCGAATAATGATGCAGATTTATGTCTGTCTGTTTGAAACTGTAATGATTACTTGATCTTCTAGAGGAATAAATCATCCCAAAATTGAAAAGATCCCAACAACTACAATCCCACGTGCGAAATTAATATGAAAAATGCTGAATATACTTACTCCCAAGTCGTTCCTTATAGACTTTTCATCAGGATCAACTCTCCCAACGCGACTGTCGTCCAACAGGTATACGGACTGACCGCAAAAGATGTAGGCAGCGACTGAAAGCAATCAAGAAGGACAATTGAGAAATGTAAATAGGCAATAATAAAGAGATAGCGATATAACTCATTTGAGATACTGTGCCAGTGATTTGATCTGATTACTTGAGTATTAAATTGCAATCAACATATCATCGATAATTAGCATCATTGAGACGCGGAGAAATTATCAACCAATCGATCCAGTTTCTATCTAATTCTGGTACTCCAAATGCTCCCACTCTAGCTGTCATGTTGCAAGGGCTTAAAGTGACTCATAATTACGACGCCGTTTGGTAAATGATAATGCCATCCGCTACTAAATGTATAGGCTGATATTCCGCGGTGGGATTCGAACCAAGGTATTGCAGTTGTACGCGTGCTAGTGAGTACTCTGTCACAGGGCTACAATAACAGCTGGTCAGCTGCAAATCGAATGAGTACATGTTCCCGGCAATCAGAGGAGGACTCATGACATGGCTATGGATTTCGAGTATAGTAGAACGCCGCTATAAAGGCACCCCTTGGGCGACATCAAAACCTGCCTTTATAGCGGATGTGCCTTTAGGTATAATGAAATTTGACTTTTTATGCAAGCAACACTCAATTACACTAATACAACACAGATGCCCAACAGACGACATTAACAAAACCATTGCCACATCACAGCATTGTGCTGCTCATTGGATGCTGTGACATTCGTTCCATTTCGACTCAAATTGAAGGTTTTATCTTCCTCCAGTCGTCAAAATTTCTGCCCGGCCGGCGTTGTAAAAAAACGGCGCGGCCGGCCGAAGGCGGTTACAACCCTGCTGTGCTTAGATAAAGTTAGTATCTGTGAGTACGCTGTTTTTTTGACTTGCTCATCAAATTGCAGTTTATCGCTTCAGTATCAATATAACAGGCGGAACCATGATAGAGAATGACACACTGTACCACAAATGTATCTATCAGTACACATGATAATAGCAGGTCGAGTTATCTTCTTTCCTTCTACATCAATGCGTTGTTACAGCGACTCCCGTGGAGGCCTGACAGATGAGTGGGAACCTGTTACCGCGCGCGTACGCGGAGCCAGGACACAAGGCTGATTGTCCACACAATATTCGCAGAAAGACCTATTGCGTGTGGTTGTATTACGCACTTGTTTCATCCATCTCGGCAATTTACAAATTTTCTTCTGCGCCCGCAAAATATTTGTGCAGAAGAACGTGCCTTTGTAGTGGTCAAGACACGCCTTTACAGTGAACTTTGTATTGCGTAGATAGGGGAAAATTCGGGCCGACAGAAAACCTGCTTCGAAGCAGATGTGCCTCTATAGTGGCATGCCTTTATAGCGGCGTTCTACTGTAATTTGGAAGTGATTTTCAGGAATTCGCAGGATTTTTCAGATAACCTTTTAAGACATCCTCTCAAACTTGAGATGCCCTAGATGCCTTGCGTTGTTGATGCACGATCGAGCTTAGTCTGCTAGGTTTACAATCACATCCGTCATGACGATCGTTGTATATGTTGTACTTTGATGGATGGGATATGAGCTTCCACGACAAAGACGCATAATATTCTCTCTGAGAATAATTCCATCAAAATGTTTAACGACTAACGCAGAGCACGGACGCTGCAGAACAAGTCATAAAAAGCGACTTCTGCAAGATATGAGTCGAATTATGTATATTGCAGTCAAACCTCGCTAATCAAGACCATAATTGCCAGGCTTTCAATGTCTTAATCATCGAAACTCTTAATTAAACACCAGCTTCTTTATGCCAAAGATACAAAAAAAAACGCCACAGTCGTATGATATTAATTAGCCGAAATCTTAATTATCCGTGACCGAATTAACAAGCTTCGGCTGTGATTTTAATTACGCACCGAATTTATTTATTGCCGAATGATTTTAATTGTGGCACAAGATATTTGTGCTGTGAGATTTTCTCTGCGGTTTCCAATCATAATAGCGGCTTGAAAATTATGTCGGAGGTCTATGAATACGTATATTCACGAATATTAACTAAACTCTGACTTTTGTGACTTGGTGGTCCATCGCCTATAGCCGAAGAGGAATTGCACCTCATACATCCACTAACTATAATCTATGACAAAACTTACCTGCTTCGCTAGAGCACTTCTCGCGCAATTGATCAGCTTCTGAATGCTCATGCGCCTTTATTCTGAGCAGGAAAACATCTTGAGTAATTATTGTAAATGAAAATATTTATCATTCAAGCATAATTTTACCTAGTAAACTGAAGTGTCTTAGTAAATGATTGATACCATGCTATTATTATCCTAATATGCTCTAACGCGTAAGTAATCAGCCGATTAATCGATTCATCCCTGGTTTACATTTCTGTTTATCCCTTTCCGGTTAGTTTGTAATTATAAATAGATGGAGTAATGCAAAAGAAAAATTTGAGTGAAGACTGAATACCTTATTTGCTTAATACCACATTATTCCAACCTGATAAACGACAGTGGATGGTAAGGCCATCACTCACAATGTGAAGACTTATCATATCCTCGGTTGACCATCACCGACTTCAGATGGTAGGTGTCACAATTCTGATCGTACTGTAAAGCAATAAAATCAATGTTAGAGGCGCATGAAGGGAAATGAAAAGGAATTATATGTCATTGATACTTACTCCTCCAAGTAAATATATTGTCTCTCACTGGCTTCCCGGATTATCCATATACAGAATGTCTGTTCTGGATTCTCCACAAACATGGCATGCGAAGCGGTAGCTTCAGCAATGCAGGTGGTGCATCTGAAGCCCCTGAAATCGTGAAATGAGCTTCAAATTACACACTGTAATTAAGATATTGTTAATACTGAAGAATATTATACGTGCGGAAAATGTATGATATAATTATAATATGTTTAGAGTTACGAGAAGTAAACCTTTTCCCGCTCGAATTAGCATTAAGTTCAATCAAATTAGCACGCATGCGCTCGTGTGCTGATTTGACTGAACACTTTACTAATAACACTGGAAAAAGGTATAAAAATTGTGTAGCCATTACCTAAATGAATTATGTATTTATAAGTAATCAGAAGAACCATGTACAACGATCATTTCATCATCACAAAACGATGCTGTAATGATGAGTAGCAGAACTTCCTATCTAACCTCTTCTTTAGAAAAACCACTCACAGTAACATCGACCGACAGAAGGCGCTGGACGCCGAAGGCCCTGTCTATTAACTTCAACTTTGTGATTTCGGCCAATAAACTACCTCGAGAATTGCAACTTTTGCTCCGATTTTTGACAAACGCTAAAAAAAGCAGTATATACCAGTCAACTACCATGTACATGTATAAATGCGTTTGACCAACATAACTGGAATACAGTCGAGACTCGCTATAACGAGCCTCGAGTGATCCATGTAAAAGGTTCGCTATGGCGAGGGGCTCGCTATAGCAAGGAATGGGTTATATTGTAAAACATACTTATTGAGCTCAGATATGCTGATGACTGTGAATAGAGTCGTCTAAAGTATACCGGATATTCCTTCTGACCTTTTATCTTGTAGACATTATAAATTAAATAATTACTTTTCTGCCATTTTTCATATTGTACTAATAATACATAGATGTCCTTCAAACATCAAATGATCGAATGAATGAAAAGCAATATTTGAAATTTACTCTAATATGCATTACATATGCATACATGCACACGGCAAGATTTTCCAATACAGCGCGATTTATGCACATGACTGCATTTGTGCAGACGCCACTCCATCGGTTGATCATTTAAATCCAGTAGATTCAGAACCTTTGTACGGTTGTGCGAGTGGTCGATGTGGCTTCCAATAGTACGATCCAATTGTTTGGATTCGGTCTTCACGAGAGTAGTTTTCGATCACGATGAGATGAGTCAATTCAGGAAATGAAAATCAAGCGTTTCATTTCCGCATGATATGGATTTAACATTTTTTTCTACATTCGATTCCTATTGGAAATAAAATAATATACGAATATTCGTTGTAGAAAGGTTCGCAATAGCGAGTCTCGACTGTATTTCCAATTAACAGGATTAGTACTATACGCAGACCACATTACTATCATGTAAATCTCTACGCTGACATGATCATTCCTTGTAAATACATCTACATATTGGTCAAGTCCAATTGTTCATTCAATGACAATGATATTAGGAGGCGCGGGTGACCCCCCTGCTAAACTTACTCGACGTAGTTCTTCTTCCCAAATTCATTCAAGAAGTCGCTGACGGTTGACACGTTTTCAGAAATGGAGCAGGTAATCAGGAACTCCCTCACCCTCTTCTGTCCCTGTCATAAAGAAGTAAGTAACAATGCTAAATTTGAACTGTATTGATTAGTGAGTATCATATGAACTCAATAATAACTCCGATAAACAATAAACAAATGTGAACATGTTTGAAGTTCATTAACAAAATTTTACCTATATGATTACAAACGCAGTGACCACCGAAACATTTTTATAATAATTAGCATAAAAGACAGTGTGGAAACAACATTTCTTCAATTTCAGTTCTGTATGTCAACTTATGCTATTATCCCCGCGATGTTGAGATACAGTGGCAACCGATTTCCCATTTTCATTTCCGCAGATTTTTTCTTGGGATTTCCCGGGTTGCAGCAATATCAAATGTGCTTGACAACTGACTGATAAGTATAAAAAGTTTCTAATGGATTTCACTACCCTCCCCTCTTTGCCGTGCCTATGAGATGGTGGTCTTTCATCGATGTCCATACTGTCCATGCTACCATGCAGAAGGTCGCTTTATCAATCATTTGGCGGACCCTTCCGCACCATGTGGACTATTCATTCAGCAATCTTGACACTTTTTCACCCAAGTTAATAATTATCAAGACACGAGCGGTCCGAAGCTAAAAATACAATAAAAAAATAAATACAAGATTAAATACGAAGTCATTGTAAATATCGGCATGTTATTCTACTGTGTCCTACCTGTAATGATATTTCGATTAATGAGAATGCTGCAATGCCGATACTCGTTCCGGAAAAATGGTACGGTAGGAAATGTATCCTAAAACTGAGCACTTGCGAATGAAAAGAAGTGCAGATTCTATTGTTCATTCATCGCATAAGCTACATGATACTCCTTCGACGAAAAATTTCGATGTAATCGAGAAATGAGTTGCATTTCTTTAAGTAATATAAGTACTTCATGTACTCTCCTTCTATTCACTTTTCTACTATCAGCCATTCCTGTTGTGTTGATAGAAGGGATTGGAAGGAGTTCTTTTGGTAGGGATTTCCTGTGCGATCGACATAAAATCTGTCAATCTTTCCTTCGGCGCTTCCTGCTTCTCCTTCAAGGTTTCAGCAGCTACCTTTTCTAGAAGTATTGCATCTTTGACTCCTTCTTTTCTTCTCCCTCTCCTCTACATGACATTTTGACACGCAACTGAGAGTAATACTTAGCAACAAACATGAATAAAAGAAACTGCTCGTCTACGGTAATGTGTTTTTGGAGCTGAGTTACCTATATTCAAAGGAAGTATGTCTACTTATGATTATAATTAATAAACTAAACAAACTGAGACGAAAAAGGAAATATTCGCACCGGTTCGAAAATTAGCGCAGATATGCGAGTAAATGTAGAAAAAGAACAGCGGTGGTCAATATGAAACTGGAAGAACTTTCCTCATAACGATATCGAACGAAGTTCCATGGTCGAAATGATATCTTTGCAAATTGGTCTTTATAAACATTTTAATGATGAAACTGTCCCAGTGAAAGTCACCAATTAAAATTGAAATATAAGTAACAGAAACCGCAAACGTTACTCAATACCGTCTGAAACCAGTATTTCTGTGGACATTTTAGCACGAAAGTTAACAGCTTCTGAAATTTAGTAGAGGCAAGTATAACATTATGTACAATAAAATCCGGTTATCACTCCCTTTAGTTTTTGCCGATAAGTAAAATTGAATAAATTGAATAAAAACAACGTGTGTTTTCTACTCGGACGTTTCGGGTCCCGACCCTTTATCAACGAGTTTTGGCATCAACTGCAGTTACAAGTGGTTTTATATACTTCAGACATCTATGCGGTGTGACCATTTAATACCATTCAGACAGCTCATCACATCGATTCAACACCGGTCTTCTACGCTTAATCCAATGAGCTTCTAACAACGCAATATCAAGCGGTCTCTTCACGCATTCAAGAATATTGACATCAAAATCTTCAATACCATCACACTCACATTCACGAACATGGACGCTCAGCGCACTCCTATCATCCTTATGCCTAATGCTGCGGTTGTGCTCTAAGTATCGAGCTCTAAAGTTCCTACAAGTCTTGCCTATATAATTACCATCACACTTTTTACAAACGAATTCATAGACAACATTGCTCACACTGCAATCAAATTCCATCGGCAAACTGGCACACACATCACAATTTTCGTGCTTGTTCCTATTTTTCTTTATCTGAAAAATATCTTTTAATTTTTTACTACTATTATTTACTACATTTATATCAAGGTCATATTTTTGAACTAGACTGTTTATTTTTCTATTTAGACTATCACTAACGAAAGGCATCTGTAGATTACAAATTCGCTTTTTATCATGATTGCGCTTTTTTCTTCTATTTTTGCGACTGCAGTTCAAATCTCTATCACTGTAGCCATTTCCTTTTAATTTTTTCTTTACTTTGTCTATACTTTATATATACTTTGTCTTTACTTTGGTTATAACATACCTACACTACAAACTGTTGGATGATAATGAATTTCTTGTAACAATATTACGGGAAATGAAAGTTTTAGTTTACACAGATACCGTTTGTGTTTTAAGTATATCTTCAGGCTTCACCTATGACAGCTTAATCAAGACCAGTTTGTGAGACGACCATTTCGACTTGACACTGTCTCAAAGCATTACCTGCGTGTGACATCTGTGACATGATGTTTGTGACACACAGTCAAATGAGATGCCATCATCATTGCAAAGCTGAAAAAATGCACCGCATACTTAAATACATGTGTTATAGCACATTATGTAGGTTTCGAATGTATGCCATGTATTCCACATCATGCAGTGAATACATATTTGAAGATGACACATTCAGAATAAAGTACACACTACTAGTATAATGATTGTGAAGAGATGCCTCAGCATAAATGGTTCAAAGTGAACTGATATCAGTTTTATCTCACTCACTCACAATGAGGAATTATCATTAACACAACTTACCGCATCGAATAAAGGTGCTATAATCATTGTAAAAAATGTCAGCGCATCATTCTGTTCGTCCATATTCCACTTAAGGTATGAGCACACCTTCTCCTGAAAAAATATTATGTACACAATAAGGTTTGTGACTTTCTGACACAGACAATTGGGATGCGGTCGTTCGATAATGACGTCATACAAAACAAACAACTAAAAGTCATTAACTATTTCCTGATATTACGAGAGCATGGTTAAAGTATGGGAGTATGGAACCTTCATATATTTATTTTCCAGTACTTGATTGAACCTAATCAGATAAAACAGTAAAACCCTCGATGCCCCCATCTCTCCCTTCGTTCTTAAAATAATGATTAAAATAACCCTCCCAGAGGGGCGCAGGGCCTGGGAATCACAGATATGACTTCCATCTCGGTAGTCTGCGATGGTGCATGAATGCATTTACTTACTACGGCAACCATCCTGACATCCTCCTTGACTGTCTTCTCGACGACGCGTTGGAGTAAGGTCCACAGATCTGTCAGAACATCGATCGGAAGGTCGGTTTCGGAAACTTTACGAAGTACGGCCGTCAACTCAAATCGTAGTATCAATGAACGGAAGGCAAAGGCAGAAAACTGGACGACTGCATTAGACCAGCACATGTTCCTCGGGTTATTCAAGCTGAAAAGATAGTGGAATCTATTGGTATTATTGACACTCATCCCTGATAAAATGATATAATAGAACAGACAACGTTATACGCTACAAATCATAGTTTATGTAGTATTTACGGGTATATGGCATGTCTCATATAAGGTAGTTAGTACATTTAAACACATACATACTTATGCATGTACAGTGTACTGTACATATATGCACCATACACAAACACAAAGTCGCTTCATCTACCGTGATACCACTGCAACGCATAGTTGCGAACAATCATATGGAAGCTCACAATCCATTCGCAATAGTGGTAATGTAGATTGACTGTACCTGAAATATAACAGTATTAACCCTGTGGTAAAGGCGACGTCGTGCCAACGTCGGTCCATCGTCGGTCAGCAAATTTTGGTCGGCTGTTGGTTGGTTACTAGTCGGCCAAAAATATTGTGTTGGCTCATGGTTGGCAATGGTCGGTTTACTGTCGGCCAAAATTTTATGTGGGTGGATTTTAGTTGGCCAAGGTCGGCCGAAAATGCTGTGTTGGCACATAGTCGGCCAATGTCGGCATATGGTCGGCCAATTATCTATGGTTGGATTGTGTTCGTATTTCAATTGACCATGGTCGGACTAGAGTATTGTTGGCTTCCCAATGTCAAGATCTTAAGTGGGATATCGGATATTATCTGGGAGTTCTTTCAGCATCAGCATTTTCTGTAGTGCTGAATCCTCGAATGCAGTTGTACCTGCTCTAGGCTTCATAGCGAATCATGCATTGTAATGAAAAATATAACTGCGGTTTTATATGGGCTGAAGCTGGTTATGGCATGTAAAACCCATATTATGCTCATTGCGTATTTCCGATCTAAAAACATGTCATTGATGATCTCCATTCTTTTTAAATCATCGGTAATGTGGCTACAATAAGAAATAGACTCACTTTGAAATAATCAATCGACTACTATATATATGGACCTGCGGTTCTATACTTCAGTAAACCTATGTTGTTGATTTTGATTGATACAGTTGTATTCGCTAAATTACTTCACTAAAAATTTCTGAACTTTAGATAATGAATCAAAGAGCAGCTGAATCAAACAGATGAGTTAATATCAGCTCACTCAGTCTGTGAGATCTGATCTGACTACGCTATCCTTCTATCACTGTAGAAAAATTCGGCGTCAATACAGTTGTGAAGATGCATTCATTTGTCAGAACAGTAGCAGTCGATAATTCACCGCCGCGTCCTTGCAACAAACCGTCTATGCCTGTGACTCACAGTGTGCGTGGTCTGCCGTCTGGTGTTCCCTGCTTGTTTCATTGTCCTCGCCGTCAAGTGGAAAGCTGCGCAGTAGCTTGACTGCTCGTTCAGTCTCTTGCATGGTCTATCACAGCAAAGCGCACAACGAGCCGAGTGATTTCATTGACAGTTATTAGCACCAAGCGTCGCCGCAGCAAAGGATATTTAAATATATATATATGCGCCTTCTTTCTTCATCCATCGTCAGTTTCATGATCGCACCTGTGCTTTTGTCATTTACTTACTTCATCCGTCACATATGGAATGCTACTTACGAGACTACCTCACTGAACCTGATACTACAGCATTATTGACGTATCAAAGTGATAGATAACTCTTTCAACGACACTGAATTATCATAATAACTCGAAAATTTGAACGTTCGTGTGCAGTCAGTTATCACGTGTATGAGAGATTTTCCACGCAAGGAAGCAATCAAATTCCCTCTCAATTTATTTATGCAACAGGATTTAAACCATGCATCTCATGTTATTGTGCATCAAATTCAAACTACATAGAAAGGGTAAGTTTCAAAATGCAAGCTCAATTTTTACTTGTAAGTCAACATGTAGTCTGCATGCAGCAACTTATTATGGGCTATCACCCCCACTTTTCAAATTTCTCTAAAACTTTTAAAATGAACCAATTGTCACAAAACTTCGTCATGCCAACGTAGTTGGGTATATTTTCCATCCACAGAAAAAGCTTTATGCAAATCGGACAAGTAGCCTACTTCTAATTGGAGACGATAAAGTCAAATGTTCCAATGTCAACATGCAGGTTGATCTGACTTCGTGTGTTGGATGCATTTTACATTCGTGTACTGTGTGCATTGTTCTCTCTCTGTTTTCGTCTCATCCACTGCTATTTTAAATATTCCCACGACCACTATCCGACCACACTTTTTTAAGTTAAATATTTAAGTGTGCGGGATGTGGCTCTGGTCATAATTGTTACTTCACGAATATCTCAAATCTAGTGCTATTGGCTCAGATGATGGGGTCAGAAGAAGTCAGATCAAGCTGTGACATCGCTACATTTCAAGTTATCTTCTTTCAATCAAAAAGTACTTGCCCAATTTGCATGAATTTTGGTATGCAGGTAGAAAATATGCTCACCTAAGTTTACGGCAAGATTTGTGACGATTTATTCACTTTTGTTGATTTTACACACATTTCTAAACGTGGGGGAGGTATCAAGTACCAACATGCTTTTTGAAGACTCAAATCAACAAATTTGAATGTTATTTGGATTCATGGATCATGATCATGTAGTCGAGACCTTCCGCATCTGCTCTTGTAATTTCGCAATTACGACTTTAAAATTTATGCTACTAATTAAGTATAGGCTTCATTCTTCTCAATTACTTCATTTTTGAAACTGATTGACGTGCCTTTTAAATTGTGCAGTGTATTATCAGTGTAATCAATTAAGACTTGCTTTTTGTTACAGACCTAGATTCTGTTACGCAATTTAGAAAAATAATTTTGATGTTTTATGATAACTAGAAAGTTTATTTACATGTTAACTCATTGCTACTCTTTCATCTCAAGAAAGTACTTTTTGATCTGAAATTATTATTGGTATTTTACTTAGGTCTAGGTCTAGCTGGTGCATGTTTACTGTATCACCATGAATTCCATGTGCATCAAAATATGTCATCACATAAGCGATTGTCAAGTGGGTATTACCATTTGCAGATTTAATTTCATTTTAATAAATAGATATATTAAAATGAAAGTATTATTGAAATTTAACAAAATAAAGCAATAGTGAATTTATTTTATCTGCCTAGCCTACGTACTGTCTCCACAAGCAAAGTTGGAATTATTTACTTTTACTATTGACTAATATGATAATTAGATAATATAATATATGACTAAATGTTTAATATGATTTAATATGTTTAACTTAACCCTTCAAGCCTTATATTTGCAAACTGAATAGACTTGTAGGACATTCTTTGGCTATTCATTACACCTATTTTCAGATCCTCCAAAATCTCCGAGATTTCTTTCCAAACAATTATATGTCTCTGTATTATTTCTGACAAATGTGTCTATTTGGTACAGTTGCCAATAATTGCTTTTGGAATAATCAACATCAATTTCATGAATCCAGTCTTAGTAACGAAAGATGAATGTCATTCTCTAATTCTGGTGAGCTTGAGCCTTTTATTCATCATGTGTCAACTTCAACAGATTTTCTTGTAATTGTAGAATAATTTATGAATGAATTTCACATACACCGAAAATGCACTTGTTGAAATCATATGTTCAGCAAACAAAACCCATCGCGATGAAATCTCAAAACAACCATTTCGAGTCCATTTGGAGTTCGACTCCAGAACACATGACAATCATAACAAGTTGAGTGTATATTTTCTAACTTGGTAATTCCTATTTGTAGTCTGTGCCATGGGGTTTCACGAAGGCCAAGCCAATTGAGTCGGTGACCACTATGTATCGACGATCAATCCAAGTCAAGCATGTAGTTAGAACAACAATATGTAGTAAGTGTAATAAAAAGCTTTGGTAAAATGAAAGCAAATTTATGCAACTTTGGTAAAATATCATCAAAGAACAGATATTGCTCACCGTGTTTCACAAATATGCGCGGATGCACTAATGGTTTTTTAATTATATTTTGACAACATTTTTTCATACGTTTCTGATAAAAGTAACTATTAACCACTTGGAGACGAGGACGAAAGATAGTTAGTTTCATCAGAAACTTCAGGCAAAATGATGATAAAAATGCCTCAACTTGAAATGCCTGAAAGAGAGTGTAATATTTCACTCAAGTTGCATGGATTTAACTCTATTTGGCCACGGCTTTTCATTACACTAACTAGTTATTGTTCCTCGAACCGCATGCTTGACTTTAGATTGATGGTCGGCAAATTGGTGGTCACCGACTCACTGGCCAACTATGAGCCAACTTTACGTCGATGGTCGGCAACTTGGTCACAGACATACAGGCCAACGTGAGCCGACGTCGGCTTTGGATCGCAATGCGACCATTCGCCAACCGTCGGCATATCAGCGGCCACCGACTCACTGGCCAACTGTCTACCAACGTCGACAGAAAGTTGATTTGGCCGATCGTGCGACTTCGAGCCGACGTCGCCTTTACCACAGGGAACCCTCGGACAGCCAAGGGTGATTCTGAGAGTCACCTTAATATATTCACATATATATTATTTGCTATACGCATCAGTGCGGGCCTATATTTCGTGACTTTCATTGTATGGGTATGTTGTACGATAATACATAGAACTGGCCTAAACAACATCTTTCCTTCTCCAGTAGATTTTGCTGAAGTAGAGGACAATCAATAAGTGCACCTGTAGCGCGCAGTCAACTCTGCTCGCTCGTCGCTCGCTGAATGTGTGAGTGTGTGGCGCCCGCCTGCGCTTCGTGAATTGTGCTCGTCCCTCGCTTGCTGCTGCTGTCTGACTGTTACATTCCTGTCTACTAGTGAAAGTTCCGACTCGGATGACGAGGCTCCTCCAATACTTTCTCAACGAACTCATATGCAAGATCTTGGAAGAAATGATTATCATGACAAAGATGGGGAAATGTGGCACCGTGACCCACCAATTGAAAGACGGCGAGGTGCAGCCAATGTGTTTCGCTTGAGAGTTGGACCTACATGTGATTCGAAGAAGGAAACGTTATTGGAGACTTGGAAACTATTTTGGACCCCGGAAATAACACAAGCTATCATACGTCTCTCTCAAATGAAAGCTGATTCTCTTAGCATACCAATCACACTAACTGAATCATCATTTCGTGCATATGTTTCTGTTCCATATTATCGTGGTGCAAATGGCGATCAAGGAATTCCAGCGGACGAACTCTTCAGTCAAAATTATTCGACTTTCTATCGAACGGTGATTAGTCGTAATCTATTCCGCAGTAATCTATTGAGCAGTAGTGATGGTCAAATTCGCTCAAAATTTGCCTATCTTTTCGTCATAAAGTCAGCGATCGGTTATAGAAATATTGAGATCGACGGGGGTTTCTCCACATGTCTGAGTAGTATTTGGTCTTGCGAGGGTGGAGAATGCTTGAAACCGCCGCCGATCGCAGGGGAACACTACGAAAATAACAGTTGAATAGCAGTAGTGATGGTCAAATTCGCTCAAAATTTGCCTATCTTTTCGTCATAAAGTCAGCGATCGGTTATAGAAATATTGAGATCGACGGGGGTTTCTCCACATGTCTGAGTAGTATTTGGTCTTGCGAGGGTGGAGAATGCTTGAAACCGCCGCCGATCGCAGGGGAACACTACGAAAATAACAGTTGAATAGCAGTAGTGATGGTCAAATTAATTGAAACTTCATAGTCATTTTTCTTGGAAACAAGCTATCATCAATGAATTTTTGTTGCAACGTAGGATTAGCAAGGCAATGCTTATCATATATGTGCATTATTTAGGGATTCAAAGCACTTTGAGAAGTTTTTCTCCGATCGGCGTGATCGGCTGTGATCGGATTTTACACCGGCCCAAAGGATTCTGCTCCTCGAATGTGAAGTTACTCGGAAGAGAATACCAAAACGTCGAACTTTCCATTCTGCCTGAACTGTGCAACGACATCATCCTCGGTCTTCCCTTCTTTCAGCGACACAAAGCTGTCACTTTCGCTCTTGGGGGCACGGAGCCCAGCCTTAAGATCGGTGACGAACCTAATCTCGAATTCTGCGCACTCACTCGAATGAAAGTTGAGACTCCAAAGCTCTTCAGCAACCTAACTCCAGATTGCCACCCTATAATCACGAAACCCCGTCGCTTCAGCGCTAGTGACGAACAGTTCATAGAGAAAGAAATTCAACGCCTTCTGAAAGATAATGTTATCGAACCCAGTCGTTCGCCCTGGCGCGCCCAGGTAGTCGTAACTCACAATCAAAACAAGAAGAAACGAATGGTCATAGACTTCTCACAAACTATTAACAGATTTACATATGTGGACGCTTTCCCTCTTCCCAACATTCATGATCTCGTGAACAAAATCGGAAAGAATAAGTTCTTCAGTGTAATCGATCTCTCGAGTGCTTACTATCAAGTGGAAATAGAACCATGCGAAAGGCCGTTCACCGCTTTCCAGGCTGGAGGACAGCTCTACCAATTCACAAGAATCCCCATGGGAGTCACGAATGGAGCCGCCGCCTTTCAACGGGTGATGAATGATATTATCAAACGCTGGGACCTAAAGAAGACCTATGCTTACCTTGATGACGTGACGGTCTGCGGAGCCAATAAGGAGGAGCACGACTTGAACCTGGAACGCTTCTGGAAAGCCTCGAACGCAGTGGGGCTAACCATAAATCGCGAGAAATGCAGGTAAGGCTTACAAGAAGTTAGTATTCTTGGATACTCAGTCTCTGAAGGCACCCTCCGACCAGACCCCAAAAGGCTACGCCCACTACAGGAACTCCCAATACCGCACGAAAAGAAATCCCTACAACGACTTATTGGCCTACTCGCTTACTACGCGAAGTGGATCCCGGGTTACTCGAAGAAAATTCGACCTTTGATAGAATCAAAGAATTTCCCATTATCCCAAGAGTGTCGCGACGCAATCAACGACATGAAGGAACTGCTATCTCAAATCACCGTTGAAGTTATCAGAGAAGACATCCAGTTCACAATCGAAACAGACGCCTCAGACGAAACTATCGCAGCCACATTAACTCAGGAAGGTAGACCAGTAGCGTTCTTCTCTCGGTCCTTAAACGATGTAGAAAGGAGACATCACATAGTAGAAAAAGAAGCATGCGCAATAGTCGAGTCAATAAGGAAATGGAGGCACTTTCTGACTAATCATTTCGTCTTATACACTGATCAAAGAAGTGTGGCCTTCATGTTCAACAATCGCGCCGCTGCGAAAATCAAGAACGAAAAGATACAGAGATGGAGAATAGAGTTATCACCGCTATCTTACACAATCAAATACAGACCTGGAAAAGAGAACATCCCAGCCAACGCCCTCACCCGCGCTCACTGCGCCTCAGTAGGCCTATCGACTTCCAGAAAACTCGAGCAGCTCCACCACGACCTTGCACACCCAGGCGTAGTCCGAATGCTGCACTTCGTCAGAAGTAAGAACCTCCCGTATTCTGTGGACGATGTGCGTCGCGTAACCTCGGACTGTGAGATCTGCGCTCGCTGCAAGCCTCAATTTTACAAACCCCCGAACACGAAGCTGGTAAAAGCAACCTCGGCTTTTGAGAGACTGAACATCGACTTTAAAGGGCCGATTCCGACCAGTCAAAGTGGCAATCAGTACATTTTAACAATTATAGACGAATTTTCTCGCTTTCCTTTGACATACCTGTGTCGAGATGTCAGTGCCGCATCAGTGATTAAATGCCTTTCTCACCTTTTCTCCATATTCGGGATGCCTGGTTACGTGCACTCCGACAGAGGAGCAGCATTTATGTCATCTGACGTGAAAAACTTTCTCACCAATCTTGTAGTGGCGACCAGCAGGACAACCCCTTATCATCCCACCGGAAACTCGCAATGCGAACGATACAACGGCATCATATGGCGGACAATAACCCTCGTAATGGAAGGAAAACGTATGAGCAAAGGACTCTGGGAGCAAGCTTTACCTGTGGCCCTACATTCCATACGTTCACTTCTCCGCACGTCAACTAATTCAACACCCCACGAGCGATTGTTCTCATACTCTCGTCGATCGACCAATGGCTCCACCCTCCCCGACTGGCTAACCCGCAACTCCAAGTCCGAACCACTCGTGGAGCGGGTTGAACTAATAGAAGCAAACCAACACTATGCCTACGTGAAACGACCTGACGGTAAAATCGACTCCGTGTCAACTCGGGACCTCGCTCCGCTCCCCAAATCAGACGCTCAAGTCATTCCACCAATTGAAGCAACTAGCAACCACCCCGAACCCATGCCACCTGACCCAGTCGCTATTCATCCAATGACTACTACGGACGAGGAGAAAGAAGATCGCAGTACTTCGACAGCTGACAACAGTCAAGACGAAGCGATCACAGTAAGAAGGTCAACGCGGCAACAGAAACCTGTTGATCGATTACTGCTGTGACTACTCGCGTGAATTTTTCGAACCCGTGATGAGTGATAGCTAACCGCTTGTGTGGACTCTTCCAAATCGTGATGATAAATATCTTTGTATGAATTAGTGTGAATTCTTCTAATCCATGATGATAATTGATAACTATAACTCTTCTAGCTATTCTCTTGTGTGGACTCGTGATGATAAATATATCTCTCGTGATGATAAATATCTTTGTATGAATTAGTGTGAATTCTTCTAATCCATGATGATAACTATAACTCTTCTAGCAATTCTCTTGTGCGGACATGTGGATCGTTGCGGATGCTCGAGTTCTCCTCAAGGGGGGGAAAATGTTATGTTTTGTTATGTTATAATTGTTTTAATCTAATGTTATAAAGATATGAACATTTTCGAATTTGTGTTTCATAACATGTTCTTCATCAAGCTGAATAAAACCTACATAAACACGCTGTCGTCGCTTTCTCAGGTATCACAACCAAGACATGATTATTTTATGATATGTATTTACTTTTTCAAATGCAACCAATCCGAATTGATGACATTTCTAATAACTACCATGAAACATTGATTTACAATATCATAAATTGTACCAATAGGGACATTGTTTAGAAAAATACAGTAAACCATTGTGAAGTTGTATTTAAAGATGATGTGTTTAATTTTACATTCATAATAATAAAAAGTACTCTTCGCTGGCAGGACTGTTGATACAATTCTTATTTGGGTAAAGAAAAAAATAGTTCAAGTAAAAATAGGTTTGAACATAAAGTTATAAAACGGGCTAATACTGTTTTGAAATGTAATAGCATTGTTATTCTTCTGTGGACATTTCTTCCAATTTGGTACTGGAATTTTTCTGATGAAGAGAAACGTGTTTATCGATGACTGCTTCAGTTTCCGTTATCATCACATCACTGATCATAGAAAGTACACTCGAAAGCCAGGAGAGTCCAAACAATAGCCAAAACGATGTAAAGAAGCGCATAAGTAAAATTTTCGGGTGATTACCTGGAAAGGAATGATTTTTGATTAGAAACATGCCAGAACTGTGATGATTGATGACATGATTGTGACACATTGCACTAAACAACAAAATTATTTAGCTTTGCAGAGTAAGCGACATATATCTCTTCTGTTAACAATCTGATTGGAAAATAGTGTGACTGACACGTGTATTATATGGGCACAGTATTTTGATGCGCTTGTAAGTAAATCGTAGCGGTCAAATTCTTTGCGTTTGATTGCAAACCCTAGTCCTTTATTCAACACTAAATTTTCCTCTCGTGATAGTTCGTAGGAAGAGGTCAAAGAAATATAACTGTGCGATTTAATTCCTAATAATCAGTGAGATTAGATATTTGGTGTGCTTTATTTCTAGTTTTCCGTCTACAGGAAGCCAACTCACACAAATATGTGCCTGAATGGGTCTTCCTGTCATCCGAGGTCTTGATTCAAGTCGGTTGTTAAGTCTCTAACCCACAGCAACACGCATCTGCTCGGATGTCACTTTATCCCAAGAGAAGAATCTCGTCGAATCTGTACTTTCAAGCAACGGCTACGACCATGTGGAAATCAGGGCGGGATGGATGAAATACAGGAAAGATTCGGAGAGGCAGGTTTTCACTTCCCGACATGTGAGTTTCCTTACGTGAGAGGGGTGTCGGAGAGTTTGTCAGCAGCACTTCGAGAAGTCAGGGTGGAAGTCAGAATGAAACCGGTGAGAACGCTTCGCTCTACGTTGGTCGTTGGTGCACAAGCGTCCTGCAACCACTGAAGGATTTTGGTGTGAGTAGATATATGTGGGTCAGCATGGGAGGATAGAGGAAAGGAACACATGCGTGCAATCAGGGCAGTTGATATGGCAGCAGTCAGAGGCGGCCGGGGACTGTTTTGAAAGCGATTACCGCTTGACATATCCAATATGTCTGTGCTGTGAGGGTGGGAGGGTGGATGGAGACGAAGACTCATTAAAGAGGCAATTTGGACCATAAGACTTGGTGGTAACGACCGTGTAGACAACGACATCGGTTCTACTTGGAAACATGTCTTTCTTGTCTTGAAGGTTAAGTGTAGTTGTTTTCACTCTCTCCTTGTGATTTGTCAATGCCACTACTTCTACTTTTGTACTTTTATTAGTAGTATATGTAGTTCTAATTTTCTGACTTTATCTTCGGTATCGCAATCTTTCAGCTTCGCTGCTTTATTCTTTTGAGGTAACATTTTTAGGTCTCTGAAGTTCCTTCTTGTGTTGAGTAGTTGTAAAGTGCGCGGTCGATGAGTTTCTCTGAAGATGATGTGCTGATCACATCGAAAGCACTAACAATCAGATTGATTTTGATTACAACTCTAGCAACAGAGAAATGGGATTTCCTCCGGATACATACTCGTATAGCTAATTTCAATTGCTCGAGAAGAAGCATTTGTTGATATTGAGGGTCAATTGAAGGCAGATCCATGGGTAACATGTCATCAGATAGTTTCCCCATATGCCGATCACCGGGCAATTTATCTGATGACATAGTCCCTAAAAATCACAAACACCATGAACAACTGAAATAAGCCGAATAGTTTACCAAAAGCTGTGAGGTTGGAGGGAGATTCGACAGCAGATAAGCTGCGCTGAAATCACCAGAAAAATGTTCATGACATCTCAGTGAACTTACAATACAGATCGAGTGAGGATTGTATCAAGGGTCGAGGTTGAGAGACGAAAAAATCCCGGAATATCAAAAGTAAGTAAAATGTACATTCGAAATCAAAAAAGTGAACTTTGAAAAGTCCTCACTGTACGTGTCTTCACTAACTTCGGGTAAAATGGAACAAGTTCTTGTGTTTTAAATCTCCTGATGGTTCAGGTAGGCCCAACCGCTACCAACTTTTAGGAGCCTCTTAAGCTTGAATTATGTTAAAGTGAGTTAAACCCTTTCACTTGTAACTTCATGATCGTTTCTGATGAAAGATTCTGCTAAGAACTAGGTCTACAACTTTCCAAATTTGAAAGGATGGTCTCTTTAAGCAATTCATGAATACTAGAACACTAGTCTCTCTTCTCCACAACAGCAACTATACAACTTAGTTTACCTAAAATCCGATTCATAGCTAGGCCTAACTCACAATAGCCTTTTGAAGAAGTTTTGAGATCAGTGCCCTTATATCACAACCTACGCATTTGTTATTTTATTTTCGTGTTTGCCAATTGTGCAACCGACTCCATTATTGGGACACTACTCGTGTATCTCTCTGATTACATCCTGGCTATCACACTTCAAGTCTCATTTACGAGCATCCTACTGAGGTCACCTCTTCAACAACGTCAAATATTCAGATCGCGTTGATCTCACTCTTTATTTTGGAGATCATCGCGAGGGAATCGACGTCAGGTGCGACTTTTCACGAAGATTTGGTGGAGACCTACGGCTATGCTGATGTAGACATCTACCTGTTGTAGCTTACATTCATCAAAGAAACCATACACAACAGCACGTTGTCACAAGTATTAAATACTCTTTGATTGCTAAAATATGATTATTACATCAAATATCCACTAAAAATGATGATTTAAACCAACATTATGTATCAACACATGTAATGTGTTTCCAAGAATGTTTTTCAAGTTCAATAAAATGCGTGGAAATGACTTTTCTTTGTAATACCACGAGCCAACAAGTGGAAAAGTTTTGGTCACTATCGCCTTAAAGTGCAGCGTGGTGGGAAGGGCCTATTGTCCTAATTTTTATTAATGCATATTTAGGCAAACCTCATGACCCACCAGAAAATGCTGAAAATCTTAGAGGTGCCTGTTAGAAATGTTTCATTTTCTTTTGAGTAATTCTTCATGACTAGACTGAAGACTTATGAACGATCCTCGCTGATCACTGATTTATCAAATACATCGTGATAATTCCAACCTGCGAATAAATTTAGTGGGCATATGTAGGTAGACTGGGTGTTAATCGATCATCCATTAGATTTGAAATAGAAGAAGAAAAGATTAATACATGAAGAGGATAAGAACTTAACTTGTAACGTATGTATAGATACAACACTTATCTTTGCTAACAATAAGCAGGTGGTAATGATGCATCTAAATGGAATATCACAACGCCAAAAAAGAAGTACCATCGCAATTGAGGAAAATTCATAACAAAAAATTGAAAAATGCAGAGGAAAAAACTACATTAAACTAGGATGAGGCATGTTCACTGCTTCATTTTCACAGCTAAGAAAGCTGCTAAGAGAAAGCTTAGAAGAAAGCAATCTTGATATGTATTGAGTGATTGGCAGCGAAGAAAAAGATGATGCCGCAATATTACAATTTTCACTTTTCCTCAATATGTGGAAAAAGCTAGAAGTTGCTTGATGAAAGCTTAAGTTAAGTGTCCAAACTATCGAAACAAAGATTGTAGCGAACAAGTACCTCTTCCATTCACATTGGCTAAGAGCATTTGAATGAACGTAATTTTTGTATTTCTTTGGTGAACTAACTATCGAGTGTCAAGTCTGAGATGTCGATGACCGATGGTCGGTCTAATTGCTTGAATGAGCGTAAATGAACGGTGCTTTGAAGAAACTTACTGTATACCTTTTTAAACCTGCATACCTACCTTCCCTCTTTCCCTAAATTAAGGGCCAATAAATTGAGCTGTTAGTGATGTCTTTTTAGCAGTCCATATTTTCAATAAATTCAGGCAAGTGAGCGTTCGTTTTCATGTCTTCACACATAATCCATGACACGATGAATTGAAGTGCAAACAAGCGCGAGGAATTGAAAACACAGTAATTGCACTTATTCAAGACATCCCATCCTGATTTTGAAGAGACTACCAATGTAAATGGTAAGAGCTGCCCCAGCAAGTCAGAGAAGTATCAAACCATCTGAATCGTCTCACTTTGGATAAATTCTAGTCAATGGATAGAATCGTAAGTAGCTTATCAGACTGCAGTAGATGGATGAATTCCGAATCGTTCAAAGAATTCTAAAAATCCGGTTTTCCGCGGGCCCTATTTAATTGATTTAAATTGCTTCAATCATCTTTATGTATTTCAAGTGATTTCTTGAATTAAAGTTACGATAATTCATTGACACTGAAGTCGTTTTACAACCCAATAATTCAGTATAGGAATAAGTGACCCCTGTTAAAGGGGGAAACCCATGATGTGATAGTAAAACATGCAACTAATATAAACATATTGCTATAACCCTATGATCAAAACAGGATCAAACTTGCATAGTACAATACATCATCAAATAAAGTTTCATCACGGCAAATAAGTTGGCCGGGCTTTGATTTTGGCACAGTGGAGAGAAATTGAGTTTGTGATTGCTGAAGGACTGCTCAAAATCAGCTAAGTTCATCAGCAGCTGCAAACGAAGAATTGCTTTTGCTGCTGAGTTTCGTGCGTCAACGCTAACGTCAACTATAGCCTACTAAGTATAGACGCCATGTATCCATTGACAGGGAACAGAAAACAAAGAAAAGTATAACGAGTGGCTGAAATCTTGCTTGACGCATTCTGATATCACTAAATCGCTTTTGAGCGATGCTGCCGTTCATTCGCCGTTCATAAATGAATTCATACATCAGTAGCATATCACAAAAATAGCAAATTAGAAACTCGAATTATTCAGTAGCCTAAAAAATCCGTTGCAAGTAAAATAGTTGCAATATACCAGATAAATTACAGAAGTTATCATAAGATTATTTTTCTTTCACTTGCTTCATCATCTAAATTTTATATTTTCGGCATTTCTCAAAGAACAAAGATTTCCGAGTTTTCCGCGGAAAACTCCTTGTCCTTGGTTATGACCTAGCGATTAAAGAATGACAACGAAGCCAGAATAGTGAACAAATCGTGGACAGGAGTGGAGTGAATCCATCGTGTTGATGAATGGATAACTTTGTCAAACTTTGCAAATCATTCATGAATACAATAAAAAGAAAAAGAGATGAAATATAGCCTTGGAAAACCTTAGTGTTTGAAGTAAATTGGCCTGAAAGAAAGGTATGTACACGAACAAATATAGTGACTGTAAAAAACAAGCTCTTTAGAGTGCTTGTTCCGTTTTTTCATAGCAGCAATGCTGCATTTTATCACAACAATGTGTTGTGAGTGTAAATAAATGCCATTTTACATTTTTTGCATTTCATCTTTACCTGTGGGACAACATCTGAATTCGCATTATCGATCCCGTTTTCAAAATCTAGTTGTCATTTTTTAAATTAAAATACAACCGCTAAATCTGGATAATCGTTCTGCAATAACAGTTTCTGTCTGATCCGGTTCCACTCACTGTCTTCGGCTTCTACACGTAGTTTGGAGAAAAATGAAGAATGTAAAACAAGAAGAATAATGATCGAATCCAATATAATGATCTAATAATGATCGAAACTCAGTGACCGTGTGACATGTTCAGGTTGGTCGCACTGCTTCAAAAATAAAATTCGGGTTAATTAAGTCTAACATCGAAAATTTCATGAGAAACATATTTTCTCAAATCATGAAAGTCATCATCATTTTCTCAAATCACAAGTTGTAAAAACCGAAATAAAACTATTTTGAAATATAAAAACGATACTATACAAGATACGTAAAACATGACATTTCAAAATTCGAGTATATTTCCCATAAATTGCAAAATTCGGGTATCCTATAGCCTACACGAAATTCGGGTTTGTGCGACCACCCTGCTGTTACTATCTTATGAAACTTGAATCTTTCAATTTTATATTCTAGCTAACTGGTGTGCTGAATATGCCAACAAGACATTGTGAAGCCCACTTAAACCAGCTTTGCAAACCTACGTTGCTGATTCAAATGATTCATCTGATCAAATCAAGTGAATGCTTAGCACGCAGAATTCTTCCGAGACGCCACAAGGAATAGAAGTGATAACAACCAGACACTTTTACTCCGATCCATTATTTCATGGATAAGAACAACGATAGACTGCGACGAAAACATCACAGACTTCATTAGCAAGATGTATTCAATACCCATGTAAGAACATAATCTGGGTATGCACTCTTGGGAATGTATTCAAATAATTTGACACGTGTTCTTCTTTCAAATTCAGATTGTTGCATAACCGTGCGGAAATCACGATTCACCATAACACATGTTTGAGTTAGACCTAAATGCATCACCTGCTGATCTACCATTTTTACTTATGTTAAATTCCCTATTTAGCGATATATCCTATTCAAAAATGATTGTGGATCACAGATTAAATCGAAAGTATGCAAAAAATGTCTGAAGATGACACTCGAAGTACTCATCATCAACACATGATAATATAAGAATGTACTCTTAATTGATAGATTAATGGCATGACAGGATGAAAAACTGTGCAGACCGATGATGTCTGCTTTACGAAAAAAAGCAAAAAACAAGGAAAACTTTGCTCTCAGACACATGATGAACACAGACCGATAAAAATCGATTATGCGATGCCCGCTCGATTTAATTGATATGCTTATTAATTGACATGCTGAATTCTAGTCATTTTTATTCTTTATTCTTGCTGATACAACAAACTGCGACACAACACGAAGTTCTACGACAGATCTTAGAGAAGCTCTTAGAAATGCTTGCCAAATAATTGCATCATTGTGTTTATCTCTCAAAACTCACTCCTTTGCACTTTGTAGACTAATTTTTAAGTATCTAGACAATCGATTCACTTAATCATAATCTCATCAATGTGAATAATTGTATAATGAACATCATCGTTTTGCGGCGGTGAGGAGAAGGAAAAATAGAGAACCATTTACTATAAACCATTCAGAACCATTATGCCGTTAATGAAGCGGTATTCGTGATCAATTGCAACGATATCATTCAAAGACAATATAAAGCCAATAACAACAAAACAATAGCTCCTCGATGTGCCTAATGACTGTCTGCAATTGAAGAACCGCGGAATTAGAAAGGTCGTCGCTTCTTCTGCTCGCATAAAAGGGAAGTGTTGTATCTCGCAATTCTGATGAAATACCACAATCTGCTGACATAATGCCATAGCCATCAAACAGTGAGCAGTCAGATAAAATAAACACAGAGACACAGACGATGTTAAGATATCAAGTTCACCAGAAAAGATTGTTAGCGTTTTTTGTGCACCTATTATCTTTTTCAATAATGTTCTAAAGGACTAGCTTATCGACAAAACTTGTGCACCATGATCTAAATTGTTCGAATCTGAAGGAATCGTGGCAATCTGAGCATTTTGAAGGCATACACAGTAATCTGCAGGCGATGAACGACTTATTTCACTATTTCACTGATGCATTAAGAATTTCTTTTTGTCCACATAGCAAGCATGTGTCATCGTTTGGAATAGTCTGCACATTTAGTAAACGGACGCGCTGAAAGACTCTAATTCGTGTGAAGAACGTATGCACTTCAAGGAGCTGTGTCTGAATCAGGGACCTTCCTAAAAATTTCGCTGAACCGAATACTAGCGCAGCATAATCAATGTGACCATCAGAGAATACAGCGATCTCGAAAAATGAAAATTTGTCGTTTGGTTGATATTACAATGAACAAAGATGCATATAGATGAGCGCTATCTGAGCTAAATGGCGACGAAAAGATTGTGAGATGCGTTATGAAGTTGAAGATATTCAAGCCTCAGTATTACCAAACTTTCATGGAGACGCAAAAATGTTTTGTGGTACAAAGCAGGGTTGTAACCGGTTGCCGGTTGACCGGTACCGGTCACCGGTTGGGTTGGGCTGGGTTGGGTTGGGTTGTAGTTTTGCCAACCGGCCAACCGGCACCGGTTGAAAAACCGGTCGAGGATCATCGAACAAGTTTTCAGATTTTTGAAAAATGATTTAACATATTCAAAATTGAATGAATATTTGTTCTAAAGTGCATTGCAATCGGTGCAGAATTCGGAAAAATACCTATTGAAAACATATGGTATGGAAGATACAATCAAGAAGGTGTGCATCGACTCATTTCAGTCTTTCGCATCAAAGATAAAAGCTGTTTTGCATGAACCAATCGCACGCGGTGAAATAGCATGTACTACAGATCTGTGGACAGATGATGCGAACCGACGACACTATCTCGATCTAACCGCCTTCTGGATAAGTGATAGTTGGAACCTGAAGCATACTATGTTGAGATGCAAAGTTATCCCGGATGAACGGAAAGCCGGGGAAAATATCGCCAAAGAGTTGCATGACATTTTTGATGAATTTGGATTACAAAAAGGAAAAACTTTCATCACTACAGATTGTGGTGCGAACATTGTAGCAGCATTACACGATGAACCGAGACTAGCATGCTTTGCTCATCGCCTAAACACTGTGCTTCATGATGGATTTTCTTCGACAGAAGCAGAGTGCGAATCTTTTCGTTGTTTTAACTCAGCTGTACACGACCTTATTTCATACATCCTTCGTTCAGGAATCTCTCAAGAGTCATTCCCAGCTAAAATCAAGCGCTACAGTGGTACGAGGCCATGGCGATCGTACTACTCAGTTCACAATGCAATTGCGCGCTCATTTGCCTGTCTTCAGGAATCTTTGTCTTCGGTTGGCCAAATCCATCGACTGAGCAATATTTCATGTGATTTGTGTACAGCAATCGCTGATCATTTCTCTCAGTATAACTGTGTTTGATTTTCTGGAATCTAGCAATGCACCGACCTTGCAGAATGTACTGCCTTCATACTATCTAGTCAGAGATAAAATTTGTTCAACTGTTATCACCGATTCAATTGTTATATCGACTCTGAAGAAGAACATCAAGAAATCTCTTGATTCAAAATGCTGGACGAATATAAAGGCAACGCATGTTCTTACGACTGTTTTTGACCCAGGCTTCAGGCAATTGACTTTTATTCCTGAACTCAAAGATCGCGACACCCTGCTGAAGGACTCGATGGCTAGTCTTCAGGTGCTTGCAGCAGACGTCTTCACGATCACTGATTCACAAAAAGAAAAACAAGAGGAACAGAAGGAAGAGAAGCAGCCAAGGATTGCCACTGAAATCAATAATACCGAAATTGACCCATTCGCCTCCATGAGAAGCAGTAGATCAAATGTTGAATGTGCTCACAAGAATATATCTGACAAAGTGAAATATGAGCTTCAGCGTTACACCAAAAGTGAACGAATAACTTCAGATTCAAGGAATCCTTTGATTTTTTTGCAGCGAGAGCGTGATGCATTTCCACTATTGTCACAGATAAACCGTCGGATTTTTGTGGCCCAAGCATCAAGCGGAGAAAGTGAGCGACATTTTTCAATCGCTGGAAAGATAGCTTCATCCGATCGATCTCTATTATCGGCAAGTAGTGAAACTTTGGTTGTGCTAAAAGAAGCTCAAACTAATGGTCTTTGGTAGCTGACATGAATAGTACAGAATCATAGAGTCAGTTGTGAATTAGTTTTCTTGTTTATTCATAGAATTCTTATGAATCAATTTTGTAATTATGACTTAGTCTGACATGAGCACGTTTTTGCAATGCCAAATCTCCTACATGATGAGGATTGATCAATCATTGAATCTGCAAATGCTAGGCACACTTTTTAATTGCTTCATTCAAGGATTTATACAATAAATTGAAAAGATAATTGTAATGCCTTACTAATATTACTGCCAATGCCCCGGAAGTGTCATTGGAAGTCGACAGGAAGGGCATCTGGACTAAAATGCATCACATCGCTTCAAGCAAAGTCTGACTGATGTCAGCATCGTCCAAGCCCCCAGCAGGGAGAAAGGGGACGCAAAATTTGCGAAAGATGCATTACTGCATAGGCCTATAAATACTACTATGGTTGCATCTATATTATGCATGTAGGCCCATGCAGTAGTAGTTTTGTATACAAAAACAGAGGGGATCTTTGTGCATTATCTATATACACGCATGTGAGTAAAGACATGTCAATAGAAAATTGCCGGTCGACCGGCCGGTTGGGTTGAGATTTTCCACACCGGTTGCCGGTTGGGTTGGGTCGAGCAAAGCCTGACCGGTTACAACCCTGGTACAAAGGTTGCTAACGGCTCTTTCCTTCACAGCAACTTTGTGATCAAAGAAGCGCTTAGGCTCCACATGAAAATCACTTTTCTACATAAGGAAGTGCTGCAAACCTTCGATGTTTTCAGTTAGTTCAAAGAAAAAATGCAAAAAGCGCACAAACCAGCTTGTTGCTCGTATTAATACTTGGAACAATACTTTCCTGAATGCATCAATTTTTGGCTTGAGTATCTTTTAAAGAGAAACATTCCACTCTAGGAGATGACTTGAAAGCAATGACGGCATTTTAGTAATTTATTGATAGAAAGGATCAAGTTTCTTTATAATTCAACTGAGGTGTTATTAATCTAGTTTACAAATTTTACGTTCAGAGCCCACAGACCATCTTCGGGTAAAAATAGTATCCGTCATTTGACCTAAAAATGGCTTGCAGTTGTGGACAAAAATGTAAATAGACTATCTATATTTTCTTCAACAATACAAAATATGGTTCTGTCCATCAAGAAATTGAATAGAAATGAATAATTAGGACCTTTGTGCTATTGAAGGCATTTTGAAAGACCAAGGCAGTGAACTTGATAGTATTCATTGGCTTACAGACGACACATAGCATAAATACCTTCGTGGTAGTGGCGACCTAGAGGATAAATATATGAATGAAAAGCACATTTAGAGGTTAGAGGGTTGATAAGATGCAACAAGGCAAATAATAAGCGTGTCCCTGATAAGTTGCAAAATAGGTAGCGCGAATTCTTACACTGATAATGTTCATAATGACGAAATATCTGTTAACGACATAACGATTCTCTTAAAAACATGCAAGTGCAGGTGGGTCATTCCACACCATTTCACCAAATGCCACGTGGCTGACTAGCTCAAATTCAGCTCATATCACAACATGCTTGTGCTTTGGATCTATCTAAAAGATTTCAGAAGTATTTTGAGAAAATCGGAAATTTGAAATCTGACATCTGAAATTTGAAAAATTGGAAATTTATGCAACTGAGTCCAAAAGATGGTGCTCCTTTCAAGACCTGTATCTCCAGTCTCGTGTGAAAATCGACTTCATTTTCACACATGATGCAGTACTAGTATCCCGCATTACACCCGATGGGTAGTGGAGGATTATCTATTACTGAAAAGTAATTCTCAGCCAACAGTAGAAATCTAAATTTTAAATAATTTCGATAGAATCGAAGCTTTGATTATTTTCAGACATTTTACACACCAGATGGAACTAAGCGTTAACATCATCAGTGCTGTTGATATACATGAGAATTTCTTTCAAATAGTTTGGAAGTTCTACAAGAAAAGGAAATGGTGCTTTAAATTATTTTAAAAAAGGCGGCTTCTAAAAATAGAATTTATCATTTTGCAAGCAATTTCTTGTCAAGTTTGCACGTCATCGATTACACAGGCCTCAAAGATTTGATATTGGCTTAGAGAATCTATATAGAAAAGAAATTTTCTTTAACTGGGTGATATGTTTAAATTTGGTGGAGATCCTGCCGTGAGAGAATGGCATACCTTATTTCAGAAGATCTTGTACACGAAAGTTTGTCCTGAACAGTGGTGTAACAGTTCTACTGTTGCGTTGTACAAAGGTAAAGGTGACCCTTTAAGCTGTCACACATACCGTGGCTTGCGACTCCTGGAACACGGTATGAAAATCTTCAAAAAATTCTTGACAAGAGAGTGAGGAGCCTGGTCAACATCGGTTAACACCAGTTTGCGCATCGTCAAGGTAAGTCATGAACTAACGCGATTTTCGTCATCAGAAAATTGCAGAAGAAGTACATCGAGTAGAAAAAGAGGTGTTCCACATCTACGTCGACCTCCAGAGGGCATTCGACCGCATCTCAAGAACCGTCATACGATGGGCCCTCAGACGACAGTACATCCCGGAAATTCTGATCGAAATTATCATGACTTTGTATGTTGATACCAAGTCAAGTGTTTGTGTTGCTGGTGGGACATCGGATGAATTCGGTATAGGCGTCGGCGTCCATCAAGGATCCGCTCTCAGTCCCTTTCTTTTCATCCTAGTGATGGAAGAAGCAACTAAAGATCGTAGAGGAGGTGGGCTGAAGGAGCTGCTGTACGCGGATGATTTAGTCCTTACGGGCGAAAGCAAGGAAGAGGTGGCTATGATGTATAAACAATGAAAGGAGGATGTGGAAAGCAAAGGCCTGACAGTGAACACCCAGAAGACTAAGATGATGATCAGTGGTAGCAAAGAGAATTCCCCCTTTCAAGTGAGAAGATTCCCTTGTGGTGTGTGCGGCAAAGTTGTTGGGGTCAACTCCATTCCTTGTCAGCAATGTGAGAAGTGGTGCCACAAGCGTTGCAGTGAACTCATGTCTCTCAACGGCATCGTGAATTTTCAATGTCCTACTTGTGTCCATGGCAGCAGAAGTGCAGTAGATGTTGAGACATGTTGGGTAGACGATGAGGAAATTCAAATAGTGTAAGAATTTCACTATCTTGGTGATGTGCTTTGCTGCGAGGGTGGCACCGTTCGTGCTAGAATCACGTCAGCCTGGCAGAAATGGGAGGACATTGCTAGTCTGCTCAGAAACCGCCACATTCCACTCAGGTGCCGATGTGAATTGTACAACTCTTGCATCAGGCGTGTACTTCTCTACGGTGTTGAATCCTGGAACCTCACTCAACATCTGGTTCAACAACTCTGGTTATGTGAATGAAGAATGGTTCGTTACATGAGTGGAATTTCACTGTCTGATCGGATCGACAGCGCTACGGTGGCAAGCAGGTAGACGAAGTAATCAGAGAGCGAAGGCTTAGGTGGTTCGGTCATACCAAGCGTCGAAATATAGATGAACTAATCAGGCAGGTGCTCGACGTGATGGTAGAAGGTTCCCGTCCTCGTGGAAGACCGAGGAAGACATGGCTTTAAATCGTTAATGAGGACATGGTGGAGCTGGGAATATCTGCGCGTGATGCTTATGACCGTTCTCGATGGAGAAGTCTCACATCGTCCAACCCTAAACAGAAGAGGAAAATATGACGTGTAAAAGGAGAAAGCAAAAAAGTAAAGTAAAGTCTAACTAGAAGTTGGTAAATTTTGAATTTCAAAAATAGTTGAAATTGATCCATGATTCACAATTGTCTAGCTACCTACAAATTCAATAGTAGCAGCAAGGCAATAAAATATTTGTCGAGTATTCATGCAACTGTTGTACGATGAATGAAAAGAAAGCAAATGATTTCATAGACATATATGAAAAACCTTGTCAATACATCTTGCTATTTATGTTTGGAGAGTCCATAGCAGTATCATTAACATAAGGAAGGCCTTCGATCGAATTTGGCATCTTATGAACAAGCTTCTTACCCATGGGATACAAACTAAAATCATAAAGTGACAAGAAGATTTCCTGACTCATCGCTCTTTTCCAAAGTCCAAAGTCCAAATTCGCAAAGTTGCCTGACGTCTTGGGGCACTGCTTCAAGCCCGTATCTATTTCAATCTTGTGCAGCTGTTCAACCATTATTATACTCGTTTGGTCATCTAACCCTCAGAGCAGCTTATTTATCCTAGATCGTATTCAGCAGAAGACAGGTCGTGTTGTAGATGATGCTAGTCTCACTCTAAATCACTGGGACATCATAGAGTGGTCTCCTGTCTTCTCTTTTGTCGTCGTGATAGCTGTCGATGCTCTGATGAACTTGCGTCTGTTACTCGTCGCCCTCATTGTCTGGCATTAGGGAAGCAGCAACGCGAATTCATGAATGGCCTGGCCTGTTGTTGCTAGCCCTCGTACAAGACATCATTTCACTTGATGTAATCTAAACCAGCTTTAAATTTTAGCCACTGAAATGAATACAAATACAATTTCAGTAAACAGACAAAAATCCAAGATTTTACAAACTCTTGGACCAGGTGAGAATGCAAGCGTCAAGTTGAAATTGGAGTTATTTGTATTGTCATAACATCCACTAACTTCTATTTATCCGTTATCATAAGTGAATTAACTGACAAATTAATTACAATAAATCGCTTATTTTGCATATACATGTATTACTTGAAAATTGTGCAAGATAAATAAGCCCAAACCATCTTTTAGGCCATCATTTTGCATGCTGCTTGCTCAGAGACCACGGTTGAGATTCAATTAAAGAAACATTAAATGGGAGCTGCTGTCTTGCCTGATTATTTGCATCTGAAAGATGAGATAGTCAGCATCTATTCCTCTTAAGATCACCAACAATTCAGAACTTGACGAGGTATGTGACTAGTCCTGAAGCAACAATGGTGACAGGCACATTCTGACGCGATTACGCATGATTCAAATCCTTCATCTCCTTTAGCAGGTAATTGTACAATCCAGAGCCACGCCAGAGCCTAAGTCACAAATTTAGGTTGCTTGAAGAAATGCAGGATCAATAGCTATGGAAGAAACTTTCAAAGGAGTATACTTGACTTGTCAGATGAAAGTAAACATTTACTCCTGTTCGTGGGAAAACTCCATAAAACAGCATACAGCAGATACACACTACTAACTTGCAAATCACCACTAAAATAAAGGTATGAAAGCATGTAGCTCATTAATTAGTACCAAATAAATGGATGTCAAAATTTAGGATAATGGTAACAGTCGTAACATTATATTTGATCAACTTGATGTACTATTACAGTGTTCCCACTCTCGAAAATGGAAAAAATATCTCCTCCACAAAAAATATCTCCGATATGAAATGCCCCTAAAGCAGATCCACAAATCTTATAGAATGCATTTAAGCCATTGTATGCATGCGCGTACCCCAGCACAGTACATTCTGGATAATCAAATAAAAAAATTTCCAAAAAGCATTTGCCGCTATCCCCGATCACTCGCTGCACAATTTGCAGATGATTCCCATTTAGATCAAGCATGAGCATCCCTACCCGACTTCTAGTCCCTACCTCTGAGGAGACTCAACTTGAGTGACCCTCTTCGCAGGGGGAGGTCACTTATTTTCTGATGTGCTTTGAAACGGGAAGAAAATTTTCGCCACGAATGTCCAAAAGGTTTTATTTGCGTTAGCGCACGAGATAAGAGAATAACTCATACTGGACGGGCTGCTTCTACTTTTGGAATCTACAGGATCATGCGTCCTGAAGAGGGCGGAGTAGGCGCTCGCGAAAGAATAGAAGGCGTGGGATGCGATTCATTGTCTGAGGCAGGTTCACTGTCTGTTAGAGGATCGGGATGCAGTCCGCTGCTGTCGCAGAGAATCTGGGGGCCCAGATGCACTTCATCAGGTTGCGGCATACTATCCTCGCTCCGGTTGATCCTACTGTTCGGTTAGGTGTCTGCTTCAGAGCTTGTCTCGGAGATGCTGATGTTTTTCTGAAAGCCGCTGAAGGGGTCCGACTCCAGGATCGGGCAGCTGGCTTGTCTCTCAGTCTCAAACCGGAGATTAGGGTTGATAAGGCTTACTTTCTTGGGATCCACCTCTTCTAGGCCGAGTACTTCTATCGTCTCGATAAGTACAAGCGCGCCGTCCGGGCGCCTGTGTATTACAAGCTGCGTTGAATCGAAGCTCTGACAGTGCACAGGGCAAGCCCAAGGCATGTGCGGTTTCGATCTTCTGGAAGTCATCGACAAACGTCCAACGGAGGGCTTCCGCCAACACTGTCTTGAAGCGCTACGTTACCAGTGGTAGAGCTTCGTCCCACGAGGTTGCTGTCAGGGCCGATACCAGGACTCTTTGTTCGTGTTACGCACGAGCTGAGGTAGCCTGTTCTTCTGCTCTTTCCACCAACCTTTTTTGGTACAGATTATTGATGATTGCCACACAGGTGGTATCTGCTTCATCGTCTAGGCGATCTTCCTTGGATTCGAGTCACCTAAGCAGCACCGTGAGTCCTTCAATTGTCTGTGTCTCCACTCCTTCCTTGTGGCGTAAGCTCAGAAGGGTCGGGCGGTCCATGAAAGAAACTGTATGACGTTTCGATATTCCGCCGCCATGTCTCAGCGCTCCCTCCCCCTTTTAGTTTCTTAAATTCAGTTACAAGGAAATGTTTGAAAATTTCAGAAAACCAGCAGCAGGATACATTGACAAGGATTAACTGGTAAAAGGATGTGCCAAAAACACGGACTAAAAGCGACAGGCACATATACACGTATTTCACAGATAGTCAGGAATTTCGTCCTGACCGCAACGAAGTCACGATCGATAATGTTTTCAAAAACACACACGGTTGGGCCAATTGAGAGATTTTCAGCAACATTTTTGGTGGTAAAAAATAAGCTAAAACAAGTGAGCAGAGGTAGTATTCCAACAAAAAGCTTATGATCGCCAACTGGAAGTTTCTCATTTTGGTAAATAGAAAAAAAGGAAAATAATTATCGCTCCCTTTCTTTTATGCCGTCAAGAAAGTTTTGAAAAAAGGATTTTTTGTGCGCGGACGCTTCGGGTTCAGACCCTTTATCGACGCTTTGAAAGTCAAAAGGAGACACATGCACACTGATTATATACAAATTGGTAAAGTAATAATTTAGAGACCTTTGTGTTGCGACCAATTAAAAAGCTTGCCGGTCATGACGACGATTCAATTTCGGACGCTTCACGCAACGCAGTATCAACAGAACTTACAGCACACTTCAGAATATTCATCTCAAAGTCGCTAATCGAACTACAATCTATATACTTGCTTTTGCAAACTTTACAAATGAATTCATATGCGATATTCTAAACATTCAATAAAAGTTCTGTGTTAAATAACAACAATCCCCCTGAGACCCACAGCATCTACGACTAATAGGTACTGCATCTACTGAAAATGTAGATTGAATTTGTAGTCAAATTTTAAATGAAATGTATAGCCGGTTCATTTGAACATCACTTCTGATTTGATCACTTACCTACACAGCATTTCTTGTGATGATAATTTTGTTTCTATCTCGTTGGATGTGGTGAGAATGTACCCAAGTATCCCTATTGATAATGCTCTTGAAGTCATTGATAACTTTGCCCAAAGATATTGGCAAGATATCAGTACATGGGCATTAGGATGGTCCTTTAAAATCGAAAGTCGGAATTCCTCGCTCCCAACCCCTAAATCATGTCTCCCTGATACAAAACCAAGGAATCTCAAATCTTACGCTCAATTTAGAGGTAGCTCAATCGACTTGAAGTAGGCCATTTTCCTACATTTTGACGAATTTTCGCAAAATAAGTCCAAATCAAACAGTGAAATACTGTAGGTCATTTTTTGATAATGATAGGTCCTACCATGGTCCTACCCAATTCAAATGATAGAATGCAAGAGCAACATATTGTGCTACATTTTGGTCCATTAGGAGGGATTCATGACGCATAAAGTCGCAGACATCAAATCTACTAAAATGTGTGCTTCTAATACTACTAAAAATTTATGAGTAGTAGTTTCCTAACAAATGAAGTATCACATTCAACTTAAAGCTTGTGTAACGATGTAGATATCGATCGCTTGTGCCAATGGTCTATTACAAACCCATTTCTTATGATAATTTATCTAATAACTTTCATTATTTACGCAGTTTGTTGCAACATTTTCACATATGAGCCTACATAATGATGTTGTTAAAGAGCGTGTGTCAATGTAATTAACACATGGTTAAGCAATAGTTCTCTCTTCTGTCAATGTTAGTCTTCTTAGACTGATGTGTAAATGCATGTAGGCTTATGTTTTCGGATTAATGTCAGTCCAAACAGGATATGATAATGTTTTTTACTCCATTTCAATATGAATTATAGCAACATATTCATTCAAAAATGTCTCATTAATCCTATCAACTATTAAGTACATGCCACTAATGATTTAGCATCATGCCCCGTATGCAGTTCACACCATTATATACATGAATCTACATCGTCGATGCCCGAGACCAGGATAGAAAGTCGATCAACAATATTATGACCAGATAGGTCAGGCAACACTTTGTCATCATAGTGCAACACGCAAATGGCCCCTGCGTGTCAAATTACTTTATCATTTTATCCCGAGATGATGATCGAAGCATTTCTCTACGCCTATTCTTGACGAGTATTCTTGACCCATTCGCAATTGCTTGAATCGTGTCAAATGGAGAGCACATCGAATTACAGCCCAGCAATACGAAATTGTGCAAATGTGGCGGAACACAATTAAGAAATAGACGTGAGAACACAAGCCGCAAACTTTTCCACAATGCTGAAATCGTTGTAGTCATGCATTGCATTCTATGATCCCAAAGAGACTTAGGTATTCTGGACATTTCGGAATACCATACTGCAGAACCATTAGATGAAAGATGTCCATTCCATTTATTACAACTAATCAAAAGTGCTGAGAAAGCTAAAATTTTCATTGTACAAGCGTTAATATGTTAAGTTGCTTTCTTCTGATTTGACAACCTTGTACTTGAAGATCATCATTCCTTATTAGTCGAAATATAAGTTGTATTAGCTTCTGCGAGATCAAAAGGAGCAGAGAAAGAGGGAGAGGGGCATTCATTCACAACGCTTTTCATAAACGTCAGGCTATCACAGCAGCTAGCGAAACGTCGTGTCCCACGCTATGTGCATCGGATGAAGCCATCGTTTTAGCTATGAGCTTGCTGGTTCAAATTCATCGGTCTGTCTTTCCAGTTAATTCGGTCGCCAACAATCCAAGAGAAACGACGGACTACGATTGTCATGAGACGAAGAAGCTATGATCATGATCATCGAGTTCCGCCGCGACATAAATTTACAATCAATTTACAGAAGTGAATGTCTTCTACATAGATGAGTTCTTTGAATAGAGTTCCTACTAATTATGCAAGGTGGATCGTGGTTTTTACCATTACGTAAGGCAAATCGTGGCCAAGGAATTCTACGAAAATCTTTGAAATAGCGACAATCTGCCAGGGTTCGTTTGAATGCTCACTATGGAGACTTCCTTGTTCGCTGATCTTTGAGTTTCTAACAGTGATATGTGCGAAGAACGCACATTATCAGCTCAAGTAGGCCTACATAGAAAGCGAAAGGCATTAGATGTTTACCGATAAGTATCCAACTACCTACTACTACTACAGTAGGCAACTTCATTATTCATATTTGCTTAGCTATGCTATCATTGATTGCTTCAGTCAAACAATTTGACAAAATTATTGCTTAACCAGGTGTAATTACATTGACATACGTTCTTTCACAACATCATTATGTAGGTTCATGTGAAAATACCACAACAAACTGGGTAAATAATGAAAGTTACTAGATAAATTGTCATAAGAAATGGTTTTGTAATGGAGCATTGTCACAAGCGGATTGGGTAGGACAGTATTTCACTGTTTAATTTGGACCATTTGCAAAAATTCGTCAAAATTTAGGGGAAATGGCCTTCTTCAAGTCGATTGAGCTACCTCCAAATCTTAGTATTTTTGCGCAAGATTTGAGATTCCTAGGTTTTATATCACGGAGACATGATTTAGGGGTTGGGAGCGAGGAATTCCGACTTTCGATTTTTAAGGACCACCCTAATGGGCATGACTGTTAAGGAATTCATCGATTGTGTTCGGTTTGTATGAATTTATCATCGTCTAAAAATATCTCCGAAAAATATCTCTTTATCTCCGGAGTGGCAGCACAGCTATTACTACTATTGAATCTGTAAACAGTCAGACAATTGATGATCAAATTTAACCATTTTTGAAATTTAAAATTTACCGACTCCCAGTTAGAAATAGTTACTTAATAGATTCTTAAAGCCAATATCAAATCCTTGAAGCCTGTCTAACCGATGTACCCACAAACCTGACGAGAAATTGCCATTTCTAGAAACAGTCGTATTTTTTAAATAGATAAATGTACAATCTCCTTCGTTTGTAAAAATTCGAAACTATTTTGAAGAAATTCTCATTATCTATATCAACAGCCCTGATGTTAAGGCTTAGTTCCATCTGGTGAGTAAAAAGTCTGAAAATAATCAAGGCTTCGATTCTATCAAGATTTTTTTTAATTTGGATTTCTTCCGCTAGGCTGAGAATTGTTTTTCGGTAATACTGTAGGTGAACCTCCACTTCCCATCGGGTGAAATGCGGGATATTAGTACTGCATCATGTGTGAAAATGAAGTCGATTTTCACACCGAGACCGGATCGAGGGACAGGTCTTGAAAGCAGTGGTCCTAGTTGAGGAAATATGCCTTGACTGCACATGTAGATGTTAAAAATTTTGTATTGAAAGAAATTGTTTATAAGTCTTTACAGTGCTAATTCTATGATTCTCTACATCAAATTTTAAATCTTTTGTATTTACCATGAATTCTTTTCTTGATAATGGCTATGGTATAATAGTCGAAATATATTGATCAACTTTTTACGATTTTAAAATAAACAACTTGACTTTCTTTCAATACAAAATTTTTAACATCTGGTGGTCCTAGTGCACATTCACAGAATTAGACAGATCGTCTCTTCTTCCGTTTGACTAGAAGGGAAGCATTGGAACATGTAACGTTATTGAAATGGCACAATCTCCTGACTAAATACCATAGCAAACGAACAATGAGCAGCCAGTTCAACATTAAACACGCCAAATTGTGCAATGTTTCAGTGACTGTTATCAACCGGATCACACAGCAAAGAGACACAGACGATGTCAAGTTCTACAGAGAAGTTTGTGAACGTTTTTTCATGAGGCTGCTAACTTTTTTTAAAATGATCGGAGGGTCCAACATTATCGAGAAAACTTTTGCGCAATGACCTGAATTCTTCGAATCTGAAGGAGTCGTGACGATCGGAGCATTTTGAAGGAATTCAGAGCAATCCGCAAGCGACGCACGACTACTTTTCCTATCTCTGCAAAGTATTAAAATTTCTTTTTGCCCACTTATTAAGTTCCTGCATGTGCCATCTGTTTGAATCAGTTTGCACTTCTAGTAAAGTGATACGATAAAACAATCTAATTCTGTGGGCACATTGCCTCCCATTTCGCGTCAATATTTAGTATCTTTTAATTCATCCTTATTGACTCCCTATACAGCAAACACACATTTTCAGTACACATTAAGTATTCCTGAGAAGTCCAGAGTATCTGGAAAGATATAAGCATAATCTGACGTATTTCTATTAGTTAATTGGACGCACACAATCGAGACATATCCGTAATCTGTTGTTGGATGCTGAGTTGAAAAGAAGCCAACCTAGGATCTTTCTCCCTAATGGAATATGTGCAAATCACAGCCTTTTGATTCAGAATTCATTAAGTATTTAGTCAGTGTATTTAGAACATTGAACTTCATGTGTACTCCACATGTTATTATTCCCATAAAAGTTGCATAAAAACTTCTTAATACCAAGATCTTTTTTGCATCGATAAAAAATCCATGAAAAGGCATGTAAATAATCCGTCAAGGTGCTATTAAAGTGCATGTCAAAACAAGTTCGTTCAGCAACTGGGCCTTTGTGCGCTGCGACATCGGCGTGGCGTTTCAACGCAGCCTTCACAATTTGTTTCGATATACGCCTCTGCCTCTGGTCTAGCCTGTGCTGCTCCGATCTAAGTTCCTCCAGTTGTTCGTCGGACTTTAAGGCTTAGCGCTGAGCTTCTTCTTAAAGTTTTGCAATCTCTCCTGTTCCTTCAATTTGTGCGCTACGGCTTCTTCATTTGCCTGCGTCAATGCGTCTAATTTCTGTTTCTTCTTATCATTTTCTTCATCTTCTCAATTTTCATTCTTAACTCCTTCTCTTATGCCTCAAGGTTGCCACACGACAAAATGTCTTTGCGCAGCTGCATTAACGTAATGCAAACCAAACAATCTAAGAATTTGTAGCAAGCAAAAATTCCACTGAAATGAAATGAAAATATACGTAGTCGCCAAGAAACTTTTATTAATGGTAAACATGACGTGAGCGCTTTTGAGGTCTCTAACAGCGGTCGAGATGATGAAGTAAAATGACAGAATGATTATGTGTACAAAATGAGTCGTATTTCTTTTGGAAGAGAAGAGTTCGAACAGATTTTCCTGGCGCGGTCATACAAAGTTTTTGTTTGAAGTTTTCAAGGCGGACGATTTTCCCGAGAATTTTATCCGGCGTTACAATGCAAAGCGTGTTGACATTCCTTAAGTTATAGGGCCGAAAGGTAAAGACGTTTTCTTAAGATAACCTTTTACTAGAGATTATCACTGTGGTGTTATCATAAAGCGAATTTCCTGCTGCCAAGCCTGTAATTTTGTTTGACACTAAATGTATCCTTATCCGCTTTTTAAAAGACGCAATACCATTTGTCAACCGGTATCATGTTATTTATAATTTTCAATGTGACTGTGGAGCCAGTTGCATAGGCCGGACAGAGAGGAACTTGGGGAAGCGCATCAAGGAACATCTGCCACGTTGGATTCGTAGCCAAACCCGTGGATCGTGTACATCCTCAGCCTGCAAACGTATGGTTGATTGTGATGACTTTTAAAGGTTGGTCAATATATTTCGACTATTTATACCACAGCCATTATCACATTTTCTTGATAATGGCTATGGTATAAATAGTCGAAATATATTGACCAACCTTTTGTACGAATTTACAATAAAATTAACTTGACTTTCTTTCAAAGCAATTTTCAATTTCATGAATAGTCAAGGCATATTTCCTCAAATGAGAGTGCACCAACATAAGGATTCCGATAGTTACTAATACGCATGCTTTCGGATTCATAATGCAAATTTACAGTTATACATTCTGAGGAGAAATCTCAATATACGCGCGTAATGCAACATTTTATTATCAAGTTGTCGACAGGCAGGAACGCGATAGAGTCGCTGTGTCTTTTTTAGAGTTTTCTCAGCATAAAAAATCTAGAAGTTCTGAATTTTTGTGAGACAAGAAATAAACGCATTATTCACAACACGATACACTGTATATGAAGCGACATTGCAATACGGAATTACGACATCTCGAACGTCTTCTTGCTGTCGGTAATATTAATCGATTTTATTTATTGTTAATCATTATTGTTGGCAAGAATAATTCTTGTTCATTGTAAGAATACTGCTACATAGGTCTGTCGAAGGAACGACTCCTTCAAAAATTTGAAGTGATATTCATATCAAGTAAAATGTGATAAATGTCGAATTTTCGGCAATATCAAGACATTATGTGTCTTTGAACTGTTCAAATGCCAAAAATGAACGATGTAAATTCGGCGCAGTTTTATGCATTTCAGCTAAATGGCTGGTTCAGTTTTAATGTAGAATTCTGCATTGCGCCTTGCTAAAACAAGAACTTAACAAGAGCTAATTTGCATGGAAAGTTTGAGTGAAAATGACAGCATATAGTAATGACCATGTCCACCAGGGCAATCCGGTTCCGGCCAGATTTAAAATTTTCAAATCCGTTGTATCCACTATCTACCCTGACAAAATACCGTATACCGCAAATAACTCAACAGAAAGACGTCCAGACTTGAACAATCTAATCAAGAAATTGCTCAGCAGTGTATTCCGTCTCACAAGGACTCATCAATACGGCTCGGAATGCCCAAACTACTTTGTCAGAACTAGAATGGCTGAACAAGTGAAGGACAGCACAACAGGTTGCTCTGAGCTTGGGCTCAACAGCACGGTTTGGAATGTCACAAACTAACTTGCGACATCGACAATGGACGACGAGGCTGAAAGACTGCACTGACTACTATGCTTTAATCTATTCTGGCTTCGACGAGCGGCTGATATGTTTCTATGCGCAAGACAACGCCAGGACAAGCAATTACGCAAGCAGCCTGTTCTGCAGTCCTTCAGCTTGTTGAACCAATCTAGATGCCACAAGCTAGTTTGGGGTGCGGCTGCTAAGGGATGTTGTGCTTAACTTGTTCAACTCTGAGGACTCATGAATTCAAATATATTAAACATTACACCACGGCGCGTCAATTAATTACCCCTGTGCGTCATTCGCACACACTATAAAAGCTCACATGGACGAAGCCTTGCCAGTAAATTAAAATTGACTTTATTGTTTACTCAATGCGAAAGCTTCACTGAGTTATCTGGAGAACTGGCTGCAGTCTTTACAACTAAGTTGCAATTTTCATTCTACGAATTGATGAACGTAGTATAGTTTTTACCACCCATGTATCCACATAGTCCAGTCACTTGTCAAATAAGTGCAGTCAATTGTCAAATGCAAGAAAGGACCCTTCTAATCTTTGTGAATTGCAGTCATGTATCAAAATAAAGCAATCACATACAGTGCGAATGCTTAGGCCTACATGCAATTCAGGATTTCCATGATCTTTAAAAGGGTGCGCCGAAAATAGGACCTTGATCGAAGAAGTCAGAAAACAGGTTGAGGAACACTGACATGGATGTTATATATCTTCCCGAACTTCTCTTGTTGCGATAGCCAGTCGAAATACTTACATGTAGCCTACTACAAAACCTTCTACAGGGAAATACCTTCAGAGGGCAATCTTGGAGTATAAAAAAATCACGAGAGCGAAACACCTAACTAGTCTACATATCAAGTTAATCTAATCACTGACTAGGGGAGTGGGATATGATTAAAGGCATTATACAAATCATAAAATGATTCAACGATATAGTTCTAAAATAGTGTTAATCAATAGGCATTTGCTAATGTTTTCATTCTCACTTTCTGCGGATTTGCGCAGAATTTCAAAGATCTTATTTTTTGCGCATTTGCGTTGGTGTGGCAACCCTGCTTCTCAGCTTCCTCTTTCTGACGTCTTTCGTGAATCATCGTGTTGTTTTAAGGAAGAATGACTCTTGTGGAAACAACCATACATGTTTCAGGTGGATTCACCACCCTTCATCAGTGTACAAATGAGAGAAAGAACAGTAAATTTGCAATATTTATATGCAGAGTTCAAATCGTCGGAATTGATTAGCACAAAGCCAATTGCGTAATTCGGGTCTGGACATCCAATAGGTCGTCAGAGTTGAAATCTTTGATGAAAAAAGGCTTCAGCCAGTTTGGTTAACCACGGTTTGGTAACCAGGCTAAATTTATTTATTTTTATTTTTAATAGAAGGCCATTAATCAATGGGTACCGGTGCTTACAACAAATGAATCTCAGACAAAATCTAAACTTTTGAACGTTTGCATCAAATGGGTCTAACCGATGCTGAATTTAGCCACATACCGCTGAGTAACATCCTCTGACTACAATAATTGAGAACTTTGCAATAATTTTTGTTAAACAGAAATGGGATGAAAATCAAGAAGACCTCTAAATATCACAAATTTGTCATCATAAAAATGTTGTGTATTGACACTCTCCCATTTCGCATATTTTGCGTAATACGCCAATTCGCGTAAACCACTAGGACCACTGGTTGAAAGGAACACTATTATTGGACTCAGTGGCATAATTTTCCAATTTTTCAAATTTCAGTTGTCCCAAAATATGGGAGATAGTCCGACTTTTCTCAAATTACTTCTGAAATCTTGCAGATAGGTCCAAAGCATAAATATGATGTGATATGAACCGAATTTGAGCAGCCAATGGCATTTGGCCCAGGTCCATTTCATTTTTCTCATCTTCCTAAATTGTGATCCTAGTCTGTCTTTGACAGAAATATCTGTGGTTCTTGAGTCATCAATGTTCAAGTCAACGATTCGACGAATATTGTTTGAATCAGGATTTAAAAGCTATTAACGGCCACTTCAAGTTGAATTATCCGATCAACATTGAAGCTCGATTAAGCTGGATGATGAGTAGGGATGTGAATTTGAACAAATGAAAATCAGGAGACAGCTTTACATAAGGACCTCCGTACCTAAGGTGCCACTTACTTATCTCGTCCCGAAAATAATGATGACCGCCAACGCTACGAGCTACATGTAGGTCTAATTCTGTGACTGTCACTAAATCAAGCTGAAGTCTTGAAATAAAATCCTCAGTTTATTACAACATTGACAAGCGTAAGACGTGCAACCATATTTAGATACTGCAGGCATGCATGTTATTTTTCCAGATAATAGTAAGATAGGGCATTGGGTTACCAAACATCATTCATTAATCTTTCCAAATGAAACAATGTATTAAGCCAGACCTTTGTTATCAATGGTTTGGCTAAATATTCAAATTCTAGACTCGAATGATATTATCATGATTTCGGGAATGTAAACATTTGAATCGATATCAATAGTTATCGATGTCGAAATCACGGTGATCACCTCCCTGACGTCAGCACTGCATGTACACATATATGCAAGCACAAAAAATGCAAATATTCAGAAATCTGTCATTCTACTTGAATAGCATAGTTACAGTAAAAGTCATAAGCTTTTCTATATCTGTATGAAGATTTTACACCTGACTCTTCAGGTGATTTGGAGTTTGGTGATTTTTCACCAACTCTATGTTTTAGGCTATATTTTCATCATTGATAATTACTAATTATCGAATTTTACGGAACTTGCTACACATATTACACACATATCAATCACATTATAAATTTTATTATTTCACCACACAACTAATAAAATTGACACAAAAATATCCTTTTGACTTGCTAAGCAATTATCACAGTAACCCAAATTACCTCACCATTGACAATTCACAACACCTGATGCTATTACATCAAAAAAGACAGATTAGTGTTCGTACTGTTTGCCAACTGATCTTCTCAGGAGATACAGTAATAATTGAATCTTCACTGTATCACTTGAGAGGACCAGATGGTAAAATTTAGAGAAATTGTGAAATTTTGTCTCTCAGCAGTTTTGGTTTAGCTTTACTTTCCTTAAAACTTTGATGAATTTTAATGTAATATTCAATTTAAATTGAATAGTAAAAGTTTGAAATCATCATTATTGTCCAACTGTTGCTTATTAAGTCAATTTAGTGGAAAGACTTCTAACACGATGATATGTGTTGAGCATCATTCATTGGCATTCCCTCAATTACAGTCATATACCATGCACGCAAATGATCAATTTCCGCAATTCAGTACAAGCAATCCTTTCTCGAAAATTTGACTTAACTTAGAGTTCATTTCCATCGCTATGTTAAAAAGAACACAAAGATATAATTTCCAGTGTGCTGTAATTTTACATTTTGAAAGCTGAATTACATTGAACTTAAAGAAGATATACTCGTACATGGCCCAATTTACTTTTTGTGCAACCTCTTACGAAATAACAGGCGTTTATGAAGCAAGAGCCATGCAACAACGTCATACTCGCAGGCGGCTACTTTTCGTAAAAATGCTGAAACATGATCAAAGCTATTCACACGTAGGCTTCAATATTGAGTTTCCAATGAGAGAATCTCAGGTCTACATGACAAAATGAAATCCATTGCTAAGCACCACTTTATATTTTACAAATACAGGGTAAGGATGAGTGATCCAATGCAACAAACAGTCAAAAATTCAATGATTGGGATTTTATCCCATAATTCCAACAGTCTTGTTAAAAGGAAAGAAATATGCATTCATCAACCACCGGCTACTAACTTAAATTCTCTGCTTTCAACTGAGACGGGATGGAGAGGCTAGACCTTTTGAATTCCATGTCAACGATGTTTCCGGTTTTAATAAAGTTCAGTTTGCAATGCCTAATGGGAAGACAATGAAATCTATTAGCAGAAATTGCTCTAAGTTTGCGAAACTATGATGAAGCCTTTAATGCTTCAATGGCAGTATATCCCCTATTAAGTTCAGAGCCACCAAAGAAGTAGAGCTCTTAATTTCGAGCAGAGAAACATCAGGGCGACCAAAGTGTCTAACCCTGTGATTAGTTGATGACAATCTATTTCATCTCTACATCATTTATTATAGTGTTTTCCTTAGTTTGATGCTGAATCTCAATTTTGATTATTATCAAATTGTAAAGATAGTAAATTTAATTGTTAATTCAATTAATTGTTTTACAATTCTTCGATAATTCCAGATCATTGATTTCTTTGGTTTTAAAACCAATAACCTAAAAATAATGTATGGGAGGACCTTTTCGCATAGAATAAATTTCAAGCTATATCAATTCATGATGCTGCCATAATTTGTCATAAGTTCTCCCGAAATTCATTGATTTACTCCCGATTACGAAATATACTGAGTTCTTCATTTCACTTTAACAAACACGATTTTCGCCTTAAGCATTTAACTCGAGATAACATAACTTTCTTGGAACTAGCCATTTGAAAAAATGCAGGCTTAGTGGTGATTAAGAAAAAGCAGATTCTCTCCCAATGTTTAAGACTTATATTTCAGTAAATAAAAGAGCGAGTTACCCGACGCGTTTCGTCTATACACAGACAGTATCAAGGGTCTGTGTCTGTGTATAGACGAAACGCGTCGGGTAACTCGCTCTTTTATTTACTGAAATATAAGTAGCAAAAATTGGGAGACACCCTGCTTTTTCTTAATCATCATGACTGATCTCCCGTATCGACAACTCTATCAGGCTTAGTGGGTAATTTCCATTGCGGTGTTAAGAAAATTCGGCAATTTTGGATTTCGTGTTCATCAATTTTAAAAAATCAAGATAGCAAAAACATAGAAAGCATATAGGACCATCATTATTCAGTAAAAATGACTTAACAATTTAAGTCACTGTATTTCGTAATTAGATTTTCGGTGTTCTGCATTTACTTTGAACACGTTTGTATATTCGTCTATTTTGCCTAACTCATTGTCCCGTGGAACACCGTGGGACCCATAAAGGGAACACAATTTTTCAAATTGGATTTGATTGAAAGAACAATTCCCATGAACTACCAGTAGAGGCCGGTCATAACTGTGACGACCATATCAATTAAGTTTTTATGCACCGTAATAAGTCCAACTAGTTAATAACCGATGTTATGAATGCTGATCTATGAATTTTTGTGATGAAAATTGAAAGATACAGTAGCATAGAAATGGTGGCATGAAGCAAAGTGAAGGTTGTACTCACACACCTCTGATTAAAATCACATACATGATGCAAATATCAAAATTGATATCATTTGATAAGGAAAAAACCCCTTCGAATAGGAAAAACAACACGCCAAAAATCCTTAATTTTGGAATATTCATATCAGAGTTCTGCATCAGATGGGATTCGGTGAGCAAATTCCATCCAGCAATCTCAGAACAAGAGATGAATCAGATCGAAATTCGAAATAAAACTACTCGTACTATCCAACAAGACCGAATAATCCGATCGTAGATGAAACGGACTGTCCTCATATCCTATATGCAACTAACAGCAATTACTTTCAGAGACAAAGACATTGTGACTGTTGATGGACAACCTTTTACTTACACCGCTATATTAGTCTTTTGCATATTTCCACTTGTCAAGTGTCAATCAAATCGAATTCTTTTATACGCATTTGATTTTCATCAAATATGTACGCATATCTTGGAATGATGAAAATGATTGTTTAACATCACTACTACTCACTCAAATATGTACGTATCTCTTGGAAATCAATGGAAATCGGAAATTAAAGCACAGTGAAATATTTTGCATGTTTTAACAACTATCTAATAAATAATTCAGTGCTACTTCATCTGCTGACATTAAGTAATAATTTCACATAATTTGACTTACTGAGGACAAAATCACCAAATCCGATTGTGGTGAGACTGATAAACGAGTAGTAGAATGAGTCAAAATAGTTCCAGCCCTGTGTAGGAGACCAAACAGCGGAAGGAATGAGCATGAAAACGACTGCACCGACGATCACGTATCCAATGACACAAACCGCTTTGGCCACTTTTGTTTCACATCCGAATCGTTTATAGACGGAGACTTTCATCAAGCCAGTCATGAGCTCACCTAGGCCGCTGAGCACAATAAGACAAAGTGGAATACCGACGAGAGCATAGATAATACACATTATCCGGCCAGGGTCGCTAATCGGTACTATTGTCCCATAACCTAAAAGAACAAAACAAAAATATGATAGTACCAGTGCACGCAAGACAGTTGCGCTGTCTGCTATTTGACAAACCCATTAACAAGCACGATTTTTAAGGAATACCATTTTGTAATACACTAGTGCTTGGTCACAAAAATCAAATTAGCATTCTATAGAAATTCTGTAGAATTCTGGGAATTATATATCTTGAGATTTTCAGTTATTTAGTAATCAAAAAGAGAAGTGCAAAAAAGAAATTGTGAAATGCAAAGAAAAGTAGGTTCGGAGTTCAAAAGGATCTTCGTATTATGTGTGGAATATTGTCAATAATATCAACTGCACGTATGATGACAACTCCCATTCGAGCATAATTCAAGACTACCTTGATAGTCTTGAATGCTGTATTTCCGATGCTGTAAATAGCGCTGTAAATAACATTTTTGCTGATCACCTAACTGAGTTTGAACCATTGACATACTGCGATGGACATCACTGGTGCCCCTTGTCGGGTACATTTGACGCATTTAGCTTTTTCTGGAACATTTGTCTTCAAGCAAATCTACTGGCTCTGATGGTATGCCAATCAGTCTTATAAATTGGCTTCTCCTTTTACTACAGTACTTCTGCATGATATTAATCAACTCTTCTATAATCACGGGGAAAGTGCCATTTATTTTTTTTGTGTGCTCCGAAATGCATGTATACCTGTTTCCAATTATCAGCTTCGTCCTACTATTTTGTAAAGTACCCCAGCCACGACTACTGTGTCAACGATGTATGCTGACGACATTTGCGAAATCTGTCCAATTCATAAGGTTGCTATGTCAATGGGTGTCGTGTCCGAGGAGTTTTGCCGCATAAAAGAGTTGACTGACTTGAGCAGACTTGCTCTCCATTTATCATTGTAAATGAACTAAAAATTCTTGGAGTCACTTAGAATAAAATTTTGAATTGAAACTCACATTTTCAGAAGAATGTTTCCTTGTGCAAGAAAGGATGTGTGTGCTTAAAGTTATTAAGTCATGATGAGCTGCGGTATGATTTTAAGGCAACTGAAAGCATTTTGCTGTGTAGTACGCAGTTAGATGGTATTTACAATTATGAAACTAGAAATCAAAAGAAGAAATAGAAAGAAGTTTCAAACGTGCTCGCAAAATCACTTGTACAAGTGTTTCCCAATAATGTGCGTTGATTTGATAGAGTTCGTTTTCAAGCTTGTTATTCAATGATTCATAATTATTTTATAGATTTTTTACAGAGTTAATCATCCATTATTAAAATGATCGAGTTTAGCAACATTTTGTGGAAAAAACTAAATGAGAAAATTGTTACACGGATCTTGTCACTTTAGTTTTCAATGGCCTTTCTAATCAAACATTATTCCAACTAATTAATGAACTAACTAACATGATTTGATTTATTTTGAGATTTTCATTTTTTTTCCTCTTGCAAATATAATGTATATTTTTCCTCTTTATTTTCTCTCTTCTCATACCACTTGCTGAGGTGATTATATAAGCATTTCTGTGAAAATAGGCATTGATCTATAAGGCGAAATATCAAAGGCTTAAAGAATATTATGCCCTTTGACGCAAAAATTGAACAGTTGCTGAGTACTTTCTTTAAAATTGCACTTTGGTGTTCATTGCATGAAAATGTCAGCAACAAAGAATGGGAATCTGGTAGCCTGAAACAGATTAAGAGCACCTAAGAATACCCGATGCTTAGGATTTTCAATTATTCAGAATACATGTACAATTGTACATATTTTTCTGAGTGTTCTGAGGTGAACATGATCGGTAGTGAATGAATCGGTCGGTATGAATGGGAATCTGGTAGCCTGAAACAGATTAAGAGCACCTAAGAATACCCGATGCTTAGGATTTTCAATTATTCAGAATACATGTACAATTGTACATATTTTTCTGAGTGTTCTGAGGTGAACATGATCGGTAGTCTCAGCTGAATATTCCATCATTTTCAACGTTATGAATAAATGTGAGTCAAGGACGTACTAAATTATATGCAAGTGACATGCATATCACTTAATTGAGTACTTCCTTGCTGTAGCATGCTGGAACTGCTGTATGTGAACTCTTCAATTCTTCTTAACTCAGCTAGTGCAAACAACTTCCTACTTAGTTATTGGCTATTATCAGTGCTAGTAAAATAAATTATTGAAATTGATCTAATAAATGTAAATCTAGGTTGGAGAAAGAAAATTTGTGTATTGTAGTTTCCAATATGAGCAAGTCCTTTATTCTGCAAATGATATACTTGAAGTGAAGAGGAATACTCAACAAATTAGTTTCCAACAACGTTTGCACACTAGAGGCACTGCAGTGGCTAAATATTTTTCAAAAGTCAAATATGGACGACTTCGTGCGTTGCGAGAAAACCATCTTGTTGATTTAGTCAACACCTACGACAGAAAAGTAAATATGTGGGTCTTTTACAAAGCTACTGAAGTTACTCAGCCTTGGACGCGGTCTGGATAGACAGAAAAACATTGTGTTGCCACACCATTTTCATTTTAAATTAGATCATCTGTAAAGAGCCTTACTTTTAAAAAGTAACTAATTGCCCAAGAATACTTCAGTATTTCAGTCTCTTCTTTCGACTCAATTTTCATCAAGATGTCACATCAAGATAAAAATCAGAATTTAAAAGACAATTTGAACAATCTTGCTGGGCATGCTTATGCTACGCTGGTGACCATACAATCTATCTTCTAAAAACTCGTTCATGCTTCTCATCAAGCAAGTGGGGCCCATAAAAGTCATTGAAATGCTTATTAGTTAATAAAATCACAATATATTGATAAAATCAATGTCGTAGAAAATGCTACAGAGTCGCATTCAATTTGAAAATATATAATTAATCTAATACGTCATATATATATAAAAGTATATAAAGTGAAAAAATGTATTAAAAGCAAATGTTGAATATATAAATAACTAAAATCCCAACACTAGAATCCCAAATTAAAAATGAACCACCTTATGAGTGCTGATGCATTTCGTTGACTTTAGTCAACTTGTCAAAGCACTAAAATGAATGTTTATTGAAATCATGGAGTATACAAATTCAAAGCACACAAAATACCAAGACATAGGACAAATCATTAACTCAAGAGGAATTCAATGAAGGATGAAATATCTTAATAAAATGAGATTCTTTAGCCTCTCTCTGTACTCGAGACATCTCAGGTGCTAAAAGAAAAAATGGCATAGCACGAAAACCTTTGCCACGGTTATTGATGTGGCGGCTTACTTTTAAGATGGAATATCTCTCATTACGAACTTGTTGTCTATGAACTGTCATTCGGGTTTTGAAAAGATCACCTGTTTGTCCCACATAAAACTGATTGCATTTGTTGCAGGTGAGCTTGTAAATTATGTTGGAAGAATAACAATTCATGTTTTGTTTTATTTCAAATGTTTTTCCGTTAAAATTCACTGTTTTTCCACATTCTATAATTTCACAGCATTTACATCGTTTCTCCCCACATTTTTGAACGCCGTTATCGTTGTTCGATTTGCTGATCTTAGATGAGATAAAATAGATTTCGGCTGTCTATATGCAGTCATAAATTTGCAGTTTTTGAACTTTTCCAGAACGTTGATACTAGACGATAATAGTTGGATGATTTTTCCAAAAATGTCAGGATTTTGTTTGTTGTAATCTTGTATGAAGGGAATGATTTTTTTGTTCTCATATTTATTCATGTTAGTTACAAATATATTCGCTCGATAAATCGCGTCGTCAACTAGACAAGAGGGATATTTTAAGTCAAGTAACCGTCTTTTCAATTCTTCATATCTGTATTGTCTTTTTTCTTCATTCGACACAATAATTCTTATTCGTCGTGCTAAATTATAAGGGATATTTCGTATAATATGCTTGGGGTGCGAAGAGTGAAAAGGTACATAGCTCGATGTGTCCGTGGGCTTTTTGTAAATATCCGTTTCAATGGTATTGTCTTCATTGATCGTTACAATGAAGTAACGACATTGCCATTTCCAACCCAAATTTTGGTTGCGCTACGTCGACGACACTTTTGTTATCGTGAAACGAAATGACTTGAATGACATGCTCTTAACACTTAATTCAATCTTTCCCGGAATCAAATTTATTCATGAAGTTGAAAGAAATGGAGAACTGGCATTCCTCGACATCTTGGTTAAAAGAAATAGTGATGGCTCTCCTGAAACAAGTGTTCATAGGAAGAAAGCCTATGCAGGAACAATCCTCAACTTCAACAGCAATCACCCAGTCATCCACAAGAGGAATTGTATTCGTACTTTATTTCAGAGAACAATAACTCACTGCAGTACTGAGGAGAATAAAAACAATGAAATTAAATTTCTTTTCCAACTTTTCCAAAATAACAATTATCCAAAGCAATTCATTGAAAAAACTTGGTCACAAATGAAAGAACAATTAAAACAGAACAACGAAGTCCAACAAACCACAACAATAGAAGAACAAGAACAAAGAAAACAAACTTATTACACACTACCATATATTAATGGTATTTCTGAAACATTGAGCCGCATGTTTTAAAAGCACGATATAAAGATCGCCCACAAACCAACAACTACATTGAAAAATCAGCTCTTTAAACCAAAGAAATTAAAATCTGATTTAGAACGAAGAAACGTCATTTACCAAGTTGATTGCTCCAACTGTCAACAAAAATACATTGGACAAACTGGAAAACAGCTGTCAACAAGAGTTCATGAACATCGAATAGCAGTAGGGAGGATTGATCAGCGTTCACAAATATCAACTCATTGCGTTGAAGAAGACCATGCATTTGATTGGAGCAGTGCAAAATCCATCAACTCATGTGAACATAGATATGGTCGTGAATTCATGGAAGCTTGGTACTCCTCAGACCACTCCATCAATAGACATTTAGAACTTGATAACATCTATGTAAACTTACGCCAAGCTATGTCATCACGAAATTTTTAAAATTTTATACTCATGTCTCCCGATGTAATTTCCCTTTTCCACCTGACGACGAGCTGAAGCAACAGCCTGAAAATTTGTGGTAAATAATATCTTATTCCTGAAGACATCTTTTTGTCTTCACAATTGTCTTCACAAAAGTCGATCACAACAATTGGTGAAATTATAGTATTAAATCAATTCAATTTGAAGGCAACAAGAAAAACTCATGAAATTGCACAAGCGCTCTCTAATCTTCAGGTGCAAATAACAACGATTTTGATTTTATGAAGTCAAAAAGTAAGTGGATTGTTCAAGTTCATTATAGGTTGCATGGAATTCAAAAATTACATGGATATCTTGGTAATTAAGATGGATGATATTTCTCGGAATGAATGTTTAGGGTAATTAGAAGGGAAGGAAATAGTAGATATTTCTATGTAAGAGAGACAGGAAAATTCTTCACAAACTATTTAATTTGGGATTAAATTTGTCTATGAAAGAACGTTCATTGCAGCGTCGAATAACTGTATATCCATTATTTATTTTGTAAAATGGGGAAATAGTGAATTTCTGCCTTCGACAAGTGTCAATATGCTCACTAACTTTGATTTTTACCTGTTGCATCCCACACAGGCAAGTACATTGATGACATTTTGGGTTGAGCATGACATTTGGTCTTTTATTTTAAATATAGTTCCATTAAAGTTGTACTGCGAACCTTCAAGTATGACATTACATGTTCCACAACGGGGTTTTTTTTTACATCTTTTCACCATATAAGTTTCCTGCTGCTTGACAAATTTTGAGGGACATAAGAGTCTCTTGAGATTTTTAGACTGTCTACGGCTATTGATAAAAGTAGTATCCTTGAAAATATCCTTGGTCTGTTCGTCATTTTGTAGGATTGAGTTGGTATGTGAAATAATAGGCAAAATATTTGCATTTCGGGGGTTATGTGTATGAACAAATGGAATGACAGATTTCTTATTTCTCTTGTTATCATTGGTACGTAAGTAAAAGTAATGAACGACCCATTTTTAAGGCACTGGTAATTCCATCACTGATAAGTAACGCTGGGTATCCCTGCTTGATAAAAGCATTTTCAGTTCTTCTAGTCGATTTAATCGTGTGGAATAGTCGCTGCAGATAACACAAATTCGGCGAGCCAGATTGTAAGGTATTGCGCGTTTAACATGACGGGGATGGCAAGATGAAAAGCTTAAATATTGATGACTATCTGTTGTCTTTTAATAAATATCAGTTTCTATCTTTTCGCCATTTTTGATAACAAGACGGGAGACGGGAAATACGGTTAGAGAACGAACGAGGATACACAAGGAACAAATAATTCATCCTGAACATCGTAAAATCAAAGTTAGTGAGCATATTGACACTTGTCGAAGGCAGAAATTCACTATTTCCCCATTTTACAGAATAAATAATGGATATACAGTTATTCGACGCTGCAATGAACGTTCTTTCATAGACAAATTTAATCCCAAATTAAATAGTTTGTGAAGAATTTTCCTGTCTCTCTTACATAGAAATATCTACTATTTCCTTCCCTTCTAATTACCCTAAACATTCATTCCGAGAAATATCATCCATCTTAATTACCAAGATATCCATGTAATTTTTGAATTCCATGCAACCTATAATGAACTTGAACAATCCACTTACTTTTTGACTTCATAAAATCAAAATCGTTGTTATTTGCACCTGAAGATTAGAGAGCGCTTGTGCAATTTCATGAGTTTTTCTTGTTGCCTTCAAATTGAATTGATTTAATACTATGTAACCCACTCTGATGATGAATTACCCCTGATATCTACTTAAAATTCTCACTATTTATTTCTCCGGCCAAAAGACAATAGATATGTCAAAGTAGTAATGTTTTATGACATTGGAAAGAAGGCATAGTACTATGTCATCTGCATCACGTCTCTTGGACCTCATTGCTTAGAAAAATTGTTGCTTGTTGTAGTATGTCCACGGCATTGAAAATTTGCATTTGATAGCAACTGTGATGCAACCACAATTGATCCATCATTCGAAGGGAGCTGGAATTAAAACAGAATTATAAGAATTAGGACAATTAGAATTGTTAGGAAATTTATGGTATTTTGTAGTCAATGAAGTAAAGTCAAGAAATATATTACAGTATTTGCTATCATAATCTGATGCCATTGATCCTACCATTTGTATTTTGGAATGAAATAATAAGCAAATAAATAAAAGATGGAATACGTTCCGCTACCAGTTTATATTGCTTAAATGATTTGCACCATATACTTAATAGCTCAAGCTTTTGGTGTTGAATGAAAAATACTTATAGACTATTATAGAAACATAAATACAAAGAGGCAATTTTCTCTGTGTGGGAAGCATATACAAAATATACTTTATATATTTACATGACTGATTTCATTTTCGCTACTTGATACTCATACACTAAGCACTATTGCTCGCTAGCCAATGATTTCATTGAATCATAAATACATTCCAGCTATCATGCGACTTTGCATGTGTTTTGTTATGTAGGCCTAGATATAAATTTCTAAATGTCACAAAAAATTTGAAAAATCACAACTATTTGCAGGTTAAAAAATTCTACCATGAGTAGGTAAATAAATTTTGAGCAAATGCAATTCGTGTTCATTTTAATCAATTCAGTAGTTTAGAATTTAGATATTGAAATGGCAAGAATAAATGTGATGAAGACTTACTTTGTGCTGTTTAGGTGGTCGTCAATTCAAGATGGAACCCTTCGGTCATCGTCCTTTCGTTTAGTTGGGATAATATTGTTATAGAAAACATAAAAGATTTCCATGTAGGAAGTGGATACAGATCGCCATTTTGTTTCTTGAGCTCTATGAAGAAGCAGTCAAACAGATGGTTCATCTCCATCTTTTGATAGGCAATCCTCATTCAGTGCTCTTGATACCTTACTCTGGTAGTCACGAGCCACTTTCCATTATTCATGCCTTTGCTTGAATCAGTTGAAGTAAAGAGCGACTTTTCTATCGTCTTAGTATTGAGTCTGGAATTCTTTTAATTCCTTTCTTATTTGATCGTAGCCTTTTTCTACTGCTTTTCCTCAATGTCAAAGTTAAACAGCTCATCATTAAAGTCCACTACTGCATAGTTGATGACCGTGCTCTTCCTCTCCTATTTCATAAAAGAATAGACTATATTTGACCTATCTTGTGGAATTCTCAGATTTCGATGATCATATACTTCCATTTGCATTTCTCCGCTCAATTCAAATTCAAGTATTTCTCCGCTGAAATCAAATATATTGTTAAGTTTGTGTTTCATTGAAATATCCAAGTTTGTTATAAAAATGCATAGACTTCTAAATTTCTCTATGTATTAGAAGTCCATGTAAAAATGGATCTATAGAGCGCAACATAGATCTATGGTATTGGATCTCAGATTGGGCTTAGGCATATTTCATATCTTCTCGTGGGTTACATCATAGACTTCTATGGTCTTAGAAGTCTATGGTTACATATCAGTAACCTAGCTGTCTACTCGGAGTTACACAGAAAACTCCTCGCCTTCGGCTCGGAGATTCTCACCGTGTAACTACTCGTAGACAGTAGGTTACTGTACATATATATATATATATATATATATATATATATATATATATATATATATATATATATATATATATAATAATTTTCGACATTGATCAAATGAATAGGTTTTAAAAAAGAATGACACGGTCAATAAAAAAGGTCTTATTTCTGGACTATATACACGACTGTCTCTTTTTTTAGTCCGATTTATTGACCGTGTCATTCTTTTTTTTAAACATATATATATATATATATATATATATATATATATGCAATGACCGTGTCATTGAAAAAACGGATTTAATCTTGCAAAGAGTTTATCATCATCCAAGTAAACCCCCACCGAAAATACCAAAAGAAACTTTGAAAGACTTCTTCTCATCTGCACAACTCAAACACCATTCATATGGAAAGAGAATATCTACACACAAATCGATGGAGTTTCAATGGGTTCACCGCTTGGCCCAACATACGCAAACTATTACATGGCGGAAATTGAAAACAGGGTATTTGAAAAACTTCCAAGAACTGATCTTCCCTCCGCTTACTATAGGTATGTCGACGATACTTTCATTATCGTGAACGAAATAAGTCAACTTGAGCTAATAATTAAAGAGATGAACAAAGAATCAGTACTCGATTTTACTTTTGAATGTGAGTTTGACACATCAATCAGCTTCTTAGATGTCAACATTAAACGAGATAATATTCTCAGTTTTTCAATCTATCGAAAATCAACAGCATCAAACTCTTGCTTAAATTTCAAATCATTCACAACGGACAGATACAAATCATCAGTGATCAAAAGTTATGTTCATCGAGCACTACAAATTTGCTCAGATTGGAATTCATTTAATGATGAAATTAACAAAGTCAAGAGAATCCTAACGAATAACAACTATCCCATCAGTATTATCGACAAACAACTCAATTTACTATTGCACAGATTTAATAATATAGAAACCAAAGAAGAAATGAAAAGCGTTGTATTCTTTTTTAAAGGCCAATTGACTTCGAACCACTTGATTGAAGAAAAACGGTTGTTGAAGATAGTCAATGACAACACACAAACAAAAGATTCTGATTCAAAAATCAAACTGATGATCTATTATAAGAACCACAACTTAGTGAACGCGATAAAAACAAAATTGGATAAATTTCAGTCGAACAACAATGTTATCGCAGTATACATGCCCGGAAGGTATTTGTAACAATGCCAACTATATTGGATACACAACAAATTTGTTATCAGTAAGATGTAAACAGCACGAAAATAACGGATCAATAAAAACGCATTGGTTGGACAAACATAACAAGAAACCGAGAAACATATTAAACAACATGAAAACCATCGCTCATTTCTGTGTAGTAAATGATCTGCAAATTGCCGAAGCAATCTCAATAAAAAAGGAGACTCCAATGTTGAATCAAAGGGACAAAGGGCTTGCCCGCCACCTGAATGTGATATGACAATTTCTATGATTGTCTACATTAGCCTTACATATCATCATTTTGTAAACATGCCATTTCATATGTTAAGATGTCTACAAGGTTGAAGTTTAAACTCTTGTTATATAGCATGTCATAATTTTGTTAATGAGCTTGATAATGGACCAAGAAGAGTCCGAAACGTTGCAAAATATACGATTCTACGCTATTAAATGGTATTCATCAGTTGTCCACAAAAATTTAACAGCAACTCAAAAAGAACATTACAGAAAAACAGAAAGAATATGCCAAAAATGCATTGAAATCGATCATGATCTAACATTTAACCAAATATGTAAAGAAAACAATATTCTACCAAAGTACACCAAAATTAAGTTACACAAGAAAGAACTAGAAGATGAAGAAATGACAAAATCTTTCAGAGCAGAACTGATAAAAACCGAAATCAATAAAAACAAAGAATATATATATATATATAGGTATATATATATATAAAGTTTGAATGCAAAAAACCAAGCGAATACAAATTTCAAGAAAACGTTATATTTCAGCACGAGCGCTTTCATGTATTGTGCATACAATCTTCAGGCGCATAAAAGTGACATCAAAATCTTTTTAAAATTCATTTCAGTACATACATAAAATGCTCATAGAAACACATGTTACTTGCCGTTCAGCTTGGGATGGAATAGGTCAATAAAATATCTTTCTTTGGGTTTTCTAAAAATATCTGTGGCATTATGCATTTTGTAAAAAGGGAAGTTGGTAAAACGTCCATGACTGCATTCATCTAAATGCTTACTTAAACTAGTTTTATGGTATTCTGGGATGCTAATTTGCTCCTTGTGGATTCTACAGCGTTCTCTTATTGTGTTACCTGTTTCGCCAATATAAAGCTCATTACAACTGGTACACGTAATTACATAAATGACGTTTTGAGTTGAACAATTCATGTTATTTTTTATTTGAATTTCTTTATCATTGAAGTTGTATGTGTTGCCTTCTCTCAAATAATCGCATGTTCCACATCTTGCATCATTACATTTCTTTACCACGAAATCATTATTTGTACAAAATTTCGATTTACACAATATGCGCTTTAAATTCGATGGTTGTCGCTTGCCATTATTGAATTTTTTGCTTTCAAATAAACATTTAGTCTGTTGATCACTTTTCAAAGTTATATTGATAGAATTAATCATTGGATACGTGTTTGTGTTTCTAGGATTGTGTGTAGATATAAAGGGTATGGCAAGTGCATTGTTACTTTTCGAATTCGCGTTTAGAAGTTCAGTTCTATTTAATTCTTTAGCTCGCTTAATACCATCTGAGACAAGTTCGTGAGGATCTGCTTGTTTTTGAAGAATCGTTTTCAATTCTGAAAGACGGGACTCTTTTCGAGATTCATCATTCACAATAATGCAGATTCTTCGGGCAACGTTATATGGTAAGGTTATTATTAATAAAAATATAATATATATATATATATGCATAATCATTTGTCGCAAAAATCGGATAGATTTTCCTTACAGTCAGCTATACTCCAATCATTTCGTCGATGGTGATTTCATAACGCAGAGAAATGACTCTATTATGTCGCGAAATTCTTGGAAAGACAACCCCAAAGCGAAGACTGCTGAAATCCCTAGTGGGTTTTTATCCACTATACCAGACGGTGTTATGACTTATACGATCGCTGTAGAAAAGATTCAAAACTTCTTGGTTCCATCACTATCACCGATGAGATGTACGTTGCCTGAATGGAATCCATCCCAAAGAAGAGCGAAATTTCGCATTTCTTCATCGGGCAAGGCACCGTTCTTTTCTCAGGTTGTCAATCAGAAGGCATTCCTCAAGTCACTCATTTAGAATTGCAAAAATCCCGAATCGTTTATTGAAATGCATTGAAAATATTGACACATAAATGTGTCGACAATACAAGAAAAGAATATTTGTGTGGATCTGATCCTGATTCTGACAAACATCGTAGTGCTGAATTTTGTCGTAGAGCAGTCACTCGATCAGAAATTGCAGAATAAGAACGAATTAAAGTTACTTCTTTAAAGAAGTACTCGAATTTAATTTTTGACGAGATGCAAGAATGTCTCGATGTTAAATCACCTCCATGTGACGAAGACATAGATTATGTATCGAATAGGATGATATCTAAATTACATGAAGAGTCCGATACATATAAGCCTATTGATTCAAGCAGCAAACGTATTCTGTACTATATTCCGAGTTGTGTTGCAAGAAGTGTCGGCAAACAATGCGCAGAATGCAATTACCTTATTGTGTCTGATTCTGAAACTCCATTTCCACAGTTTGATGCTGTAGATAAAAATGTTACACAATATCAGGATGCAGTCAACAAGGGAGGATTGCGTGTTTCGAGTCATTTTTGTATTGCATTTCCTTGAAATATTGGTTTATTATTTGCTGAAATGAAAAATAGCCAAATGCTGCCCTCCTCTGAGATTCTGACTCCGATATGCATCGAGATGTATTTTTGTGAAATTTCTACGTCTGTGAAATTACTGACGAATCGATAAATAAAGTAATTTTAGGGATACTTTATGTTGTTAAGGGCTATGACACTTTCGAGAGAGTTTTCGTCTGCTTTTTTAACTGTGTAGCAAAGAACCTCTGCATGGAATCTTCGGAATCTAGCATACGAGTAAAAGAGGAAAATCACTGCAAAATAAAAAACTACGTGGTATTTTTTGCTTTCTTTCTACATCTATCTTTGATAAAGTTTGATAAAGTAGAATTGTTTTTGATTACTCGATTTTTGGTATAGTAGACCTCCAGTGGTATTGCCTGGATATCTGCGATCAGTCCATAGATTTCTAGGTGTCCATGGCATTATATAAATATATATAACAAAAATATAATATATAATATATATACATGTATATATATATATATATAATGAAAACAATACAAAAAACCAATATGCCAATAAGTAAGTGATAAATTAGATATAAACTCAAGGAAAAGTCAAATGATATTCCAACCGGTTTCACTCCCTTCTATGGGAGCTACTCATGGAATGAAGATATATTATACAAAATAATACAGAAACCAGATTAGTCAATAGAAATAAAAATACAAATCAGACAGAATTCAAACTAGGCTTAAGCATAGAAATAAAGATTTGATCCTGTCTCTCTCGGTCCATTTCAGTAGCATTTGGACTTAGCTGGTAAATTGGAGCTGCTTCGAATTTCGGTGTTATTGATCTTGCACAAGAAGCTATGTGCTTGCTCACATTCAGTATGGCATAGTTAGAGTGCGCTATTTGTTGTCTATGCACAGTTAGCCTATTACGAAAGTAGTCGCCACTTTGTCCAACATATGTTGGATGATAATTCTACTGTTTCATGTAAACCAAGTAATGAAAAGAAAATCCGATTCATGAGTACATATAACCCGAACAACCCGAAGTCATTTCATAAAGTTGTCCAGCCCTCTTTTCAAAGTTTAAAAATGTTGCCTCCGTTTAACAGCTACCAAATTCAAGCCACTTATAAACAACCACAATCCCTCTTGTCACTACTACGGCGAAACAAAAATGATGAAATAAAAGGTGTAAGAAAATGTAACGAGAACAAATGCGGAACTTGTCATTATATAATTGAAGGAAAGACATTTCATTTCCGCAACAGAACATTTAACATCAAACATAACATGAACTGCTACTCTCATAATGTAATTTACGTGTTGCGATGTTTGGGGTGTATGGAGTTATATATTGGTCAAACTGGAGATCTATTAAAAAACAGAATGACAGTGCATAGACATCATATTAAGCACCCAGATGCAGCTCCATTACCTGTCAGTAGACATATTTCTCGATGCGCTGCGGATAAAGACAAGCAGTTTGAAGTGATGCCTTTCTTTCAGCTTTCATGGAACACGACTAAACATATGAGAGAGATCAAAGAAAGCTGCTTCATTTCCCAATTTAAACCTTCTTTGAATTCTGTGTAATTTTTTTCTTTCCATTCAGTTGTAATATTGCATTGCCTAGCTCCTGATGCATGATTAGATGTAATAATTGATACATCGAAACCGGTAGCTACAGGAATTTGACTTTTAGTCCATAGTATCTATTATTTATTTATTCATCTACGCCTCCATATTATTTGCATTATTTATATATATATATATATATACATAAAACACTCAAAAGAGCAAAATATGGTAGATAAGGCTTCACTCTTGAAGAAATGTAAATTACGTTTGACGGGTTTTGAAATCCGATCAACGTGATACTACGAGGATAAATTTTTATGTATTGCGACGTCAAAAGTCTGTAAAAAACATCGCTGTTTTCTAGGACAATGCTTGGCTGGCTGGGGTGCAATGAAATGACGACGTTGTGCAACTGTTAAGTCAATAAATGTATACTTCCAAACTTTTTGGAAGAAATTAGGAGAATATTCAATTGGAGCAGATTTGAACATACTGAATTACAATCTTGAAAGAGTGCGTGAGGTCAGTAAAAAAAGCAATTTGAATTGAGGAAGGAAGAGGAATAAACTATTTATCCCTTTTTTAGATGTTAATTAGTTATCAGCCTTCTTTGGAGATCAAGCGCATGCAGTTTGCTTTTTTGAAGAAACTTAGCGATGGGACTCACACTTTTTGAAGTCAGATTGTTCATTAATTCATGAAGTTCAGTTATACTTTCGCAATAACACAGCATTGGTGCTGTTTCTTGTTGTATTTTCTCACACGCGGAGCATTCAATCATAAAGTGATGTAAAGTTTCTAGTGAAGAGCGTCTATGTGTAGTGATTCAAAAGTAGAAAATTTCTGCTTTTGAATTATTGCACAGTTCACAGACAATCTATTATTATAATTTCCTGTAGCAACATATAATTTATGATTTTTGTTCCAAATTTCCTAATGATATTGATATTGCTTCGGTAGTTATCAAAGTTCAGATATGCTTTCACATCGTTCTTAAACCGGTACATTTCTGAATAAATCAAACCAAAATGACTATCTTTCGCTGTGGAAATCCGTTTTTCACTCAGAGAATGAATTAACCGGTTTTTTGCAACCTTTGCAAATGACTTTTATCACCTGCCAACTACTCATCCCACAATTTTGATAGATTAAGTGTTGTGAGTAATTGCTTTATTCGCTATCACCATGTATACCTGCTACGATATTCATTTGAAATAAGAACAAATATAACTGATGATATACCTCCTTCATTAAAACTTCTTTCATTAGCAGTGATTATTTCTATCCAATAGAATATTGCTGCTTTACAAAATTGATATTCCATAAGATGTATTGCAAATTCACCAATAAGGCAGTAATTTGGTGTAGTCTGCTTTAAATGACAATATCTCTTGGCAAGGGTGTACAATCGGATAATAAACTATATGCCATAAAATTTCTTGTGCAGAATAAGGTAATAAACTGTAGTAGTTTTCCGCTGACATTAGACACTATTTTAGATATCGCATGCCGTCTCTTTCGGTCGCCAGATGGAAGATCACGCACACAAACTTCAATCGTGAAAGCCGATTCCACTCTTACTGCTATCGACATTTTCACCGAAGACTGGAGATCCCAAGTAATTTCTGACGAATTAGCTTGCTCAAAATGCCTTGTTAAATGTCTGGCCATCAAGAATTCGTGTGGCGTTCGAAGAACTCAAAACCGCTTGAAAGCATTCTCGTAACTTTTTCCACTCTATATCCAGTTATCTAGTAGCTAAATGTTTTCATTTTTTGCTAGTTTATTAAACGCATTTGCATCTACATGTATAGAGAGGATGAAAGAATAATACTTGAGACAAGTATACAACAATCACAATTGGTGCATCTATCGTATTATGAAGTTCCTGACATTGTTACTGGCACACACGGGACGATGGAAAGAATAGTTACGACGGCGTAGATTATGTTCATTGGCTTTGGATCGTGGAACCAGCTTATACAACACGTGAGGTGTTTCGTGAAATCTTTTCGAATAATTTTGCATCTTGTCTTCTGATGGCACTGTGGATTTTGTCAAAGTTTCAGCACCCACGCTTAACAAATTTGTTGTTGCGGTATTTGTCGGGCTCACTATTGAAGTCCCACCATCCTTGCACTGCGCATAGCAGCTGCAAGGGGACAGGGGGACCCTTAAAGAGACAAGATTTTCAAAATCTGTTTTTTCTTCAAATCGACTTCGATTATCAAAATAAATCCATGTGTGATCTGCGGCCGCGTTTGTTTATGAGACATATGTATCCCATTAGGGTAGTTTTAGGTATGGGACGCATGAGTCACATTATCCCATGAGGTAGTTATTGCATGGATTTTATTGCTGCCATGATTTCTTAAACAGTTAATAGAAATTAATCTTCCGGTACATAGCTGAAGTAAATTAATTCAATTTATCGTTTGTTTGACCATCACACATTACATGTAAGACTTGAAATTACTATCAACTGTAAGCAGCATGTGAACTAAGTAAATGGAGTAGGTGTGTATTGGTTTGTTTCAACAAGAATGCTCATGCTTTACTAAACTCAGAGGAAGCCCCTGTAAGAACATATGCCTGAAAGGAAGGTGAAGGGCAAGGCCAGCGTAACCTCCGTTGAATTTCCAAGCGTGCTGAAAGATGTTATGATTGATTTTCGTGGCAATGCAAATTCGATGAATTTTTACTGTCCTGAAACAACAGATACTTACCTGAATTTCAAGAAAATGAATTCGAACAACAGTCCAGTGCATCTCGAATTTCGACAGCACATTGTTGTAGAAGTGACTGGATCATAGAGAGATCACGAAAAAATTCGCTTCCTCTCCAATCAGCAAAAATATTAAGTTTGTTGTAGGCCTCTCAACATATCCACTCACTGCAGGACACGCAGGGCATAATAGGATGGACGAATGTGTGATGAATTGTGCTTCAGAATAGGCGCACAATAATTTTGTGATCAAAGCACAACTCGCTTTCATGCTTCCATCCAGTGACGGCAGCTGTTTAGCTGAAGTCCACGGCAATAACTAACATTCTGCAGTGTCGTCAGTCATCATACTTCACAACACAATCGTTAGATACGAAAAGCATATACAATGTAATACCAAATTCACATACAAATTGGAACTAACGATTGATTTACTAAAGACCTTCACTGAAGTATAATACATGTAATAATTTACTGAGAAACTGCACAACTATTTGCGAAGATATACCGAAGAGTATTTTAGCATCGATGCTTCGTATTTGCTTGGTATTGAGGGACTTGCATTGAATTTTATCCAATTCTGCTCTAATTGTACTGAATTGTACATTTCCACACCGCTTTGTATCAGAAGTTATCGCCTTCCGCACAAGTCAACAACATAATTCACAATGACATGAGCGCCTAATTTTGACGTTCACATTATATGGTAGAAATTGAAATTTTGCACAAATATACCCCTGATGGGATAATGGGACGCATATGTCCCATGTCGAAATAATTCAAAATATCACAGAATATTGCATTTGTATTGGATACGCGCACTATTTCGGAGAAAGAGCGATCAGATTACGCTCTCGAGTGATATATTTGGTCATGAAAATTATATCCCTTAAAAATAATGAAAATACAATATTTGAATTCAAACCAAATAATTTTTAAATCTCAAATTCAAATTGTACTACGTTTTACAGTAGTGACCTACGCTGAACTGCCCTAAAACTGAAATACTATGCATATATTACTATTACATCACACTTAAATAGCAGCAACAGGCTTGTGCTCACTTGCAGTGCAAAGTTTTACATAGTATGTCCCATATCCCTTCTAGGGGTAAGAATGAAAGCATCGTAGACTTGACAGCGTCACCTGCAGGTGCCTTGACTCCTGATTGTCATCAGTGCATACAAGAGTACTGTTACAGCCACGGAATTAGATCTAGCTCGTTGCTCCCAGTTTATACTTAAATAGTCTAATTTTGTGGTTACAGCAGTCGAGGAATATGTCCATTGTCCACCGTCTCGCCGATCACTGTAATCTGGCACCTCCTAAAGCAGAAGAAATCTGCATCCTAAAGCGCCACACACTAAAATTTCAGAAGGCTAAGTTGAATTAGTAGGCTAGCATACTGAAGAGAACAATAACCCTTAGACGTAAGCAGCTGCATAGAGGAGAGCGTGAGTCACTGCTTGACAGATAGCAGGAACGCTGTCGCATAACAATAGCTCCTATTGAGGACATCATAAGTTCACGCTGCTGTATGTGCGTGAATCATTCTCCGCTTCATCTCTCCGAGGTTATGTAGCTGGCTTTGACTTCGAGTGGCAAGTTGACTTCCCGTCAGTGATATTGCAATTAAATTGTTTATTGAAATTATCTTTTGAAGTTGTGCAATAGTAAATTGCAAATATATGGGCATCATGATGTCATACCAGGAGACTACATCTTTCTCATCAACGTCGATCGAAATACTGGATAAATGGAAAAGAAAAATAGTAAGACTTGAAACCAAATGGCAAAAAATCTACATTCTACATTTTCTCGTGATAGTCAATCGTGACAGATATACTAATCAATCTGGCTCATCAACTAACGGCAGCTCTGAAAAATGAGGTGAGTTTCCTGTTTCTCTGATAGCCTATTCGAAAGAGTTGTAATGCATGCATGCATGCTGTATGGCACTAATGTAAAGTGAGTCTAAGACTTCTGTAGTTAAAATGCCACTTTTCATAACGGAACTAAATTAATTCTTGCGGATAATGCAAATTATACATTTCAAAAAGGCTGTAAATTTTCGAGGTGGGCATGCATTGTATTTGTCAATTTCATGCATTCATTCGCGTTATCTGTGATCGGTAAAGCCTCTGAAAAGCAAGTGCGTACTCATAGAAGCTGCTCAAAGTACTCATCTGTTATAAGTGGTGTGTCCAATAAGGTTTCCGAACGAAGGTAGAAAAATAGTAGATGCACGCATGTGAAAGGTTAATTGAATTGGCATATCAAGTTTAGGACTCAATGCAAACTTCTAAATGCTTTGATGTACACATTATTTATGTGTGGTCAATTATATTCAGAATATTCGAAAATTCGCTAATTTCCATGAATTTTAGTAGAAATGCAACAATCAATTCTGTATTTAGTTTATTGGAGGCACAAATTAGTTGAATCTAACCTGCAATGTAACCATTTATCACCAACTGTCATGATAATCTATAGTCCGATAATAGTATATACATCGAAAAAATGCAGTAGACGACACTGAAGGACATTCGTTTCCATTATGTAGTAGAATAATTGTCTTCAGTCTTTCCTAATTCGGACATTTAAGAATCCTGATTCTTTGTAGACATATGCTTAAAATTTCGCATTCAATCTTAAACTTTTTTTATCTAATCTAGCAAAATTCTGCTGCCATATAGTTGTGAATTCGCTTAATAATTATTCATCAAAATATAGGAAATTCCGGATGTTGAACTATGAGCCAACAGACTACTGACAAATTGAAACTTCTATACTTCTTTATAGAATCTTCTGCCAATAATTTTTATCCTTCTTGTCAGTATTTAAATATCCGCGGTTTTCTACAATGTCCAGACACTATTGGATGCAAACGTATTTTTAATGTGCGGCGTTTAGTGCTCGACTTCTATAAATATTCAGTCCAGCTTGTTGGCTACTATTTAATAGTAAATCCATTTTAGCAATGAAAGTCTCTGTCATACTCTATTCATATTATTCATTATTATTAAGTTCTCAACGTAGCATGATATCAAGGCGAAAATAGACTCCAGCACAAATAGAAATGGCTAAACAGTCATCAACACAAAAAGAGAAGATTAATTAATTTATATACATAGAATGTTTCTATTCTGTAAAAATACATGATAAGGTAATTCTGATAGCAAGAAAATGTTCTCCAATTGAATGGAACTTTTTTTATTCTTTTTTTCATAAAATCACATGATCAGCATATCATGCTGGTTTCCTCAAACGAACTATACTCACGTAGAACCAAAACCTCTAACGTTGAACAGTTTCAGACGCCTTCACAATGGCTATTAAATCACCGTAGAAAAGGAGATATTCCATTTTTTCAATTTTATTAACTTTCTAACGACGATCTTGGGCCATACAAGCCATATCGAATCCCCAAGAAAGGAGCCAATTTTCTGGGACCATAGGTTTCAATCATTTTATCAAAGTACATGTGCATGCATTCAAATCAGGATTGATAAATTATATTATCTAGACGTATATCAAAATAAATAGCGCAATAAAAATAATTGAAAAATACGGTATGCTCTGTGTATGCATGACTATAAGAAATTCTATTCTTTTCAATTATCTGTCAAATCAAAAACTTTGAATTTTTGAAGAAATCATAATTTGTTCAGCCTGGTGCATGTAACATGTAGATCTGACGTCCATATATCTTAAAGTTAATACAAAAATTCTTAAAGTTAGTTTTCTTCCTTTCACTCCAGTTCCCAACTAAAATTCCTTTTTCTTTTCAGCAATCATTTCGACTGGAATATCAGTGAATACTAATATATGGTGTCCAAATATTATATATGTGCTTTGACGGATGCAGCATCTATGCCATCACGGTACATGCAGTATTGTTTCTAACATATAATCTCCAACGCAATCGACAGCACTTGGCCACCGTAGAAACTGCTGGAAGGACTTCTTGGTGTGCGTCACATTTTCACCAAGATCAGCGCAAAACTCTGTGAATTTTTTTGGTGCTATAAATTACTTTGAATTCTTTAGTTTCTATCTTTCTATAATAATTCCTTGATGATTTCCATGATGTTTTAGAGCTGCAAAATCTGTTAGTTTAGATCGTAATTTACTTGAACAATAATAGAGATCGATTTGCATATTTGCACTTGATTGTTATTCGATATTCGCATCTTGAGACTCTATTTCTTACGTCATCTTTATTGCAACTGTTGATCTACGATTTCACATATGCTTTTATCCACATAATTCTGTAATAAAAATCATGCATGTTCTGACATTTTTTACTGTCCCGACACTGATTATATTATGCAGCATTTTTTTTCTCACCAAAAATTGCGTGGTCAGGCCAAAATTTTCAGCGTACATGTATACATGAGATTTCGCTGCATCTGTTACATCCATCTGTGATTTTATTCATTTTGGAACCTGGTGTCAAGTTTTTAAATTTCAAGTGAATTTCAGTAAAGTTTGTTTTATGTATTCGAATTGTACAACACTAATGTCATGTTCTCTTGCATAACAGTACTACAGGGGTTAAAGGGTTTTCATTCCTTTAGAGGGTTCTTTGTAAAGTAAGAGATAAATATTGAATGAATATAATGACAACTTTGTCTGCAACAAATCTCAATGCGTAACACGTCTATTGCTGAATAAAGATAGTAGTATGCATTAAGATAAGGGAAAAGTAGAATATGGCATTGAAAAAATGTTTTAGGAGGTGAGAGGCTAGCCTTCTAAAAGGCGCATGCTTTAGGATTTTTTTATTAGTTACGAATAGTGTCTTGCTTTAGGAGGTGATTCAGCTCGCTTTAGGAGGTGCTGGTTTACAGTGACCGTCAACACAATATCTTCCTTACTTGAATTTTTAATGCTTTTGGTTTGAATCCAGAGTCCTACTTCCTGCTTTATACCACAAGGAATAGTAAAGCAACGTCCTTGTTAACTGGCTCTTTGTATTAAATTTGTTGTCGTCTCCCAACTGTTCTCCTGCAAAGGACTAGGTATTACTTCAGTCAGAGTACCGTTGCTATCTCCCAATTATTCACATTGCCGGAAATAAAATCAAATAAATGAAAAAGTCAAAATCAGTTCAAATATAATAAAATATGAGGATTAGACAAAAATCATCATTCATTTATATTTTACTTCACAATAATAGTCATCTTTGATTGTCATTGCCTTTACTTTATAAATCAAAAAATCTATTATCAGCTATAAGTAATGTAATATAATAATATCTACTGATCTAATGATCTATTAATAGCAATATGATTATTATCAATAATCTCAACTGATATTGATTGATTGATTTCTGATAATTGATGTTCTGAATGATTGTGAAATATCACATATTTTTCACTGTTGAACATGACCGTTAGAATCATTGCTGCATATTTCAAAGTATTGGAAACTTGTTCATTCTAATTTTCAGTTACTACATTGGGTGATTGTGCAATAGCACACATTTTTCGCAAAAATGGAGGCAAACCCAATCATATACTCTTGAATAACTCATAGCCTTAGTTCACTTGTTTTAAGTCAATCTGTTGTACAGTGGAAGATTGTGCAATAGCACTTATTTTTCGAGGACATGCTGGCAAAACCAAGTGTTGTACTACACATGCATGCTACATGGGTTGAGCAATATGACACTTGACAGCAGCTGCAGGTTAAATGAAACATGTTAACATGGAATTGGGGTTGGAAATAAAAGCTGCTAAGAACAGCTGCTTGGAAACAATAGCTAGCAAGAAAGGCACTCGTTGAATACCGAATCTTATTCGAACTGACGAAGTATTGACCAACATTGGATTGGCAAAAGCGTTATCAATCCAGATAAATTTTATACGAATTCATTACTGTCTGATTTTTAAAGTTTCATTGCCGGAAGATTTTATGAAATGATTGTCATAGATTTACGACTTAGTCAAGCACAACAAAATCGTAGATACCAAAGCATCATTTGCTGTTCTTGCAAAGTGATGAAAATAGTGTACATTTCAGCAATGCGCATTAGAAAGCGAAATGAGCATGAATTACAGAAATAAGCAATATAAAAGAGCAGCAATTTACTGAAGGAATTAATGTCAATCACTTTGCGCTTGATGGAGATAAAATAGAAATGATGCAAGTTTTTGATCTAGGAAAAATGATAGAACAATGAAGCAAGACATAAAGAAGCGGCTAGTCATTTTGGGATAACAACGTTGAGAAAATTGAAAATACGATCAAAATCTCATTTAAAATCATTTCAAGGTTGTCAAACTCACTATGGTCTCGTATGTGAGTGAAAATTCATCAATTCATACAGCTTTGGACAAGAAGAATGTACATTCCTTTTGAGATTTGGCATTGAGGATTTCCGAGGATTCGACCGACTGCCATGAAAGCGATCAATTGTACAGAATAGATACTGATTACTGTGAAGATTTATTGAACTAGATAACATTGACCGTAGGGCATCAATGATTGGTTTCAATTTGAATTCAGATATATGCAAATCAATGCGCTTCGGAATGCTTAATTCTGCACTATACAATATTCAATCATTAACGTCAATATTTGAATAAATTGCAACAAGTCAATCGCCCATATTCGATGTTCATATTTCTGTGACCATGTCCGAAGCAAACTGTTCTCGTGGTGTATTAAAGAAAGTTAAATAATCTCCTCATTCTAAATCCTGATTACAAAAACGATTTACAAGAATCTGCGTCATCCTGATTATCGTCAGCGTCTCCCAAGTTGAATTTTCTGTTTCGCAGCTTTATCATTTACGATCACATGGATAATTTTATTTAAATGTCTAAGTTTGCTTCGGTACCTGAGGCGCGCGATTCGAAGTAGGGTTACTAGATCAATTTCTATGCAAGCATTGAACACATATTGAACATAAATGCCGACGACAATCTCATAATCTCCGCGACTACAGTGCGGCAATTCCCACAAAATAATGATGCCTTTGTTCCATCGCAATTTTAGAGCTTATTTTTCACAGTCAATCTCATTAGACACTGAAATTTGTCATCAAATGACGAAGGCAACATAAAGTCAGGGAAGGAATTAATGACGAAGATTGATAGTCATTTCATTTGTGAATACATTAAATGAAATCATGTTAGCATTTTCTGGTATACAAGTGGAATGCTATTATTGCAGTGCAGACTCATTTACGCTATATTAGTCTTCCTTTTTTTGTCTATGCATGCCTTAGTGGTCTCCGTGGCACAGTGGTTAAGTGCTTGGCCAAGTGATCTCTCGGTCCAGTGGTCGAGCCCCGAAAGAGTCATTAGAGGTCGCTAGGAATGGTATCCGGACTAAAAAATCACAACGCTCCAGATTAAAGTATGACTATGTCAGCACCTAACAAGCACCCAGTATGGGGGAGTAGTAGCGTTAAACCACTCATTATCACATCCATCGTTTTCGAAAATTCAATTTTCATCCATTCATTCATGTATTATATTGTATTACATACACTTTATTGGAAAACAGCTGCTGGCAGATCCAGTCAACTCGAAGTGAATAAGTCTGCCCCTTGTGATGTTTGAGCTGTACTACAGACTGACTCCTTTTCGATATAATGAAAATTATACAATTAAATTATAGCACGATGTGATTTCAGAACGGAAGAATATAAAATTAAAATAATGTCGAAAGTATTATGAAAAATTAGCAGATTCAAGTTCGGCCGATTCTAACTTTGTCGAAGATCTTTATCATTGATTTTTGCAACTGCTTTTTTACACAAATGTTCGGAATGTGCATGATCAATACATGATATTTGAGTTTCCGTTCAAAGTTGGCTACATGGGACAGCTATGCGCATGCCGACATTTATGACAATTGGTAAAAAGCAATCCGACATCCATTAGAAGATTAAATCGTGCATACAATAAAACCAAATCAATCGTTTACTGTTTGAGTAAGCCTTTATGGCTGGACGGAATCGCTTCAGTGTATTGACTCAATCACTGCATTTCATATGTACATTTTATAAAAATTGACGCTTTCTACAGCGCCTTTGTTGAACGCAAAAGACGTGTAATCAATCCAGTTAACTTGGTCGAATGAGCATTTTCTACCAGAGATGTAAGATTTTTCAGTCAGATGTTTGTGATTAAAAATACAGCTTTCTACGAGCATTTCCCTTTGTGTTCATAAATGTAATATAGCGCTACTGAACAATATTTATCACATATGATATCTAATTCGATCACTGATTGGCGTAATGTACATTCGGGACGGAGTACAGGACAGATCCTTCTAAAAATAGAAAACAGCATCATCCAATGAAAGGCAATCTCATATAAATTAAATCTTTATTAGACTTTGCATACATTTCATGTCCCAGGTTTTTCAACTGTTGAATTCCAGCAATATACATAATACAGTGTATATTATATTAAAACGTATTTTTTCAAATTTTCATCCATTTGACAATTTCTTTATTTAATGCTTTTGATTGACCGCTATCGGAGAAATATTAAGTTTCATTAGCAATACAAAATCGAAAAATCAGGCTATGGCAGGTCTTACAGGTTTACACTCTACAGTATCACACTATTCACCAGCATGATCAAGCGAAAGGCACAATATACGAGTCACTTTACGGCACTTTGTGTCACTTTACGACACCCACTAGCCTACTCGGAATTACGTCTCGTGGGGAATATTTTGTACGCTTCGGGTCTACGAAGTTCGCGCTCATTAAATCATCATTAGCTAATATATATTGCCTTAATAATTAACTTAATACAGTGCTAATCAGCGCCTTACATCACGGATTACATGCATAATTGAATAAATGTTTTGAGAGTCATGTCATGGCGCATCGGTCTGCATTGTCACATTTTTCATATGCTGATATTCAATAATACATTACTATGATCTCTAGAGTGAGCATGGTATCCGAAGACTTTTTTCTTTTTCGTCACAATCTCGGTATGTTTCAGAAAATCTTTTAATGTACGAGTATTCACTAAACATAATGCAAAACAGATCATTAAGTCGGTCTGGATTAATCTCCTGAATGAAGTATGTAAAGCAAGTCATTGTTTCTTCAGTAAATTTCATATATACATGTATTTAATGATGATGTCTAACGTCAAGTGAAAAGATCTATCAGATGAATTTGAAGTCTCTCTTTCATATCGCAAAGAGGAGGTATAATAACACGGCATCCAATGACATAATTGGCAACAAATGTTTTTTTGAAACGACGCATATTTTTAGTAATATAGAAAAGTGATGTTTTTCAGTGCGTTTATTTAAATTAATTGTGGCCGACAAGTAGCGCAACTTGTACTTAAGACATGATGGCAATTGTTTTGCATTTGTTAGAAATGTTCCCTAACATTTCTCCCGCTTAAGCGGAATTCCCGCTCATCATGTTCTCATTTATCCAGAGTGCACTACACCATATCAAATTAATTGGCAAATAGACTTAGATCAGTGTCAATTTTGTGACTCTTGCTCAACGAGAATGGATACTGCATCATATTTTCATTGAAATTATTATTTTCAAAATTTGATTAATTATTACACAACTATTTGACAATGTGGCTAAGTTAGCAATTATACCGAAACCTGAATGGTTCCAAGCTTTACAATATATATGCAGGGTTTGTATAGATGGGTTACACAAAATATATGATTAACCTGTTAACTAGCTAACTTTCTGACTGGCCAACTAGTTTAGAAATTTGACCGCTTTCATCCTTGATTCTCACTACTTAGTGAAAGGGGAAGATCCATCAATCTTCAAATGCCTGAATCTGAAGACTAGTGTGAGTTTAGGTGTCATGATACTTCTGATAAATTCTTCAACTGCAGTTTGATCACCATTCAATATCTTTATGGCTGCATGGTTTTTATTCTGTGACATTCACCAGTTGGTGCATGTAGTACTATTGGAACCCAAACAAAGACACGACATTCGAGAGAATTCAATTCATCACGATATTACATTCACGGAAGAATGTCGATTAGCACATCTGGAAATGTAAAAAAAAATAGCTGTAAAAAAAGCTTTAAAGACATGCCCAGTCATTATGTCGGATTTATATGCAACCCATGAAAGTGAAGTAATCGCTATTTTTCTCAAATTGCAAAACATTAAATGAATGCATGGCCTTATCTTAAGCGAAGACTTACATTAACGAATAAATTGAGACTGCTATTAACTAACGCTATTAACAGCAACAATTTTTTATTCTTGGAAATAAACATTTTTTACTTCAACATCAATTTTGTTGCTTCCAAGTTTGTCAATTGTCATGGCTGACAATAACATGAAAATTGATGTGTTAAGTGAATAAATTTACGATAAGCAGATCTCGTAAAATATGCACAGAAACTTGTGTGAGTCTGAGGTAGACGATAAAACGTGTAGGCTACAGTGTACATTATCCTGCGATGCTTAATCAAGAGATAATATAGCTATTTGTAAATAGAGAAGTGCAATGTTTGCAAACATTTTGTGCAGTTTCAAGCCACATTCAGATGCTTTATGTACAGAGCCATGCAGACGGCTTTACCCGCACCTGTTTTTCTATCACTTCAGATGTGTGCGTGCGGGAAAAGGGCTTAATTAATATGATACGTCACTCATTGCGTATGTAGCTTAAGCTTGTCATATTTGGACATAATAAACAATTATGTTTTCTTGAAATCTCGGAAATATGGTTGCTTTTATAAAGAAAAAACATGATGAGAACGAATTTTGATTCGTAATCTACTGTATTTACAGTTCTAACTGCCGAGTATTATCTCTATAATTTAGCAGTATTTAAATCTGTGACTTTATACATGTAGCTTGCTTTATGGAAAACGGTGTGGCATATTACATCACTTCTCACTAGACGTTGAAATAGTCTTTCAAGAACCAATGCAAGACAAGTCTTTATCCGTCATATTTAGAAAAGCGATTACTGCGGTCCATTGTTCCGGTTTCTCAAAAAGTAACCGATGAATCGGGAATGCAGTTTCTTGAATATGAACATGCTTGCATACATGCATGTTCGTTTCTTAAAATTGTTAGAATTGTTGATCTGGTTCCTCTTGAGAACTGGAAAGTATATATCCCTACTGGAACATATGACTCGGCAGATCCGAGTCTAAAAGATGTAGAGATATACATAGAAGCGGTGATACTAAGAGCTCCTAGACTCGATGAGTCGATGAATTTATTTACTGATTTGCTAGTTTATTCATTTACTACTTCTATTTTCTCACTTGTAAATGGCATGAATCTTCAGACCTGTTGCAATCCAAAACCTACTCAGAAAAGTCAGGCCTGAAGCAGGCTCGCTTTCTTCAAATAATTAGGCCTGGCTGGCTCATTAAGTTGCTCCGTAATTATAGGCATTAAGTAGAATACATGGCACTGTATTACGTGTACAAAATACACAACATACATGTACAATGGCAAGATTTTTCTGAATATCAAATATCTGAATGTGTATACTTATGATATACATTAAAAAATTATATCTTGGTTGTTTTCTTGATATATCTTAGAAAATCAAAAAGAAAGAAAATTTCAAGCATTTTAATTGCAGATCTTGGGCTAATTGCTAAGTTGTTTCACACATGCATCCGGAGAGATCTTATTGATCGCTGTAACTGCGTAATTATTTTTCTTTAGAAGTATAAGTCAGATGTTATGAATTAATAATCACTTGTCTTTTCTGTCCCTAGTTGATTAGATTGCTGAGTTTTCATTCCGTCATGTCAAATCGCTTCTGGAAGAAACCTTTACTTACTTAAGCTAAGTGAACAAATATACATTTGAACAATATGAAACATTGACATTCAACAGTCATGTTTTCTGTGTCAGTGTATATTGTGAGTATTTGAAAAGGTTTCAAGATATTTACTGCAGATGATTTCTTAGCTCGGTAAGCATTCTTCACTGCTTTGTACATTTGAAATAATTGAGCGCGTCAAGAAGAAAAAGATAAAATTGACAGACAAATAAGAACTTCATAACCAAGCAAATTTCACGAGGGAATCAAGAGAAGTTTTGATAGAATGCTTATTCTATTAAATCAAAATAATCTTTATTCTCAATCACCTACCCTAATCAAGTAGAATGTCTTGAGTTTATAAGACTTCGCTCCGTAAACTGGTTCACATCGCTTTCGGAATTTCCTGCGAGCTTCATGCAAGAATCCTAGCTGATACTGAAAACTCTATATGGTTGACATGAAATTCGACAATACGAAGTATAAGTTTTTCAATACTCACAGTTTGAGTTTCAATAATTCATTAGCAAGCAAATAAGCAATTCATCACAAAAAATTGATATTGGCTTGGTTCGCTCTGGCATAATATCATGCTATAAAAAGATGATTTTGTTTGTTCGCATCAATCAAAATTAGCCGCCACATACTTGCACACATTTATAGTCCAAATACGTTCTATTCAAAGAAAAAGAAGATCAGCCAAAAGACAGATCTGTATGATAACATGTAGTTGACAAGACATACTTAAAGGAAAGTTCAGGGGTCTCACTCCAAAATTTTTGGATTTTTTGCCCCTTATTTTTCTTCTAAAATGGAGAAAACTAAATGACTTGAGTGAATAGTGCACCATGAAGTATTCACCACGATACAATCGACCTTTTTCTTTTCAGGATGCAGTCCTTATATGATACTTATACGATTTTTTCGAGTACCTATCGTCCACTGAAAACATTCGTCTTAGGTTAAGTAGTCCTTAATTGCAAGTTATTTTCCCAGTAACGTTTTAGCATTGACCTAGATACGGAAGTCAAATGCAAGACGAATTAAATTGTTCAACCCAAGTATAAATGCTATTTAAGTCATTCTACATCAAAATACTCTGATCACATGTGATATTAAAAATCTGTATTATTAGATGCAAAATCAACAAAATATCAACGAACAAATGTAACAATTTAACATTTGAAACAACAATATAAAATTTTAAACAACTTCATGTCCTTCAAAGTCCAAACAATCCCAAAATCTAAAAAAATATTTTAATAAAAGTCAGAATTTCTAGTCTTGAGGTTTCGGACGCTTAGCCTGGAATTCAGGCTGAGAAAGCATTTCATTCGCTCTTTTCCTGGCTTCAATGAACATTGCACAGTTCAAACGTAAGGTGATAGTTCCGCAGATTAAAAAGGATCAAGTTTAGTAGCAGTTTGCGATGAATCCTTATCGAGATTTGATGACGACAGAATCCGAAAATATCGAAGTAATCAGTGACTGAAATAAAAGCATGCATCAAAATTACGTGCTGAATTTTGGATTGCTAGAAATTTCCACTACACCATTTAAGAATTAGACCCCAGAGATATCAATAAGAAAATATTTACTGCTGATACTAGTAAAAATCCCAGATTTTTTGCCATTTTTTACCATTCTTTACTTTTTCGCTATTTTTTGCCACATTCTTAAATTTTTTGCTGTTTTTTGATTTTTTGCCGAGTGAGACCCCTGAAAGTTACTCTAAATATTACGGAGCATTAGAAGCACTTACTTACTTACGTACTTGACAATAATCTTACAAGCAAAGAACCTAATCGTGCATTGTTTCACAGTTGTGTTCAATTGTTCATGGCTAATATCTAAATACAGGCTGTCCCAGATGTCTCTACGAATTTCATTTTTATTTTACAAGAAAACTAATAACGATACAGACATGAATCAAGTTTTATTTTGAAAAGCAGACATGGGAGATTTGTTTGATATATGCCCGGCTGCTTAAATGGTTTCTTTCTCTTTTTTTTCATTGCGGCAAAGTTATCACTGTTTTTCGATAGATTCTGTAATAAAAATGATTGCATTGTTATCCAATCGAGTGATGAGAGTGATTTTCTTCATTGATCAACGCCTGAAATATCTATGGTAATTTCTATCACACAACATTTGAAAGTTGTTTTCTACTCATTAGCTTATTATTCAGCTGTCGAGTCATTGTCCGATATCTTCATTTTTAAAAAATCTCGACAAATTTTTCAAATGACTGTTCTTTCACTCTGGTTCTTACTGTGCTCTGACGAGATGGATAACTTTGTACGCGCTCGTATTATTCGACTGTATTACTCATCTGGTTGCTCTCCAACTCCTACCTTGCGTGCGTATAAAAAGGAAACTGGTGAACGGCATCCTCCCTGTACTGAAGGCGGAATTCGAAATCTCGTCAAGAAATTTGAAACTTCTTCGACAATTCAAGACCTCCCCAAATCAGGGCGACATTCATTAAGTGGTGATCGTGCTTTGACTGTTTCTGGAGCAGTGGAAGAACTTAAATCAAAGAACAATTTTGGAATCTGCTCTGTGCGCGAGGTTGCTGAAGCATCCGAGATTTCCAAAAGCTCTGTGCACAGAATAATGAGAAACGATTTGCATTTGAAACCTTACCGTCCTCAATTTGTTCAAGAACTGTTTCCAGCTGATTTTCAGAAGCGCTTGGAATTTGTCGACTTAGTGATCGAAAAGTTCGGAAGTGACTTTAGAGACATTCTGTTTACAGATGAAGCTCATTTTCATCTTTCCGGAGAAACGTCTTAATAATAATAATAATAATAAAATCTTTATTTTAAGAGGATAGCACTGGTAGCAATAGCTAATTTACAATGGTCCTCTAGCATACAGAAAAACATGATTAGGTAGATAAAAGAGAATGAACATCAATTAGAAGGTTTTGAAGAAATCACATATATAGTTTCGCTTAAATTTCAAAACACTGTCAGCCCCTCGGACACAACGATTGCAGGAATTATAGAGTTCTGCACCTCGAACCACAAGCGTCATCTTTCTTAGTTTGGTTCTAACTTTGGGAATACACAGGTCTCCTTGTGTTACAGATCGTGTCTTTTTCTCTTGTTCCTTGCGTAAAAACATGCGTTGTAAATAAGTTGGTGCTAACTGATTTAGGGCTTTATACACAAGTAGAGTCTGCTTAAAGTCGACTCGAGTGCTCATGGGCATAATGTGCATTTCTTTGAATAAAGGTTTGGAGCTTTCACGTTTTGGGCGATCAAGCACAACTCTGATTGCAAGCTTTTGGAGTTTCTCAATTCTCGTTATGTGACAGGAAGCACCCCACACCGATAAACAAAAGTCATAGCAAGATTGTATGTAGGCCATGAAGAAGATTCTCCGCACACGAATTGGCAAGAATTGCTTTATCCTTCTCAACAAGGCAACATAGCTGCTCACACGCCGAGCAACATATTGAACGTGCTCATTCCATGTCAGATCTTGGTCGACTATAACTCCAAGGACTTTGTGCTTGTCAGTCAAAGATATTCTTTGGGAGAATGTGGTTATCTCATCCTTACTGAGTCGCCGCCGTTTTTGCCGAGTTGTAATAAGCATGCCCTTTGTCTTCTCCATGTTCAGTGCCATACAGTTGCCCTTACACCAGGACTCCGCCTCATTGACTAGAGTATCAACATTGCCCTTCACATCATCTAGGCATTTTCCGGTGGTAGTAATGGTTGTGTCATCAGCATACATGTCAACGATATTGCTGGCAGATAGATGTAAGGGTAGGTCGTTGACAAAGATGATAAAGAGCAGTGGGCCGATTATAGACCCCTGAGGCACTCCGCTGGGTACTGAGAGCTTGTCTGATAGTCCATTTTGAAGAAACACAACTTGGTACCTGTTTTGCAAGTAGGATTTGAACCAAGTAGATGAAAGCTCTGAGACGTTATAGGCCAAAAGTTTTTCCAACAGAAGCTCATGATTTATCAACTCAAAAAGTCTAAAAGTCAACTGTCTTCGTTCACTGGTGCTGTTTGGGATGATAACAATCCTCAAATTCGCATACCCAAACCTTTACAGAGTTCAAGGTTGACGGCTTGGGTAGGTCTCAACAGACGATATGTTATACCGCCTTATTTCTTCGATGCAAGTGTCACTTCTGCTTCGTATCTTGAAATGTTGGAGTCTCACTGCATTCCCTTCTTGAAATCAAAAAGAATTATGTCCCGGACAGTATTCCAACAAGATGGTGCGCCACCGGATATTAGAAAAAAGGTGAAATTACTTTTACAAAAGAATTTCAAAGATCGAGTCATAAGTCGTCACTTTGATTTCCACTGGCCAGCACGCTCTCCTGACATCACCCCTTGGATTATTGGTTTTGGGGTCATGTCAAGAATCAGGTATACAAGAAAAAGATGACAAGTTTGGTTGAATTAAAAGGAGGGATTACTGATGTGTGTTCGACAATTGATCAAGAGATGTTGGCAAGAGTTATCGATTCTTTGCCCGACAGACTTTACCAACTGAAATTGAACAAAGGTCATCAACTTACTTGAAACTGCTCGTAAGTGTTTAAATATAGCTTTATTCATGTTGGTGTTATGTTTGTTTTTTTCATACAGGATATAATTTGAAAGGAAAAAACAATTATATTATAAAATTATTTTTAGAAAAACAATTATTTTTAAAAAACAATGATAAGTTTGGGAGAAATAAAAATTAAAAAAGAAACCATTTAAGCAGCCGGGCATATATCAAACAAATCTCCCATGTCTGCTTTTCAAAATAAAACTTGATTCACGTCTGTATCATTATTAGTTTTCTTGAAAAATATAAATGAAATTCGTAGAGACATCTGGGACAGACTTCAAAATGCTCGACAACAGCGAACAGTATTCTTAGTAAATTTAATTTGATCAGTTACAAGGTTTTGATTGTTTTTGAAATTGCACTCTTTCCATCACAGCGAAATAAACCTTGATTCCATATAATCAGTATGAAACTGAATGGAAGTGGACTCTTCATTGTTAAATTCTTGTGATGTGTCAATCACCTTGGAGAACAAGAGTCAAAGTGATGTCAAGGAAGCTATCACAACATCTGGAATGATGCAATCGTGGGTAGCTCAGCATCTCAAACAAGAAATATAATGTCAACAGAGAAGTGGAGAACGCCATGTAATCAATATCTCAGAATGAAACAGAAATTCAGATTTCTGTAATGTCATGGATTCTAAGAGTCCAAATAAGATGCATCAAATTAGTTTAGACTTTGACAATAATTCATTTGAGCTGGTTGAGCAAACAATCATGTAACTCGCTGGTTTAAATGCAGGAGCCAGACTTCTTAGTCTACCCATAGAGCATAGGCCTACCGGGCAACTTTTCAAAATTACCAACCTGCTGATGAGGTAAATATATTGCTTCGTTCACAAAGAGATCTATTTCTGCGTAACATGAAATTCATGATGCTTTAATCCGCATGTATACAATTAATATGCACCTGCATATAGAAGAATAAACACTAGCACTGATAGTGTGAAGTTATGAGAATACCTTTTTGCCGGCAGTTTCATGTTTATATTGCTGCTGGTAGTTCATACAATTTAGACTTACCAACTTTCTAAGATGCGGACAACTCTGGCATGCGGACATTGGTCTTAAGGTGCCTGCAAGATTGAAGTCTGAGTAGACTTATTCACAGAACATCAACTGCCTCATGCAAAAGTTACTTATGAATTTCCTATTCATACATGGAATCTTAATTCTAGATTTCTATCTCACATGCATCAATGAGTGGAAAAATAACGTTCCAACAAAATAAATAAGATGAAATAATGCAACCTATGACGTTAAAGGCTATCTTAAAACAAAAAACCAAAAGTTGCTAATGTTTCTATGGTGCGAAAATTCACATTATGCTTTTCCAGCTGCCACTCGCAGTGAGGTAGAAGAAAATAGAAAAGAAGCGAGCTTCATTTAAGAGGAAGCTCGGTCAGCAGACTTCAAGGCCACTGCACAACATTTTGCATGTTGGGGAAACAAGAAAGCAGATGAGATTTTATGAGGTGCTTGAAGATCTTATGACAAGGTTCACTGGTAATGGACGTAAGTAATGAGTTCCACGGCGAGCACTGAATAAGCAGCCTCAAATCTTCGAGCGACGAATATAGTATAGGAAGGCCTGCAAGATTATAAAGCATAAATCTAATAAATGTTATTAGGAGAAAACATTATCATCTCCAATCAAACATCGACTCGACAGCGAAGATAAATTGAAGGCATAAATCGATAAGACATGACTTCATGGAAGATCATTATACTGAAGTTTAATGCGGTGATTAGACAATAATTGTATATATTAAAATTCAACTGTGCTCCTTGATTCTATGAGTCAGAAGTGTGATAAAGTCGATAATGTCAATCGGACATCGAGTTAGGTCGTCTGTTAAGTAGATTGCTAAGCACAGTTAACTGCGAGATTTTCGATCATGCAGTCAAACAATAATGTTGTTATTGTGGAAAACATTGAAAAGTAGAAGTCGGGTCATTGATCAATTATAATCCATCTAAGTTATTATGACAATTTGCTATTGAAATTGAAACGACCGAATGTGTTAGTGCTAATTCATCCATCATTTTCATGTTATGATATCGGATTTCCCCTGTTATTCCATGAAACACTTGCTTTTATGTTCTTAATCGACCTAACCTATCTAGATTTTTCGCATAGCAAAGTTCCCACTCATGCAATAACTCACTCCAACACTAAATCTTCATTATTTTATAGCGCGTCCTGACTGGACAGAGCAGGAGAATGTCTAATTCCTTGAAGTCATGACGTTTTTATGGTGGCACTCCAGGTCCTTCGATCCCAATGACTTGTATAATTGTGATGCATGAACCCCTTACCTTTTGATTGACAACCAATGTCATTAAGCACTGTGCCACGGGGTCACTTTAAAAATATCAAATCAAGATAGAAAACAGTTGAAATTTACTCATTATTTTATTTGACTGAATACAGAAATTTCAGCGTCTGAATAACGTAGGAACGGATAAAATGACCTACTGCAATTTGAGGGAAGAGAGCAATAGAGAAACACTAAACGATAATGAACAAAAGAAAGTAGAGGTCACCCCACCGGATTTCTGGCGATGTGTTGGGTCAATTAAGGCCTCAATTTGAAGCTGTCGATGAAAACAGAACAATTCCAATGATAAACTGTTCTAGGGAAGAAGGTATCTGAATGATGTAAGGTTCTGAATCTGAAAGGCATGATGTCATCATCCGAATACGCGGCTTCCAGGTCAAAATGGTATTTTTATAAGATGGTCCTGGAGCTCAGATTTGATAAAACTGATTCCGGGAAAGCCAAAAACTAGAATCTAAATAGCAGGAAACATTCTCAGCAGCATCTTAATACTGCATTTTCTTGTTAAATTTCAGCCGGAAACTGAATAACTTCTGACAGTTCTCGGAGGTAGGGCTAAGTAAGCCTACACTACAGCTATCGCAGGCCATACATTTTTCAATTACAATGGAAACATAGGGATTAGATGCTTTTGAGAACGTTTCTGTTATTTAAATTCTACTTTTTAGTTTTTCCTGGACTAGCTGGACCATTTTGAATTTTGACTTGAAACGATTCCACGAAGCCTGAGGATGTCAAGCACTGACTGGAGGGGTGAAAAAAAGAGGCACTCCGTTGCTAATGGAGTGGTTTAGGTCCCAGTCATTGGGGGGGAGGGAGGGCAGGAATTGTCAAAAGTATTGTGACCGAGTAATTGTGGAAATCGACGCTGGATCTGAGCATTTGAAGTAAAATAATCAACAGCAACTCTCAATGAATTTTTCAAGTATTTCCTCGCAAAAAACATGAAAAATGAAAATCCTTTCCGAGAATAGCTAAATATTCAAAAATTCGGATTTCATACATTCCAAATAGTTTTTATCGGTATTGATTTTTGTTGCTTTCAGGTGCACTGGCTGAGAGGCCACGTTTTATACCCTATAATATGGTTTTTATTTGCATTATTGAAATGGATACTCTCAAATTACATCTTCTTCCAAGCTTAACAAATATTATTTTATTAAAATTTCAAAAAAAGAACATAAGAAATTCTATGTCTTAATGTGTCCCTAATTTTTCCAGAGTTTTGAAATTCCGGATAATCGAGCCTTCTGACAACATGACCTTGACCACCTTTGTTCATATCACACCAACATTTGTACAGTCGCGCTAACGAAAGTAAAATCCATGGATTGGTAATTAAGTTGATAATATATATTTTAAAATTAATAAGTTTTTATCGATTCGGCTGTTACCGAAAAAGTCAATAGTTCCAAAAAATGAATAATTTGCATATAATAAGTTGCCGGTCACAAGCAGCTCGTGTACTCGTCTATCTGATGCCAACATTTACACATAATGTATGATTATATAAAAAGATACTCTGAAAAGCAGATTATGCTCGGATTCATGGAAAGAACATGGAGAAGAGGAAGATCATGAACATGTTACATGAACGACATGAAGAAACAGGTGTGAATGAGGGAAATCGGAGAAGCAGTCAGCAACTGCTAGGTGCTACAAAATATTATTTCAAATGAAGTAAAATGAAGAAGGTTAGAATGTTTTACATGATTTGATATTATGTGAAATGATCCAGGGTGAAAGTCCATTATGTGAATAGACAATGTGCGAAATAATAGAACACCGTTACTAGAAGTTGTACGCGACTTGACATCACCAGTTAATCAGACAATGCAAAAACGTTCGTTAAACCACTTAAATGTGATGTTTTGATCAATAAAAGTATCAGTTTTGAATATCAGACAGGATTTTGCATCCATTTCTTTAATAATTGATTTCAACTAATTAATTATTAACTTAAATTTATTGAATTTTGTTCATCAACATTGAAGGCTCGCACTTGTACTAGGGGTGAAAATTCAGCAAAAAGTATCAGTTTCCTTTAGAATCTTTTTGCTAGGAATTTGACGCCTTTGCAAAAATTTTGGGATATTACAAGCAGCGACTTCTTTTCATTACGATGCAGCCAGATTATTTGGGACTTTTGAACTATCGGTTGGATTTGGTTTTCTTTAGTGAAGACACTATCTTACCATCAGCTTTGGCAGCCTATTCATCGGAATACAGCGATAATAGATCAATTCACACACGGGCGTCGGAAGGATTTTCTGCCAAGGATAGTAAAATTTCTTCATAGTCAACTCCATAAACTTTTACTGAATTACTTGTGCGATCAATTTAGATTTCATATTATTGCCGGCAAACTAATTACAAGAGGACTTTCTTTATACTAAACCTATAAACCATCTCTATTACCAATGTAAGGAATTCTAGCAACATGAAAATTGACTTTTGAAGATGAAGCATGGAAGTCGACATCTGCCAATACTTGGTTTATACACAGAATGGTTCATCAATAGGTACTAGAAATGACTGAACGCAGATTACATTTGAAGGATCGTAAATAAAGTTGAACAATGCACTATTCCAACTGTGATCGCGCACAAGCATATTTACATCAGCAAGACCAACAGATGAATTAACTGCTAATTATTGCAAGATTAGAATTGTGAAAATGCGTGTATACTATTACCTAAACAACCCTAAGGGATAAAACATCAATCAATCTTTGAAATCGCTAAACGATTGCTATGAAGAAAAGTGTATGTAAATTGGAAGTTTGCTGCTACTTTTCATGACGGCAATATGTCAAACACAACGGTTGGTTCCATAAAGAGTGAAAAGTTCACGATTCAGATGATACTGATTGCATGAAGAACAACTCAAGTAAATCCGATACTAGATGTATAATTGAAAGTGGCATTAGTGTCACCTGTTGCTCCAAATTTGCATTTATGTCTAATAGAATTCTGGCACTGTAGAAAAATGATGCCTACTTTAACAAGGACTTGTGAAGCCCAATTTTATAAAGTTGAAATTTAGAGACCCACTTCCGTGACTACGTCCTGGGTGCACGATGAAACAAGGCTGCTATTTTTCTGACCGTCAATCTGAGACTTCGCGGAACTTATAGTAGCACCTGTTATATTGGGGTTGGTGGATCCGACGGAACAGTTATTGGCAAGTGAACTGTTGGGTGTTTTTCTGTGTTTTTTTTTTATCTTTCTGATGACTTTCTATTTATTTTTGCCATATTTAAGTCTATTTTTGTGTGAGGCACTTATTAGCGCGACTGACCCATTAACTTAGTGCACATCTTTTTTGTTTTATATTAGCTGCTTTTCTTGTTATTACACTTTTAAATACTAACTGCTGCCATTGTATATCTTCAGTCACAAATTCTAGCTTTGTGATGCTTTTTTGTAAAATTACAGTTTACAATTTATCTTTTTTTCTCACTTAAGGCAGCTTCCAATAAGTATAGGAAACATTCGAATTCATATTTTGATCCGAGTTATGCAAAATAGTATTATCAACTTTCTGTGTGATCTTGTCAATGAAATTTCAATTGTAGCCATTTCTTATAAACATCGACAGGATCTTTTCAAACCGATGCAATGCCATTTTTGTTCCGTTGCATATCTTTTAATTGTCCTACTTAGAGGCAATATAGTTAGAGGTAATGCGCAATTGCCTCTCCATTCCATTCTATTGAAAATTTCATTTTAAATGTTCCTAACTGTGCTTACTTGACCACTTTAATTTCTATAGAAACCTCATTTTGCTTATTTGTAGCTTGATTTCCCAATGAAGCATCAATAAGCGATGCGAAATCGATCGACAATGATTCAATTGTTCTGTGATCTTGTTCCTACATTGCATAATACTATCTTTGGTTTCATTATCTTATCAAACTAAATGATTTCATTTAAAAGCTCTTTAGAATTGTGTCATCTACATGTAGACACAAATCATGACGATTGCAAACGGCTAATCATATACACCAAAATACTTCAATTATTATACATACGGGGGAGATATTGAAAAAATCTCTCAATGTAATATTTACTGAAGATGATTGAATGAGAAATTAAAAAGCATTAAAAAATCCACACTAAAAACATCCACATGCGGATAACCGCCTTCGGGTTCATCAGTCTCCCAAATTTAATATCGGATAAAAGTAGAGACACACAAACTAGGAGTGCACTCACCGGTACTTTCTGCAAGCTTATAACAGTTAGCGGTGATCGCTGTAGCGGCACTACTGCAGTTTAGTGCACCCTCTTTTACCCCTACTGCAGTTTAGTGCACCCTAAAATGCATGTGAGAACAACATGATTTAATCAACAGAATGAATGCCGTTCGTTCTTCCCTATAGTTATAAATGAGTGTCTTTGTGTCTTCGTGTGTCTTCGTCTTCGTCTTCGCACATTACACCGAGCGCGCGCTTCGGTGTAATGTGCGTAGTCATCGTTTGCGGGAGAATGCGCCGTTGTTTTAGGGTGTACTAAACTGCAGTAGGCGCGTTTCCGTCTCTTTCATAGAGGGTGCACTAAACTGAAGTAGTGCCCGCTGTAGCCACAGAACCAACGATTCCCTCGAGACCTAAATAATGTAAACTAGCTCCAATTAATGCAAGGTTTGTTAATCATAAACGTAATAGGTTTGCCATTGAGTTGACTCTGGAGATATTTATTCCATTTTGAATCAACTCCCCTCTCTCTTAATCTTTCCGTTAAACTGCATAGAAAGCAGCAGATACATTTGTTTATGAGGTATGCTGCCAAGGGAGTGATTGCTTTTGTTAAATTCAGTTATTGTGAATTTGGTAAGATCGATAGTTCTAAATGCGACATGAAATATTGCCAACAATTGTGATACTTATTATTGACAATAACTTTATCTCTTTCGAACCAAATACCTGTTCAAATAAAGAGAGCCGGTAAATGTGCGTTATATGAGCTAAAGAGAATCGGTTGTAAATTTTATTTCTATTCCATTATCATGATGAGAACTCAAAAATTTTTATTCAAATTATACGATGATTGACATTTGATGTCTTCAATCTAATGATAGGTATTTTAAACTGATTGTAAAGGCATATAAGTCGATGAAACATCGTAAAATATAATGTAGCATGTATTCCTCAAGGGAGTAATAACAATGTTTTGCAAATTGGCTCAATCAATTCCTTGTTATTTATGTATCTGTGTCATTAAGAACTAGCTTGCTCCTGCCAATGTCATTCTACATGAGCATCATCGACGGAAATTGCTTGTGAACTGTTTTTATTGCTGCTTCACAGAGCACATTCACGTCTAGAGGTCGAGCCCCCAAAGTATCATTGAAAGTCTGCAGAAAGGGCATCTGGACTAAAAGCACCGCAACGCTCCAGAAAAGTACGACTGTGTTAGTAGCTAGCACCGTCCAAGCCCCAGTGTGGGGGAGTAAACAACTCAATATACAAAAATCTCCAATGAGAATCAGGGAGATGTAATTTCTAATGCGATAAGTATTGTTCTGAATCATGATACATTGACTGTTTTGACTGTTCTAAAAGGCACATCAAAGAAGTGGGATAGTAGAGAGCTGTTGCAAAAATTAAGAAAAAAATGGTCCTTTCGACCGTCGAAGCTGCTGGGGTATCAAGCTCGTGGAGCGTAATTGACATAAAGTAAACTACAGTAGCAATACACTAATATCAAGTTAACGATCTAACTTAAATGATATAACTCTGACACAGGCAGAAGAGCCGAAAATTTGGTTTGGTGCACTACATATGATATGAATTAAGTGAATAATTTAAAGATTTTGCAACAAGGCCAGTTTTCACGTGAATTTGATTTGATGTCAAAAATGAAGCTGCTATATTTTGTCCAAATCTTACACATTTCACTGACAGTCATGTCTATATAAGAAGTATGTGGCTTCGTAACTTACGCAACGCTTGTTTTCCACCAGAAATAATGTAAATACTACTTTCATAAGAGATATTGAAACTCAGGAAAATACGTCTCTCCCATTTTGCATTTGCTACAAACCAGGATAGAAAGGATATATCCGATATTAACCTTAAGTATCAAATGATTTTGTCAGGACGAATGGCCAAATAAAAAATTCAGTTAATTTTTTTACATTAAATATTGCTTTGGTCTGTGAAGACGCATAATTCATTAAGTTTTGGTATGTTTGACTGAAAACAAATACCTCAAGACATGTGTAGTCTGTCATTGTGCTCTTAATTGGCCAACGAATGGCCAAATAAAAAAATTCAGCTAATTTTTAAAGATTAAATATTGTGTTAGTCTGTGAAGACGCAAGATTCATAAAGTTTTGGTATGTTTGACTGAAAACAAATACCTCAAGACATGTGTAGTCTGTCATTGTGCTCTTAATTGGCCAACGAATGGCCAAATAAAAAAATTCAGCTAATTTTTAAAGATTAAATATTGTGTTAGTCTGTGAAGACGCAAGATTCATAAAGTTTTGGTGTGTTTGACTGAAAACAAATACCTCAAGACATGTGTAGTCTGTCATTGTGCTCTTATTCATTTTCGACCAGAAATTAGGGAAGTGTGATTCCATAATGAAAGCAATAATACAGCAACGAACTGATGGACAGCAAATAATTTCTATAGATGGGATCCATCGATTAATAGACAACTTTACGGACATTCGCTCGGATTTGTGAAGTTGATCATTGATTACAGTAATGAATTCTCAATCGAATTAGCGATGCCAAACCAATTGGTCACTAACTAGATGACACTAAGGTGACTGATCCTTTAAACATTTCAGCTTTTTATATTTTCATTTACTAAGGATAGTTAATTGCAAGTAACTAATGAAAGGTAATTTAACAAAAAAAGGTATTTTTCCATTTTGACGCAGGTGGTTACTCAGAAGGTCAACCATTAACTTGTGTCGCAGCAAAAACTATTTCATCTTTTGTGAAGAGTAAATTCAGAGAGTACAACGTGGAAATTCATCGCGTGATCGCTAGTGCACTTTGCAACATAGTTTGTACTTCGTAGCTCACCAGGATATGAAATAACCTGTTTAGCGTGGTTTTAGTTATGCAAATGCAATGTATTTTGCAAATGTGTGACTGGAAACTATGTCCATGTCCAGCGGAAGCATGTAAGTTATTCCTGCTTTATCGATTAGACTAGCAAACTTGTTGCAGTAGGCACTTATAATTAAGTGCATATAAAAGACCCTAAACATTTTTGCATTTTTATCACAACTAATCTTTATGGATATTTTTTCGAATGTAAGCTTCTTCTCAATTGTACAATGCACGCTATACCAGTCAGAAATGATTGCGGCTGTCCGGGTAGAAAAAGTTGATTCTGGTCGGTACCTATGTTTATAAGACAACATTTCTTAACCCGCCGTGTCATTGAATCTAAGTACAGTGAATTATTTTCAATAAAATTTACTAATAGCTTAGCTAATGAATGTAATGAATGTCTTTGCAAACGACAGGATTCCGAATCGACTTAAAAAAATTTCATCCTTAATATTTATTCAAAATAGCAATGTTGCAATGGTACAATTAATGATGAAAAATGCTGTGAAAAAAATTCGAATTTGTAATTAAGTAAGCCTCCCCAGGGATAATTCACTAAAAATATACTATATGTTTCGAAAATAGTAAACTCCATGTACAATATTTGAATCGATGCTAGAGCATTGGGGTATACCCATGCACCTTCTTGCCCGCAGGTACTGGTGGGTGCGGGCGTTGTCTACGGGTGCGGATGGGTACGGATAGAGTTTTTCACTGCGTGTAAATGGCGGGTAGAAAACATTCAAATTATGCCTCATTTATTGGAAATGTATCTGATGTTCTCATAATAACAATCTTTGATATCAAGTCATTCAGCCAAGTTTCATCTCTTATAACTTGAGTTGCAACAAGCCCTATAGTGCATCGATGCCAGATAGACATGCTGCTGCTTTATAAAGAAATCTCATTAGGAATGAGATTTCTTGTATCTGCACACAGATACTAGGGTCCGCTTTAACTCAGTCGTTTGTGGTTCTTTGGAAGTAACATCAGGTGTTCCGCAAAGATCAGTACAAGCATCTGCAGAAGATTGAAGGCACATTCATCACGAACATTTGAATGTTCAAAAATGGGCTACGGAATTACACTTTACTCTCAATCAGCATACTTCATTCTTTATTACTTCAGCTTACTTCATTGTTTATACAATAGTCATGCTAAAACACATGTCAAAACGTCGTTCCTTTGGTGTTTATTGCACTGTGTCACGCATTCATCATTAAATTTCCACCATTGATAGAGATTTTCTCTTCCTGTTTTGTGTCTACCAGACTAACGAAATCAAAGGAGCGCCGTAAAATTGATCTTCTGGAAGAGCAGTGTCAGGGTTAATCCTTTAAAGTCTAACTTTTTATTTTCGGGAAGTGTGTTACATAATGAACATCAAAGAAACGGCCTTATGACAAGTGTAAGGCATGGTCTCATGGTTATATTGATAATGAAACAACTGAAGTGAAACGGACTGCATCAAATATCAGTGATGATCATCCTTCATATTTTTTCATATCCTTGTACTCTATATTACCCTTTCATATATGATTTTAAACAGCTCATCTGAACGTTGAATTTATGGCTTTTCAAACGTTGCAATTTTACAGAAATCCATAATTCTTTCAATGTCACTTCGTTTCCGTAAGTCAAATAGTTAGGTATATGTGTGCTCGTTCGCAACATAAATCATGTGATCCTTCAAAAAGCTTCCAAATTTCCCCTCTGAATTTGTTATAAACATTAAGACAGTTATACTTGAGGTAGATAGACTATTTTGTAAAGAAGAGGTCCGTCTTGCATGCATGAAGTGACCAGTTCAAGGACCTGAAAAGGCGATGCTGCACTCGTAGTTGTCCAGTGCGAACCTTTTGTCCATTGTTGACTTTGTTGCTGTGCATTTTGCTTGATGAAAAGATCAAAGAATATTACATCTTATCTTTTACGATTCACTTTCTTTCGGTATAATCACCTTTCAATTTTCTGGAGCTACAAAATGTAGCTCCCGTTATCCGAATATTTCTGACTTGACCCCGTATGTGCTACAATAAGTTAGGTACTGCGATGTACATCTGTGCGCAGGAACAGTTTTAATATTTAACTGCTACATAATAATTATTAGCCTCCGTGGCACAGTGGTTAGGTGTTTCTTTTGTGCGATCTTTTGGTCCAGATATCTAGTCCTAAAAGTGTAATTGGAAGTCGTCAGGAAGAGCATCCGGACTGAAAGTACCACAGCGCTCCAGAAAAGTCTGACTATGTCAGCAGCGTTGCCGTGCTTCAACTTTCAAAAAAAAATCATGTACAATTCATGAACATTTCGGGTACATGGTTCTTGTTTGTCTACTTAAATTACAAGTCGCTTACACTTAGTATACTATACAGAGAGGAAATATATGATACTTTATAATAACAACTCATTTCCACTATCGAGGAAATGATCTAAATGACTACTTGCACTACGGTGAATCCCGGTAATGCCCAAAAACAATTTATGCCATGCCCTTGTGCATTGTATGCAAAGTGGAGTGATGAAAATGTCAAATAAACTAAAAGGCGACATGTTGTCACACATAGTCCAGATGAATCGCATCAATTTAATGTTATGACTTCAAGTGCTCACATTATTTCAGCAACTTTTCATGAAAATTGTCAAATAGTATTATCAATTACAAATAGCATGCTACTTATAATAAAATAACACAAAATCTAAAATAGAATGAAGCATATAACGACCTCTCATAAAATACATACAATACAGAATCATAGCATGGGAAAGCCTTAAAATATATACAGGGTGACCCAAAGTCCCTCCGGGATTTAAAGTTGTTGTAAAATGGCATGTTTTACGGATTTTTTTAAAGAAATATTTATGGCTGAAATTAGTATGTCATGAAGTTTTATTATGATTACTCAATTGATTAATTCATTTCAAATAAATAATTAATTGGTTGAAAATTAATTGTTATATATATATATATATATATATATATATATATATATATAACAAAAAATATACATGTATATATTATATTCGTATGAAATGCACAAGACAGGAGAGGGGTCAAAGATGATTCAAAAGCCGGAGGGAAAGGTCAGTCTGGCGTAGCCAGCGGCACCTGTCAGTATCGACAGGTGCAAGATCGCCACACACACCGATGCCTGGGCACTAGAGCACGTGATCGCTGGTCTGGGTAGAGCCTCATCTGCGTGTCGCGGGCGGACAATCCAATCCGATGCATGAAGGCTGCGAACCTTCCATATCCGGACCGCAGTCGATTCAGCGGCACCCACTGGCCCCTCGGAAGGTCGCAGCCGTGCGGATGGTACTTCGGTTCCGCGATGAAGTACCGCAGTCCGTGAGTCGTGCTGGTCCACCGCTCTCTCCACGCGTTCGCGGACCAGGAACCGGAGTAGGTCCTCGATAACGGCACAGGCCCGCAAGTCATCTCGACAGTGGATTGCGCGACCTAAGCCCTCGTCGATGACGATTGTCAGCAATCAGCCTCCCGTGCAGCAGGTGGTCAGTCACAGTAGCCCGTTGGTATAGTCGAATCGACAACTTTTCACGGCGGATGTCGGGTAGTTCGATGCCGCTCAGGATGGGCAGAATGTCGATTGGTGTAGAGCGGATACAGCCGGAGATGAGGCGCATACTGTCGTGCACTGCGGTGTCGATCTTCTTTGTGTGGGTACCCTGCATCCAGATCGGCGAGCAGTACTCGGCGCAGGAGTAGCACAGAGCGAGGGCAGAAGTGCGGAGTACGTCGAAGTCGGCGCTCCAACGGTTACGAACAAGGCGTCGGAGGAGTGAGTTACGAGAGCTTACCTTCGCTGCGATTTGCTTCAAGTGTGGTCCATAGGTAAGCGACCTGTCCAGCGTAACGCCGAGATATTTCGGGAACCCCGTGAAGTCGATTGCTTCGTCCCTGACGCCGATGTTGAGCTCCAGATTGGCAAGGCGGTTCTTGAGGTGGAAAACGAAACAGACAATTTTGGAGACGTTGAGCTTCAGCCTCCACAGGTAGAGGAAGATGGCGAGCAAGTCAAGGTCGTGACTGAGAGCTTGCTCGACTGCTTGGACTTTCTGCGCTTGGCGTAGCAGAGCAATACTTCTTGCTGGTCGTGTGTATAGATGTTGAACAACAAGGGTGCGAGCACGGATCCCTGCGGCACTCCGTTACAAAGGAAACGGCACCTGGACAGGAGGCCTCGAAGGGTTACAACAAAGCTTCTCTAGCTTATCATGACCACAATCATCCTGACAATGTCCTTCGAGGGGTTGGTATTCAGAAGTTTGAGCGTCAGGCCGCGGTGCCATGCAGTATCGTATGCAGACGAAAGATCGACGAAGGCAGCGTCAGCAAAGGCGTTCGATTCGAAGGCGTCCTCGATGTCCTCAGTCATCAAGGCGACCTGATTTGTAGTGCACCGACACGGACGGAAGCCCGCCGTAAAGCTATGTCAACAAACTTCGGTAGGGAAAAGGAGGAATAGAAATATGCGACAGATAGTATTGGGCTGCAGCTTACCAATAGCAGTAGTAATTGATCTGACTAGAAATATAACTATCAAAATATACAAAATACACATATGCATGCAAATGTAGAAAAGGAAGGTAATGTGAAAAATGACTTAATGACGTATGGTAAGATTTAGAAAAGATTGCTACAAGGACTTCTTCATTTAATGATTCGATTTTTTCTAAAAATTTTTTTCTATTTTAAGCTGATGCTGTTTTTCAAGCATCATCAATTGACAAAATTCCAGTCTGTGTAAATCATCGTCTGGCAAAAGTTGCTAGAAGACAATGTAATGGAAAGTTCTCATTCCAACAAGCAAAGTTCTTCGTTTAGTCTCTCTGGGAATTTCAAGATCTGGAGAGGCTGCACGAGTTGAGCTTGTCGGTTTGTCCTGAAAAAATCGCGAATTCAGTCAATTTGATCTTCAACAGGAACCGTGCCGACCGTCTCTGGGCAGGTCATGCACGGTTCCTGTTGTCAGGAATTTTTCATAAACGTGTCAGAGGGTTTTATCCCTTGTCGGTTTCTGAGAATAAAGTATCTTCCATTGTCGTTGCACTAATGTCATCGAACCATCATTCTTCGTCATCAAAACAACCAAATGTATTCGATTGGTCAGGGAAAGCATTTTATAAAATTTTAACGATAGGACAAATAAAAAGGCAAAACGAACGCAACTGAAATGAGTCATGAGGGCTTTAGTCAGCTTGTGCTGTATGTACTGGAATAAAAAAGGCAAAACAAATGCAATTAATACTTGTCATGACAACTTTACTCATCTGGTGTTGTGCTGGAAGCAGACACCGATGATCGCTCACAGGCAGATGGCCTGCGAGCAAGCAGCTGAGCAAATTGCATGAAATAGCATACATTGATGAGATGCCGATTTTATAGCGTTTAAGTTTGAGTTTAGTAAAACTTCATGGCATTTGTTGGATTTCATATATATCTGTGCAATGATATTTCCTTCACTGATTCACTTATTATGAACTAGTTATTGATGTGCATGTATGGTCACTCAAATTTTTAATTGATCTATGAGGCAACTGTGTATTTACATGACTTCTGACTACTGAATCTTCACGAATAAAGTGAACCCTAAACAGGTTATGGGCCCAATACACTGACACGTTTGGAAATCGGGTACACAAGTTGAAAACAATTTTGACCTTAGATAGGTTAAAAAGAAAAAGCATATTGAAGGCATGACTTTTGAAGGCATGTCACTTCTGATGTGAAATTCGCATTAGTAAACGGATCCAATATCCAAGTTGGAGTCTGAAAATGAGAGCTTTGTTGCAAAGAAATGGTTTATTTGGAATAGTAAATGGTTCAGAGAAACTTGATGAGGACGTTGAGGAAGAAGCAATCCTACGATTCAAACGAAGAAGTGATCAAGCTATAGGTGAGATTATCTTGGCTTGTGATGATAATGTTGCACAGTTTGTAGATGATGCAACAATACCGAATGAAGTGTGGGAATTTTGGAAGAATGAATTTCATTCCAAATCGCTTTCCAAAAGAACTTCAGTATTTGATGAGATGACGGGGCTTTGCTATCATGAAGGTGAAAATTTAGTAGAGCACTTTGCACAAATGTTGAAACTGTATAAATTATATAAAAATCTTGGATCCTCGATGGAACAAGATGAGTTTGTTCACTATGTTCTCATAAGCATTCCAGATTGTTACAATTCAATAAAATCTATGATCGGCTTAAGCGGAAATTATGACTTTGAAACTGTGAAAAAGGCATTACTAGATGAAAAACCAAATGTTGAAAGAAATCAATCAGAAGCATTGTTGACTCACAGAAGTAGGAAATTCTTCTACGGTTATGATACTAGAGATTTTTCCAAAGTGAAATGCTATTTGTGCAATGAATTTGAAACTTTTCACTTTCAAAATGAATGTCCACTTAAAGATAATATTCGAAAGCAAAGAAGCAGTCCTAAAATCATTCCAAGACTCAACAATGAAACAAATGTGTACTCATGCAATGGAACCGAATTTTCCACTAATTGTGACGAGACTGAATGCTCTTCATGCTTCGAGCTTAATCGATAGATTATGATTCTGAATGGCTTATAGATTCTGGAGCAACATCACACATGTGCAGGAATCGACACGAAATTAAATACTACATGAATTTTGATAATCCCAAGCGAGTGAGGCTAGCTGATAATCGAATTCTCTACAGCTATGGCGAAGGTACTGTACTTTTGAAAACGAAAACTGAAAAATCATCGACTAACATTCTTCGTTTAAACAAGGCTCTGTTAGTTCCAAAGTTGGGGAAGAACCTACTGTCCGTAAAGAAAGCAACAAAAGCTGAAACGGCTAACTGATTAATATTTTCTGGTAATGATTGCCGACTTGTGAGCAACTCCGGACATATAATCGCCTACGGTCACGACGTTGCAGATCAGTCTGATTTATATACTCTTGATAAATATGTAGCCACAAATCAATATGAAGTAAGAGCATTTACCTCAGCCAAGGAAGACAAAATATGGCATGAACGATTCGGACACTTGGGTCTCGATGGCCTCAGAAAAATCACTAAGTATAGATTAGTCGATGGCTTTCCTTACAGCAGAAATAACTTCAAGAATGAAGAATTGAGAGATTGTGTTGACTGTATCAGGACACCTTCTCCTAAACGGAGTCAAACGACATCAGAAAATATAATTGTTAATAGTATCTTATCCATAGTGATGTGTGTGGTCCAAATTCAAAGTATTTCACTTGGAAAAGTCAACTATTTTGCTTCATTCATTGATGACAAGAGTCGTTTTGTTATTGTATGCATGCTTCAATCAAAAGACCAAGTGATAGATTCAAAGAATATGTCGCATTTTTAGAAAATCATTCCAATCGAAGAGTGAAAACATTTAGATCAGGTAATGGTGGCGAGTATGTCAACAACCGGTTTGAGAAATTTTGTAGAACCAAGGGGATTGCGCAAGAATTTCGATACCAATATGCCCCCAACAGAATGGCGTTCATGAAAGGTTCAATCGCACTTTGATGGAGTCTGCATGATTAGTTTGAATCGCAGTAAATTACTTCCATCGTTTTGGGCTTTGGCGATTGATACTGCAGCTTATCTCAGAAATCAATGTCAGTTCATTGCGAGTTTTTGGCTGCCAAAAATGCAGAAATCACTAAGGTGAAGAAATATAAAAATCTAACCTAGCCTTTATTTTTCAGCCTGTGGCTATTGAAACAACTGTGGTGGGGGTGATGGGGAATATCAAATATTTGATATCTAGAAGCATGGAAGTATACATGAACATGTTCGTCATATTAAATGCTATCTAATATACATCATTTACACATCCTTCAGAAGAATAAATACTTTCGCCTGCAGTTATTTTGTCACCATTTGTAACAGGCATTGGTATTTTAGTCAAGAAATCTACATAGCGAGGATGCAAATGAACCCTTTAGTTACGAGACACATGAAAGAAACATATACGCAAAAATGAACATTCTTTATACACTGTGATTTACAAAAATCAACTAATCATGGAGAGTACGTCTGGGTCTGATAGTTGACAATATGAAAATACAAAATTGATAAGTAGATAAAATACAAGTTCATGTACCTAACAGAAAGAGACCTTGCAGAAACAAAATTACCGAAGTCTTGAAATCTTGATACAAGGAGATGTGTAAATGCAAATTCATCTAGAAGTTACATCTCGAATGAACTTAAAACAGAATAAACATTTTTTCACTTGTTCGACACATGAGAAAATGGTTCAAGGCTTGAAACTACAGTAAAAGTTTATGCTCAGCGACTGTAGCTATTCTGTCATTGCGCACAGTGTTATATAAATCAGAAAGCCTACCAGGGAAAGAATAATTTACAAAAATCTACAGAGTTTCTTAAATAAATCAAAAGTTGATAGATAAAAAAATGACGAGTGAACAGCTCTCTGTCAAATAGTCTAGACAGGCAAATGTTCATGTTAAAGAGGAATGCAAGAGATTCTTTTGTATTCAATTCATTCAACTTCCATAACAGCTGTGTTAACTATTTGTACTGTAACACAGATTGCAAAGACGGGAAATATGAAGCGATGAAAAAAACAAAAAGCGAGCGAAGCACACAAATAAGTGATTTCGACTTAAAAGGGGGATCGACTTATAAAAAATGAGATCCTTTGTAAATATGTACCCAAACCCCATACCCCTCTTATTTTCTATTACAGATCTGTATCGATCTCATCTCAAATTCATCTCTAAATTTGCGGAGGCACGTATATCTAGTAGACTCCCTGAGATGTTTCTACATGGTCGATATGTACAATATCACATTTTCGATGAAATTCTCAAATCCTTTATGAACCTTCAATGATTTTACGATTCATATTAAAAGATTGAAAGAATAATATGGATTAATTCCTATGCATTTGACCCATGACAGTATGTCATCATCTGTTTTTCGGACGTAAATGTACAAAGTTTTATGTCTCGAAAAAGTGGTAACAACTTACTGGCATGTTTTCAACAACAAAATATTTTAAGCTTTCTCTAGCTATTTGCCACACATATTGGACAGTGCTCTCTTAGCGACTCTTTTTTCTGTTTCAGCTGTTTCGCAACTAATTTGCTCTTGGTCTCAATTTAATTCTTGACATCTGCGGCAGATTTCACTAGCTTTTCTGCTTCTTCCATTAATTGACATGCCTCTTCTTTCCTCTTTGAGACTTCCATTACTTTCCTGAACTCATAAGAAGTTGATGAATGCTAGCACATCTTGAGCACCACCGAATATATACTTCAAAAGATGGTTCCGATTAAGTGATATTCTGATGACGTGATGGAAGACTCTTCAGCCCCATCGAATCTCCACATAATGGAGCGGGTAAAAGTGAATCCTAATTATCTAAAATAATCACAATTTCCAGAAAATAATAGTAAAAAGTGCTTTAATCATCCATGAAATTCACGCTGACGGGCACAGATTTTTCACACAGGAGCTCAATTTTTCTCATACTCACGCATTGCGTGAGCCCTGCGTGAATTCAAATAGCCGTACGATCACTGCTGCATAGCCTTATCAAAGCGTTGACCCAGATAAGGTGTAAACAAAATTTTCATTCATTTTTGAATTCATCTTATGTTATGATGACTGACTCGAAGCTTGTGAAAGTGTTTTTGAAGGGAGTCTATGTTCTTTTGTCATGACAGTCCGAACGGCTAGCTAGCCGAAAAATAGGCGTTCTTAATACCACCGTCCACAGGTGGAAAACGAATTTTTTCTCCCTATACAGAAAGGTAGGATCCGGTCGGAAAAGAAAGACAAGTTTTCGAACAGGTCGGATGATTATTCGCTTGGTAAGAAACGATCCTTCTCCTTCTCTGTCGATGGTTTCTGCCATAATAGTGAGACGTCGCCTGAAAAGTGAGCACTTCAAAAGCCGTAAGAGACCATCGGGGATCGAATTGACATACAACCACAAGAGCTTGAGACTGAAGTGGGCGATGCAACATTGCCCATATCGAGTTGTTTGGAGTGATGAAGCTTCTGTCTGTTTCAGAGGTCGCGATGACCGTTTTTTTGAGTTTGGATGAAGTCAGGTGACGCAGTTCATGATAATTTGACATCGCCTGTGAATCAAAGAGGTGGAAGATTGCTGATTTGGTCCGCGATATGGATAAATGGCCGAGCTGAACTCCATATCCAAAGAGATGACATGAATTCCGATGGGTATGTGAATGCTTTGCAAAGGCACAGTCTTTCATTGTCCTCCCAATTGGGTGATGCTTCCGGTGACTGGATTTACATGGACGACAACGCCAATTGTCACAGTTGTATAGCTAATTCATTCAAAGCTCAAGCATGCATACGAACTTTGAAATGGTTTGCTTGTTCACCAGACCTCAATACAGTTGAAAATGTCTGCAGTCTACTGAAGCGTGTTGTGAGGCGATCAATTCTTCCTGGAGATGGTCTCTCTCGACTCGAAGCTTCGCTAAGGCAAGAGTGGGAGACATAATTGACCAGTCGACGGGGGATCATTTTATGTTTCCACAAGTCGTATCAGTAAAACTCCCCAAAGTTTAGTCGAGGCTTGTAATTTTAAGTGAAAAAGTAAAAACACGCTTCAGACGGGCCTTCGGCGTCTTCCGCCTTCTATCTCTTGTTTTCCATCGACCGATAGAAGGCGCAGGACGCCGAAGGCCTGTCTGAAGCGTGTTTTTACATTTTCACTTAAAATTATAAACCTCAACCAAACTTTGGGGAGTTTTACTGATACGACTGGTGGAAACAAGAGTGGGAGAGTTTAGATCAACAAGCAATCAACTGCCTGATCATATGTATGCCTTCCCAGATTCAACTTTCTGTGATTGAACTTTCTGGTGAGGCTGCGACATGCTAGTGACCACTAGCGAAGGTATACCATGGGGATTGAGGGCCAACTGGCTCTACAGAGCCACTGAACAACAGAGAAAATTTTATTTCAACCTTTATTTTCATTTATCTGCCAAAGTTGTACCTGTAATTGATGAAAACTCACTAAAGTAGACAAAATTTAGGTGATCCACTTTTTATGATCATCACTGTAGGATAGTCAAAATTCAAAATTTGATATCGATATGATAGCCACAATTACAGTTGCAAGTTGATCATAATTGTAGTCTATTGCAACATCTATCAGTTTACCAAAGGTATGGTAGTTAAAATGATGTATCTTGGATGATGTTCCACAACTATTGCCAAGGAGTTAAACTTTTCTATAGTTGCTTTGTGAAGGTGATGATGTCGTTGGCAAGCAGAGGGACATGTGGAAAAGAAGAGAGGATCAAGAGAGCCAAGGACGTCTTTTAAACGAACAAATCCACGTTTAGTTTCAGCTGCTAGCTGCTAGGAGGAACACATGTGTCTGTCCCAAGGAGAATTCTGCGCTGGAAAGCTGCTGCGACTGTAGACTGCAGCGTTCGAACTGATTATTGAAGAGAACTTGGTATAGTATCTCGACGACTATCAACAAGAATTCAGCTGAGCATTGAGCATTGAAGGAGGAACGGGGTGTGAAGTTCATCGCTGGTGGAATAATCGACAATGGTAGAAGTCTTGCATACAGATGAATCAAGATTTACTCTTGATTTTAGTGACTTCCGCATTCGTGTCCATCGCCTTCTTAGTGAACATTTTGCTTCATGCTGTGTGAAAGAACACGACAGATGCGGTGACTGGGAGCGTGAAGCTTCGGGGAAGCATTTCGCACGGTGGAAGAGCGATGGCAGTTGTCATCAAAAGCACAATGACAGGTGAAACATGTTGAAAAAGTTGTGTAGCCAGCTTTTGCGCCACTAGCAAGGGCAGAAGATCTTGTCTTCCGAGATGGTAACGTTAGGGCGCATCGCTCTTTAGCTATAACTGTGACTGTAAGGACTTGAACATGCAAATTATTGATTGGCCTGCGCGTTCACCTGACCAATCTCCAATCGAACAAGTCTGGTATGAACTTGGGCGGCGAGTGAGAGAGCGATACAGCTTCCACCTGTATTCGTGAACATTGTGGCTGAAACACTGATTGAACAGTGCCCTTGAATTTCGAGTTATTGAAAAACTTTGTTATTCGATGCTATCTCGCATTGCGGTGTATCAAAATTCGAGGAGGGCACACGCATATTGAAATTCGACTCGATTGGTTTTTGTTTTTATTTATGAATCGAATTGGTTGATGCAGTACCTTAGTGAATGACCACTCATCTCTAATTTATTTATTTTGTAATGTGTGTTTGACTTATGGCCATGAAAAAAACAACGGTTTCAATAATTTTGTCAATGAGTATATAAATGTACTGAATCTTCACGAATAAAATGAACATTTAATAATACTGACTTCATCAATAAATATTTCTTTAAAAAGTCCGTAAAATACACAATTTTACAGCAAATTCAAATCCCGGAGGGACGTATGGGTCATCCTGTACATCTACTTGTGGGTCATTCTACGACGATTCACCCAATGGCATGTGGTACTTACAGACGTGGAAAAAGGTTTGTTATAGTTTGCAAACTAAATATAAAATATGAATTTATCGAATAATATTTACTAGTTTATAACTAACTTTCTAATAGCAGCCAGATTTAGTCTCAAGACATTCTTGATAGCAATGCTAGATGTGATACGAAGTATTTCATCATAATTTGTAGATTCACGGCTATAGGTCTACCGTAGCCGTAGATGATTTTAAATTATTGTTTTATAATTTCACTTCCTGTCAGCAAATTCTCAAGAAAATTATTTGTCTGAAATAAAATACATAATTAAAGTCAATTTTGATGCCGATTGATAGAAAATCCTAACTGTTCTCTGTCTGTGTGTCTATTTTTCATGCACCTAAGATAGCAGAAATCAGTATTTTGTTGAGTAGCCATTGGTCTTTTTAGCACTTGAGATTCTTCGCGGCATTGATTCCAGAAGTCGCTGGCATTCATTCTGAGGGACCTCCACCCACGCCTGCTTGATGTTTTGAGCAAGATCGCGCACGTTGAAGATTATTCTGACTTTCATGCTGCGCTAACAATTTTCAACAATTTAGGGTCCGATCGACCCATTCCAAACCTGTAATGCCGCTTTCTTCAAACAAGTTTGTGTTTTTCTTAACGAATGGCATTGGGCATCATCTTGGTGATAAATGGCAGTCCGCGAAATATTCACGAAAGGAATTATCCTTTCCTCCAATATCTTGAATGCCTCAGACGTCCGCGCCAGCATTGGAAGTCCACGCATACTACCTAAAACAGTCTTACAACATGATGGACGGTGTGAGCTTCAGTGCTAGATAGAACTAGTATCTGATGATAAAGGGTATTTAGAGAGTCACATTTAAGAACAACACTCTCAAGTTCGCGGTGGGTACCCTACCTCAATTCAAAATGGAATGTATAATATGCACGTCAACGAGGCCTTTGTTTATGCAACTAATCATAAATAATCATAAACTTTTCCACGTCTGTAGTCTTCGATTTTGCTCATTTTCGGATATATCTTTACTATGCAATCAGTTGGCATACTATTTTACTATAAATGCTACTTCTCGATACTACTTGCATAATATTGACATCATATATTGAAAAATGTGCAAAATCAAAATTCGCGATTCATGCCATTTTGACTATCGGTTGCCTGATCAAATTTCTTCTACAAGTGATTTAGCATGCTTCTGAGTTTCAGTATTAACTTGGAGTCAAAACTGGCATATAGAAAAAAGCTAGCCCAGCTTGAAAACAGTCATTTCGATTTCTTTTCAATTATGTTTTTTGAACGCCGAGTGTGGCTTTTTGTATTCTGGCTGCCGCTTAAGATCACATATGTGAAACACACTGATATATAGCAACACAATTATCATAGCTATTGCGGGCAGCAAGAATATAGAATGCTGTGAGATACGTTTAAATTTTTTCGCGGACGCTATTTTTCACCATGTTTGGCGCCATGTAGCTCTGTTCTACATGCCAGTTATCCATGGAAATTCATGCAAGAATTCCATTATACCAAGCTAATGCTGCATGCAAAATTTGGCTGAGTAATGAATATACAGAAAAAAGTTACAGCTGCTTAAACTTTGAATTTCAAGAATTACCAAAATTTGGAATAGGATCAAATTTCTAAAAGTAGCTCCAGATTCCGCCATATTCAAAATTGGAAGTTAATATCTCAGATTTGGTGTTTTCTATTGCATAGAAAACATACATCCGAAAATGAGCGAAATCGGAGACTAAGTACCATAAAATGTTCCGAAAATCGGGTGAATCGTTGTGAAATGACCCATTGTATTCTAAAACATAAATCTTAGTTATTAATAATGACATCGGATTTGCAAAATCCTTTGCATACTAGTTCTTTCATGAACCAAAAGGTCTCCTTTCTGCTTCCAATGGTCTCGCTTTTTCCGCCATTTCGATCAAGCAAAATTATGAGGCTCCAACATCTTCAGATTTATGGCGATGCTTGAACGCTTTCGACAGGAAGTGAAAATAGTGATTACACTATGGCTACTCAGACTTCGAGGTCTGTGGTTGAGGCTACTTTATTTTGATCGGATAATCATCTTCGATCGCCTCAATGGAAATTTAAGCACGGAGTTATTTTTCCTTTTAGGATGTAAGATCCAGTATCTAGGTGTCGTATTTAATTTTCCGACCGAAAAACTAATTATTGGAAAGCCAACGCCGGTGTTGCAGTACTCAGTTTCCCTAGAATAAGATTTCCACTGTCCTATTAGGCGATCAACAATGACAATCCAATCAGAATAAAGTCTCCTCACAGCTTCAAGCATAAAAATTTAGTAGCGGAACGTGTCCATCTTTCAATTTTCGGGAGCAAGCTAAATCAATTTATCTAAAACCGGCATTGGATATATGAAAATTAGTTATGCTATACTTTTTCTCGATTGCCTGACTTTTTACCTACAGTTTTCGTGTCACATGGATGACCATTGAGATTGAAGCAGCGAAGTGCATTGCAAATCCGTGCTCTTCGGAGTTATCAGAGCCATTCAGCAGAAACAATTCGCTCTCGAGAATTTCTACGCAAAGTTGCTACCACATCTTCGAACTCTTGACCACGAACATAAATCAGATCTTGGAAATTCGCAATCGTTTTGGAGAAATTTGAGAACATGTTTCTTTACCGACATTGCCTACACACAGTCAGGATGCATCGATACATATTCATGTAGTAAAGTTGGTATATGTTTATTCGACCTTAGCAACGTCGTCGTAGCAATGTCGTTGAAAAGATACTCTACTTGCGTGTGTTATTCTATTTATGGCATGAGCCTTTATAGTCTCCCGAAAGGAGGAGATAAAATGACTTGAAATGCTTGTTAGTTAATCATGAAATAAATTCTTCTTATTTGTTCATACTCTCGTTTAGATAGATATGACCCATTTATATCAACTTGTAGCGATGTATGGAAATTTCATGAGGAAATAAGCGATTACATAGCGAACGATATAAACGTTACATTTAAAAAGCGCATTGCGTTTCGCATTCGACTCAAAAGGTTATTGAAAGCAGAAGAGCTACGCGCATTTGAACAATAGAGACAAATCCTCAGCCATCCAACAATAATTGCATTTTTTTGTGACGGCTGTGCAGCACTTTGAGTTGGACATCGTCTGGTTTTGAGCATATCTATTATGCAGAAACCAGTACCGACGTTAGATTTATTACAATCTGTCTGCCTAACTGAAAGTGAACTGAAGAGAAGGAGCAATAAATCTCATGACTGAATTTTCATTCAAAGTTCATTGTCTTTTAACAATTTTTATCTATCAATTGCTAGTCTAGAACTTGACTAGAAATTTTTACTTCTAGGTTATACAACAAATTCAAACTTTAATTCTCTGAATGGAGCAAAAACTGAATGTCTAGGAATTTTAAAATTCGAATATTCTGATGTCTTCTGAAAACCTTTAACGTGCTCGTATCAGTATTATACACCATGTATTAAGCGATAAATGTAATGAATTAATAAAAGACCACTGTCCATCTTTTTCTATTTCCACTACTAGTGCGTGTATAGTGCATGAAGCATCTTTGTTGAGCGTGTGTTCAGCGTTGTGTACTGCATGTGGAATAAGTGTTGGCAGAAGAACACATGAAACAGTAGGAACAGTGGCCGGGCCAGCTCAGAGGAAGAAATTTACGCAGGAGGGTAAAATTTACGCAGTTCGTTGTTAAAATTTTATTAATGGTAGAACTTTCAAAAGAGCTATACGCGATCAGCCAGTAATATTTCCCGTAATACACCAAACTACATAAGTAACATTTTCACGTGGTTCAAAATGTACTGGTTTATCTTCAGTTTAAGATTTTTGAATGCTTGATACACTTACGTGAGAAGAAAATTCATTGTAGGTCAACTTAAAGTCACTATATCTAAAATGAAGGAGTAGGTCCTAATGTAATATTATTTTATTTTAAAAAGTGTAAATTATTTTAAAATATCTTAGTATTGTGCATGAGAAAGGAATGAAAAAAACAAATTTTCATTGTGATATAATACAGTGTAGTTGTTGAAAAATAGAGGACTCTATGACTAAATTGACGCTATTCAGACTTATATACGGGGATAAAACTATCAAAGACATAAATTAACAAAAACAAATGTTAAAAAAGGAGTTGCATTACACGAGAAAGACTAGTATCTAGCAACATTTTGTGTGGTTTTTCGAAAATGAAACTGGGCAATTCTACATAGTAACAATACGAAGAATTTTACCTGATGTTAAGTTATTTCAGCTGATTCGCTCAGACACAGAAAGTAATGAAGGTTTCTTGAAAATATGACGAACAAATACAATCAAAACTGAGATGTACAGTGAAACTTTAGATTGTAACAGTCTGTATCGCGAGAAGTATACGTATCATGGATTATTTTACTTTTTGACAAAGATGTCAATGATCATCATTCTCGCGTGTACGCGAACATTCCATTTTTACATGATCAAATGCAACGAATATCTGATATTACGTATTGCCATTTGATTAAGTCATCAATACTTAAAAAAAATGACAGATAATAATATATATATGATTCTAGCATCATTAGCGATCATTATCAGTGAAAAATGAAGAAATGTAAAATTAAAATGAGGGTATGTAATCTAATCTCTCTTTAAAAGAATTTCTTGATGAATAGCGCTACTGCCATCCTTATCAACCATAAGGCTTAGTTTGATAGTAAGTTTGGCACGCATGAGCGAAGGAAGATTACATGGTTGAAAATATCTGAGGTTCTCTAACAAACCAAACTCTGATTGCTTGACAAGGATTCTCATCAGAAATTTCATCCAAAACTCAGGATGATGATCTTAACTTGAATACTGTTCAAATTTATGCGAAGATGCCGCTTCACAAATTTTCGTCTCTATTGTAAACAAATATATTACGATCGAGTTATTTACACTTGATCGAAAATCTTGACATTCTTGTCAATTGAATATGCAACTGACTCTACACACACACAAGTATACTTGTAGAATCCTAAAAATCAAGCATGGGAACTATTCGAAATTTAAAGCTGCTTAAATTCCTGATTAAGCACATCTCATATCTCAAGAATTCGGTTATCAAATGTACTCAAGGAATCAAAAAGGATAGATTCTTTTTCATTGTTATTTTATACACTATTTTTCTCTCTAACTTCGCTTGTTTTTCGATTATTGTCATCTTCCAGATTGTTCTTCTTCCCCAATCGCCGCAGTTCCTCTAAAGTTACGAGCTTCCTGCTCTATTTCTTCAGCCTTCCTTTTCCTTCCAGTTTTTCATCGACACTCGCAAATCAAACTCCAATTTCTTCAATTTTGCACTTTGCTGTCGCTCCTTCCCTGGCTCGTCTTCTATTTTCTTTCTGGTCAGTTCTCTCTTCGCCTCAGTTATTTTATTTTTTCTTAATTTTTCCTCTCTTTATCGCAGTCTTTGCATTTTGTGACGTTTGTTGCAATTCGTCAGAAAGTGACACTTCAAAGCATGCCTTATTCCGCGAATTCAAATATGATTTCGTAAACGTGAGTGCTCGCACTCATTGTTGATCCAGACTGGTTCGTCTTTTCGTCACTGTATCCGACAGCATGCTGAAGAGTCTTTCGATATCTGAATTCCCGTGAGGAATGATCAAACAATGGCGAACTAATCGCTTCAAGATAGGAACGTTCAGTTACCTGATGACCTTCTGCTAAAAACAAGTACAGTCTCATCGGGTAACAGCTCGACCAGAAGCTTGATATTTTGCAATTCACATCTTAATGCTGCTAGATCAGCATCCTGAAAGACATTTGAAAGGTTCTTTGCCACGTTGATCGTCCACGTTTCATAGTAAATGTAGGTAAGGTTTTCGGATAAAGAAACCTCAGATTTTGCAGTAACTTATTTGTAAACGGCAAGTAGTGCACCAGTTGTTGTGTACAGGATATGTAAAAGGCTCGTACTTGTTCATAAAAGCTTCTTTGCTGTTGTTTAAGATCAGTTACTAATTTGGAAATCTTTTCGCCAATCATGATTTTCCGATCCGGCAGAATAGCATCCGTATTGAAACTTTTCCATGGCTCTTTGGTGTCGGTGTGATCTTCTTCCTTATACATCAAGAGCCATTTGATTAGACGATTTGACATAGTTTGCCATAAGTCATGTATGAGGCAGCCATCACGTTGTAATCTTTTCAAATTCCCTCAGAGGTTTTAAAGCGGTGACAAAGAATTCTAATATGCATTCAGTAAGAGGATCTGAAAGTGCCTCCAGAATTCGTTGGATTCGATCCTTCGAAAACGACGTGTTTGACTTCGACACAGCTACAGTAAAAAATTCTTCAATGCTTCCATGTTCTAATGGTCGTTCGATCACCTCCAAACACTGCAACCATCGTGTATTTATAAAGCGCAAGAATTTGTGCTGCTCCACGTTCATAAGATTGGCGGTGTGTTTATATTCCGAATCAAAGTTATGATACCGAAATCATAGCGAGATTTTTCTATCGCACAGCATATTAACAAAACTTAGAAAAATATCATAATCAGATTGTTTGTGCTATAACTGCAACCATCAGTCTTGACGAACCAGCATTGTAAGAAAAACCATTGTACATGAAATGTAGTGTGTCACTGTTAAAGCACATAACTCGAACATATGTTGATATCACTGAGTGGTAGTTGGCACGACTGGACATAAGAGAGAAAATCCGATCTTTCACAAAATACTTTCTTAGAAGTAAAGATTAATTCTGGAATATCTAAACGACTCGTCCCAATATCACTCACGTTTACGACCTGAAAGAAACTACAGATTAAGTGGGGTATACTCGGAATATATCGCAATATATTCGTATAATACAAACAGAATTAGATTTTCACTAAACGTGAATCTGATATTGATTATTGAGAAATGTTCAGCTGAACATAAAACATTGACAGTAGTACTTAAAAAATTTACGCAGAAGAACATGAAAAATTTACGCAGGGCTCAAATTTTTTACGCCATTTACACCAATTTACGCAGTGCGTAAATTTACGCAGCGGCCCGACCACTGAGTAGGAATGAGGCTGTTGTGTTGTAGCAGCAGCCTAAACATTTCCACTTTTACCAGTTATTGAACCAAATCTGAAGCTGATCAATTTTAATTCGTTGACACGAGAAAGCCACATCTTAAAAGCTATTTGAAAATGTCTTGACTAAAGAGCATATTTTGTTGATAGGGAAGAGTCAAGAATAATTTGATGTTATCTTATTTATTTTATGCAGCTATCAATTTCAATCACTACTCAGTGATGATCTTCAGGCGAAATTTTCGCGTGAAGATCATCACTGAGTAGTGATTGAAATTAATAGCTGCATAAAATAAATAAGTCATAAGTCATAAATGTTTATTCTGAAATATACAGAAAACGCAAAGCGATGGCCGCAAGGGCACTTACAAGCAAGCATTGATAACGTGTTACATATGCATACGCAAAGTTTAGCATCAATAAAAAATACATGAGATATATATTTACAAATAAACCAAGTGATCATGATGTACATGCACATCATAAACAAATTATATGAGACCTACATATTTACAAATTTTCAGAGTCATCATGATATACATCATAAACCATATACAAAATACGTGAGATCTATAGGGCCTATATTTACAAATTTGAAGAGTGATGATCACGACATGATAAGAGTTCATTGGATGGGAGTCCTCACAATGGAACAAAAGGACGTTAATGTCTACCATCAAATATAGACAAAAATGTAGCAAAATTATCTATACAAAATTTACACTTTAATGATCATGCTCACAATACAGACAGATTCACTCGGATCAATGAGATGGAGACTCTTCTTGATCTTCTTTATGATGAGAATCTTCACTATGGAATATAAGTGTGTATCTAAATAAAAATTTAACATCAGGTATAAAAAAACACTTGTCAAATAATTTTATGCGAAATCACATATTAGCAGTCACAGTATGAGCAAAATTCACTTAGATCAATTGATTTGAGTCTGTTCTTGAACATCATGAAGGTTGGAGCTTTAACTATGGAATCGGTTAATGAATTCCATATTTTGATGACGCGAAAGAAAAACAATCCACTGAGATAGTTCGAATTAACTTTAAAGACTGGCACAATCTGACAGCTGTTACGTGATTGACCTCGAGTAATTTGAGATGAAAGGTAGGTGGTAAAGAAAGAGTTGAGCGACAAGTCGAAATGATTGTAGTACAGTTTATACAAGAAGTACAAGTCCAACAAAATGTGCCTATATTCTAGAGATTTTAATTTTAACAATTGTTATCTGTGAGAGTAGCTGTCATACTTGACACCAGAGCGTTTACAGACGATGCGGGTGAAGAATCTCTGAACACGCTCAATACGAAAAATGTCGCGTTTGAGGTACGGTGAAAAGATTACACTTCCATTTTCCAAGAGAGGGCGAACAAAGACAACAAAGGCTTTCATTAAGATACGAGAGTTGTAGCAAACGAAAGATTTTAGGATACAGTATGCTCTGGCATATGCGGTTGAGCTGATGCGCGCACAGTGATCACTAAATCTGAGATCTGATGAGATCAAAAAGCCCACGTCTTTCACAGTGACTGAATTTTTCAGGGATACGCTGTCGAGATGATAGTTGACGGAAGGAGCATATCGATCTCCAGCAGTAAACAGCAAGCTTTTTTTGCATAGAAATCTTCAGTTGCCACGTTTTACACCAATTATCAAATTTGAGAAGAGTATGTTTTAGGTCTGAAGATACTTGTGAAGAGGAGTTATAACTTCTGGTTGACATAAATTTCAAGTCATCAACATAAAGGCGGGCTGAAGTCGATCCAACAAGGTAGTCAAACACGTCATTGACATAAAGAAGGAACAATACAGGTCCAAGAACAGAGCCTTGGGGTACGCCACTTGTAACAGCTAGCCGAAGTGATGGTGTTGATTATGACTTTCTGAGTTCGATTACATAGATAATTATTAATCCATCGGAGCAATTGACCATTGAAACCATAGCTTGAGAGTCTATGGAGAAGATTAGGTATTGATACTGTGTCGAAGCCCTCAGAGAAATCAATGTACACGCAATCGAAGCGATTATGGAGACTTAATGCAGAACACATTTCGAATATCGAACTGAGCATGTGTGTAACTGTTGAACGTTGGGGATGGAAGCCGTGCTGTTCCATGGATAAAAGCTTGTGGCTCATTGTATAGGAATATATTTCATCAGAAATTATCCTTTCCATGACCTTACAACAGCCAGAGGTAAGTGAGATCGGGCGATAGCTATTGGGGGAAGAGGAGGATCCTTTGTTCTTAAAGACTGGACAGACTAGAGCTTTTTTCCAAGTAGATGGTCATTTGCCGGTTGACATGGATAGATCAAAAATGCAACTTAATGGGAATGCGAGAGTACTAGCAAGACGTCGAAGAATAAGTAGAAGGATATCATCAGGAGTTTGTGATAATTTAGGCGGCAACCGTTCTAGAGCTCTTTCAACAATTTCCGGATTAAAATGAATGAAATCCAGAGATATTCCAGGATTCACTCGTTTAGGGAAGGGAGGTAAGGCACCATCGTCTGATGTGAAAACGGATGCAAAGTAAGCATTTAATAAGTTTGCTTTATCGAGGGTGTCAAAAATCATGCTGTCATTTTCATTGCAGATGGGTGGAATTGCGCGACTACTTTTCGTTCGGCGCTTAGCATAGGCGTAAAATTTACGAATATCTCCACTCTGAGTTAGCTTTTCCTCTCTAAACATCGCTATTTGTTCTACTGCGTGATCATATTCTTGTGCGACTTCTTTATATTTTGCGGAATTTTCTTATGATATTTCTTCTTCTTAGCAAGCAGTTTTCGTAGAATTTTCGGAGCTCTTGAGCGATACTTTTTTTCGGCAATTACAGGGACATATTGTGCAATACAGCTATGTATAGTCAAAATAAAGAAATCCCACGCAGTTTCGACATCTACAGAACCATTCATGATAGGTGACCAGTTAATGCTGCTAAGGTACGTGGACATGCCATTGAAGTCTGCCTTATTGTAGTCGTAAAAACGACGAGTGGATTTCGGAGGACTAAGAGTGCTCGGTAACAAGATAGAGAATTCAACAGACAAGTGATCGCAAGAAGAGTGAAAGGAAGGGGAAACAATGATTTTAGAGACAACATTTGGACAATTTGTGAGCACGAGATCTAGGATGGCGTTTCCTCGAGTTGGAGTTTCAACCAGTTGTGTAAGATTATTCTGGGAAATACCATTTAAGAACGTCTCATGAGCAGCATCACCTCGGTTTATGGGAATGGACCAATCTATATGTGGTAGGGTTAGATCTCCATATAAGATAACATCAAATTATTCTTGACTCTTCCCTATCAAAAAAATATCTTAAAACTGGCTAATGAAATATTTACAGCAGCAATGCATTCGTAAACCTGTGGATTGGAAAACATCACCAATCCTCATCAGGACTGCTTCAATTTGTTATTAAAATTACTATGAATCATGTTTTTCTAGAGATGAGTGCTGTGATGATTTTCATCATTGCATGAGAATTCATGAAATCATTTCAGACTTGAATTTGAAGCTTAAGGTCATGATTTCACAATTTCATCATGATGCACGCGCATCTCATTTTGATTTTGGTTGTTCGAATTGAAATGCTTCACCTTAATTTGATTTGAAAGTTATTCATTATTTAATTAATCATCAAAAAGTATTCTCCTCCCGCATTATAACTCTAATGTGATCATGGAGATCTGTCAATTTCATTCATGTGTCACTATCAACGTGGAATTTTTTTGTTGATCTCCTTACCAACATTCTTCCCTATTACAAACACTGTTTGTTTGCAGGCTAATCCACGAACTCAAATCTTCTCAGCTCGTAAAAGTTGAGAGTCGAACGCATCGGATCGCCGAAGTATCGGTGGACGCCAAGAGCGATACCCTGAGAACCGCCGGTGACAAGACATCTTTTTTTGAAAATTGTCAGTAAAGTGCATATATTGCGTGACAAAAAATCTTAACACTTACAATTACAGGACCCATTATTTTCATTAGTAGAGTAGCATCAAAATAATAACTTTAAATGATAAAAATTTATTTCACACATATCTAGCAGCCTGCATGGCAACCCTAGCATTAATGCAAGTCCAAATTCTATTGTTTGTAGAGTTCATCCGATCTCTCGTGCTCAATGCGCTCTGATTGCTCTTCACCAAATCTTTCGGAAAGTGGTTAAGAATTCGTAGCAGAATGAGGATACGAGTTTTCCACCCTTTTACCAAGCTTATCCCACGCAAGATCGGTCGGTGAAACATAAGGAGAGCGTGGCGTGAAAGCCTACTCAACTTCTGAGCTGTTGTCACCTGGCTGGTGTGCTCGGCAACTGCACATTGGCTGGTATGCATGAAAAGTAACTACCTAGTAATTACTTAAAAATCGTGGTAGTAACTTCCTAGTAAGTACTACAATCACTGATTTGCATGCACGAAAAGTTACTTCTGAGTAAGAAACTTCTACATCAAGTCTCTACCAGCAAAATCGAAAGTTGGTATGCATGAACGTTTTACTAGGTAGTTACTACTTCTCAGATGGAAGTAATTACTAGCAAAGTGGCAAGGTTACAATAGGTGTTGCTAGCAGAAACATTTATTGATTATGGACTGCGTTAAATGTGCAAGATAATCTATGAGCATGTCCTTTCCATGTTCGTCTATTTGTCTACAAATCACATCGATGGATTTCGTTTATATGAATTACTGCAGACGAATGCTAATGTGGGAGCGACTATTAAGGGATCGCCTCAACCCATTGGAAGTTTATGATGATTTAGACATCAAGCGACTATTTCGTTTTGAAAGACAGAAATTGATTCGGATTACCGATCATTTACAATCGTCTTTGAGATCTCCCACCGGAAGAAGTCTTGCGTTAACTCCTATCCAGCAGATTTGCATAGCATTCAGATTTTATGCGACTGGATGCATGCAAATATCTCTGGGAGCTTGGAGTGGATCAAGCCACTGTTAGTCGTGTGATCAAAAAAGTTACGTTTGCCATTGTTGAAAGCTATCCTGACGCTTTTGTCTTGGATCCTGGTGTGAAGAGAGTATTTTTCGAGAAGCACAAATTGTCGAATATCCTGGGTTGCATTGACTGTACTCATGTCCAAATCATCGCTCCTTCTTCGCACCAATATCCTGCGGAATATATCAATCGGAAGAATATTCATTCAATCAATGTGCAGGCCATCTGCAATTCTGATTGTGTTTTTACTGACGTCGTGACTGCCTGGCCTGGAAGTCTGCATGACAACAGGATCTTTAAGAATAGCGATGTATATGATAGACTTCTTGGTGGCAGTTTAAATGGCATTCTACTTGGCGATAACGGATATGGACGACTCTGTTTCTTCTCACGCCTTTTTTGAATCCTCGCACACCAGAGGAAGAATACTACAACAAAATCCACAAGATTACAAGATCGTCGATAGAAAGATCTTTTGGGCAACTAAAGAAGAGATTTCATTGTCTGGGCAGTGTAATACGATGCAAGTTGGAAACCGTGCCAGCAATTATAACAGCTTGCTTCATCCTTCACAAAATCGCGAAGCGATATAACGATCATGACGAATCTGAGTTGATTGAACTATCACAATATCACGATTCGGATGTCAGTGAAATGCCCTTGTATCTAAATGAAAGAAGTGAAAATTTTATTAGACAGAAAGGAGAAGAAAAGAGGCGGCAAATTGCAACGTATCTATATCAAAATCGATGAACTGAAAATGGTTTTCATACTTCACCTTTGAGTACATATTTGTGCACAATAAATTTGCATGCGTTTTCTGAAATTGGTGTGCCTGTTTTTAAATCGTGGTTGAACTTATTACGACTGAATTATGACTTTGAAGTGGCAGACTTAATTACTAATTAATTCAGAAACATGTTCAATGTGCCCCATTCCCTATACAGGACTTCATGGTCATCACTATTACAATATTCAACTTAAAACAACATAGTCCAATGAACATTTTTATTTATAGGCATCACAAAATGTAATAAACGCTAGTCTGTCTGGTTCTCTTTATCTACAAAGGATGCAGACTTCTTGCAAAGAGCAGCAATATCTAGTGTCAGTTTCTCCTTTTTAAGGAGCAGCACATCACGGTAGAGTGTTCAGCTGCATGTCTTTGTCGTGAAGTCTTCGTAAAAGATGTTGGCTTTGAAGGGCTCGTTGAGGCACTTGCTTGAGGAGACTTATTTTCATCTTGCTCGATTTCTTCGTCAGAATCGCCTAGGAGGGATAGGAAGGAATCTGACGGCAGAGGTGAAGTGTTCGAAAATGCGCCTGGAACCTTTGTAATTTTAGGATTCCTCTCTCCTAGGATCCTGAGACACGTTGAGTCATTTCCCTTGTTTACTGGCGAATTCATTGGAGGACTACCGCCCGTTCTCCTTGCATCGCGGATGCGTTACTTCGCGCGATTTTGGATATTATTCACTTTTTCTAAAGCTGCTGCGCTGTCAGATCTACTCCAGCTTCAATAAACAAACGTTCTTTTATTCTATCCCACTCCTTCTTCATCGATTCCCGCATTTCCCTGGTGTTCACTTTGCTGAGTCACTGACCAACTCGAAGATCCCTCAATTCAAGGACATCACCATGGAAAGTTGTGGAATGCTGGCAGCAACGAACGCACATTTGGTCACTGAGGCTGTTGATTCCATCCTGGACCATGTTCTCCAAATACTGAAGTCGCTGCTCGCCTACTCCTGAGCCATGAGCCTCGGGAATGCGTAAATGCCTTTTGACATATGCTTTGAGAGATGACCACATGGAATCAATCGGGTTCAGAGGTGGAGAATATGGTGCCAGACGTTGCAGGATTCTTCCAGTCCCGGCAAAGGCTTCGTCTATTCGTGAGTGGCACGGAGCATTGTCACAAACAATTATCAAATTGTTTAATTGCTTTCCTGATTGCTCCCAGGTTTGAAGCAGCTCCTGTATCCATTCATTTCAGGAGTCACTCCTAAAGGCACCTCGACGCTTGATCATCGCAACTATCCCTTCGGAGGATATTGCTCCAATTACGTGAATATTCGGACCACGTGATGGTGGACGATCTTGAATGGCCCTTGTTCCACGTCGTGACCAACCTTGAGTGCGACGACAAAACAGATTGAAGTTAGTCTCATCAATCCATATGACGTCCTTCCCCGATTGTATGTACTGATTCAAGGACAATACACACTGTTTTCGTTGAGCCTTGTTCTCCTCCGAGTTCATCGTAGTTGGACGATGGTGAAATTTTTTTATAGTTTACATTTCCCCGTCCAAATAGTTAGCTATCGTGGAGACTGCCAACCTGACCGACAAATCCTCGACTAAGAAGCTTTGAATTTGCTTTAGTGTCAGCTCTGGATTCTCTTCGAGCTTCTCCAAAACCAGATCAAATTGCTCCTGGCTGAGGTATTTCTTCTTGTATCCTCCTCGCCGCTTCCCATCACTTTCACCCGAACGGATCCATCCATAAGCTGTCTTGTATTTCACGTGGAGTGATTCCGCTAAGGCTTTCCAATCACCTCTTCTTTCTGAACACTCCACGATTCTTTTCCGATCTTGATTTGTGTACTTTGAATAGGTCTCATGCTCCACTTCTTCAGTCTCCTCGACCTCACCTGGACAGAGGGCGCAGGTAGCATTGACGCTGTTCGTAATAGGAGCAATGCATCCGCGGTGGAATAAATGCATGCATGGCAGGATTCGTAATAATGTTGCTTTTGACATTGGTCTCAAACAAATTGCACAATTATCGGACACTTGCATTGTCACCAACAGTAATTTTATCAATCATCTGTGTTGGCCAATTTATACCTTAGCCTCCTGCACACTATTCGGATCTTTGCAAGCATTTTCTGACAACTGAGAAGTGCTTAAATTAAACTGATGCATTCTGAAATATATTTCACCGTTTCTGAAATTAAAACTTGACATCTGAATTGTAAGTGACCAATTCTGAAAGTGAAATGGGGATTTCTGAAATATAAATGACGTATTCTGAATTGCTTCTAGCGTCTGAATTATAAGTGCAGATATCTCAAATTGAAATGACCGGTTCTGAAATATAAACTGTAAATCTGAAATATAAATGACACTTTCGTAGATATATATCGTCTTTTCTGGAATTCTGAAATATAAATGACTAAAAATGAATTATAAATGATCATTTTTGAAATATAAAGTCTATTTCTGAATTAGAAATGACAAAGTCTGAAATATAAGTGTTGCATTCTCAAATATAAATGATTTAAACACACGCACAAAAATTCTCTGAAATTAAAATGTTGTTGTCAAAAATATAAATGCTTCAATCTGAAATACAAACTTGAAATGCTGAAATAAATCTGCTGGATTCTTGAATATAACTGCAGAGTTCTGTAATTAAAGTGGAAATGGTGTAGTGGCAAGGTTAAACGAGGTCATTGCGTGGTCTCCACGTCATCTTTAGTCATGTGATGATCGCTATCTATGGTACCAAGACAAGCAGTGCTAGTTGTTACTAGGAAGGAGAAGTTACTTTTCATACATGTGAATGGCAAGTATTTACTAGAGATAGTAACTACATGTACTTGCTAGAACCTACTCGGTGAAGAAACTTACTTTTCATGCATACCAGCCAATTGTCATCTTGGATGATTAGGTGGTGCCCCTATACTGTTGGAGTCACATTAGCCATCCAAGGTGCCAAGGAGCCTATTTCTGGATGCGAAGCGCTCTAAAACCGATATCCCTTCGCTGCAATAATCGTCTTTCGGCCTGTGACTCTATTCGTTTTCTTTGGTCTTTCAGGTCCTTCCTATTTAACAATTTTTTCTTCTTCACACCAACGCACCCACCAATTCCTAACAGCCATCCTACATGCGATTCATTCAATTCTTACGCCATACGTCGAGAGTGAATCATTTCAATAGCCACAAATTCAGCGAATTTGTATTGCAGCCATGCCCGGGTAAATTTGAGATTTGCAATTAGCAACCTAGAGAAATTTCAGCGGGTATTCATTGGTTGTGTCGATGTTGAGAGATGAGAACTAGGTCCGCTGATTACTGATATTGGATGAAATGGCAGCTATTCAGGTCTGTTCCCATTTTTCAACTGAGGATACAACTCAATATTTAATTATTCTACTTACTTAATTTTTAATTATTTATTACTATTCTCTTCATGCTTCATCAAACAGTTCGACTTATGTCAGAAAGACATAAAATTTTGAAATTATACGATGTTTAAACTTATCCGAACGTTGATCCTGTATAAGAGGATGAACGATATCTTCATATGGCTGAGTTAGAGAGGGCACGTAGAAATTTGCTTGGGGTAAGATCGACTTAGAAATTGAACAGTTGCCATTGAAATGAGTAATAATAAGTGTCAAGTTTTTTCTCTCAGGCAGCATATAGCTTGATATTTTCGACACTGGAAAAATTCGCCGTTTTCCTACAATGAAGTCAATATGGAACTATTATCGCGCTTTGCATTCAAACTCTTAAAAATGACATTATATGATCTTGAATGCAAAACGCAATAATAACATCATATGTTCTGAAACTCATGTACATGCACTACGTATGTGTGAGTTTAAGAACATATGCGCACTGGGAGATTTTAGATGGAAATTCAGAAAGAAATTAGATTTGAGCAGATAAAAATGCAAAATATTTGCAAGGTAATGCAAGCATATTGATAATCTGAGCTAGACCTGGTGTCCAGCAATAGGAAAAGTCGACCCAGTCCAGATACGTTTCGGGCTTTTATACAACCTGAGATATTAGCCAGAGGGATTAATTTATAGGTTGAAAAATATTTCAGCTAGGTGCAATTTTCTATATTAAGTTGGAAAGAACCGATTCTATAAGTTGTTGTAGATGAACATATCTATATATTTCATGGTCGGCATCGTAGAAAGTTTATAATTGTCCACCTGACTTACATCATGCTTATCAAGCTATAATCCTATGATACCTTTAAAAATTCTTTATAGTCTTTATAGCTTTATGCATTTACCTTTGAATTTTAAAGTCCCTTTTTTGTAAAATATAGGATGCCAATGCACAATTCGTACATCTGATGATCGATGATCACGTCGTAAAACCAACAGTACTGTTAGTTATGAAGTAGTGTTTGTAGTATACATATATTTTGTCAGCCACTATCCGTAGCCATCGTCAATTTAATTATCAAGATTTAATTTTAAAAAAATGATTCATTTATGATGACGGCAGTTTGGCTAGAGCGATCGCGGTATCCGACGGTTCCACCTCAGCTTGAAAGTAGGGATTATCTAAAACTAGAAATTAAATGCACGGCGGAGTATTAGCACTAGACTCAGTACTTCTCCTGTAAGCAGAGAAAATGTATAATATCTTATTTTACCGAAAACCTAAGACTGCTTCCCATTGGATTTAAGTGTGGTTTTTATCCTGTCTGACAAGATGAAAAATCGGGTGGAACTCGGCCCACGTGCAGATTCGTAGCAGCCAGGGATGCGGAGTCTGAGTCCTATCATTTTTGCTGGAGTCGGAGTCCTATCAAATGATAGAACTCCGGCCTATAACTAGACCCGAAATATAATACAAACAAATCATTTATCCTCGTGCACATGGCTGTCACTGTCTTGATATCAACTTTCTCCGTCAAACAAAAGTACAGAGACAGCAGTGCATGCAAAGCTTGTAATAGTTGAGGGAATGAAGGTTAATGATCATTTCCAAGCATAGCCAAAACTTTTCAGCCATCAATCAGATTTCCCAAGCTAGCCAAACTTACGCTATCCAAGCATAGAACTAATTAGAAATCAAGTTCTTAAGTTGGTCGTGATGTAATACAGACAGAAAGAAATTATTGTCAAACAATTCAAATGAAATATCTATGTCACTATCACTTGTATCGACACTGGGTCACACTACACTATCAAAACAGTCCAGGATAGTCAACTTCGCTACCTTGTGGGAGAGCGATTGACGTACAGGTAGAATTTGGTGACAATCTCAAAACTGGCCTTAATAATGATGTGCTAGGGTTTCATAATGATCTAATCAGTTTAGCAGTCTCCATGCAAACTTGAGTATTTGGTTGGGGCAAATAACGCAACAGTAACAATACTTTAAAGTCATTTTCGAAATCGTTTAATCAAATTTATTGTAAATACTGTCTACCAGTATGAAGTGATTATCTATGTGTAATTAAATAGGCCTACATAAGCATGTGTTAAATACACGGATAAGTGGTTTATTAACTTAATCAATGATAATGAAGAATAGGCTATCTCCGGCGTTTTGTGTCGTAGAGCTCTGAAACTTGATTTCTAATTAGTTCTATGCTTGGATAGCTTAAGTTTGGCTCGCTTGGGAAATCTGATTGATATTAGAAAAATTGTGGCTATGCTTGGAAATGATCATTAACCGGAATGAACCGTGATAGTGAAAAAAGGATTGTCTTTTCACTCGGTGATTTAATACTCGGTGACAACCTTCCTAGCCTCGATCACATCTGCGCGCCAAAGGTTACATCAGAGACAAAAATGAAATACTAGCTTGTTTGAGAACATTATCCTCTTACCCTCACGTTAATCGTGTGTGATGGTTCCTCTAAAGCGCATATTAGAATCGAAAGTGTACTCATATGCTTTGAGAAAGATCGGAATTTCCCTGCCTAGACTGGAGAAAAACCGTGTGAAGCACACATCAACAAGATGGGAGGAGCCGAGTCGTATGCATCCAACTGAAAGCGACATTTGATGAACTTTCATCGAAAATGATTGATAATTGATACAGCAATGATCCCTAAAAATACGTTCAGGAAAACCTATAATGATATATGATGTAGGTTGCCAGTTTATTTTTTTAAAAAAACTAGGTTTTATATATTGGCCACCCGGAGTTGGAGTCGGAGTCCTATCAACCCCCGGAGTCGGAGTCCTATCAAAATGATAGGACTCCGCATCCCTGGTAGCAGCCATAGAGTGTGCATCATCATATGAAAGTCTCTTTTTCACCCTCGTTCGTTGCAGAAACTCGTTCTGGCTGCTGGACAACTCGCAGATAAATCCCTAAATGCTCAGCTTTACTATCACATTAATCAACAGGCGCCGAATCTGCTGCAAGCATAATGAGGAAGATAGCCATCGTGTGAAATAATGCATCGACAGAGATGTTGGATGTAGCAGAACTGCAGCGATCCATGAATGCAGCTCGGGCCAATGTAACTCGGTTCGGATGATCATGGACCTAAGTCGAATATTGAAAACCGAGCAAATTATCTAACCTACTCGACAGTGCTTCACTTACCGAGTAGTGAGGAATTGTACATTGATGCAAAACAAACGACAGAGGCTCTTTGGCAGTCGGGTGATAGTACTTATCTGTCCTTTTTCAAGGGAAGACGGCATCGTCAACGCCCATTCATGCTTGAATATATCTTAATTTATTGTTGTTCATTTAGGGACAAAAAAGTATTGACTATTTGATGAGGGCCAAGGAAGACATTATCTTGATTACATTATATTGCTACGCCATACCCACGGCTTCAAAGTTCAGATCAGAACCATACCGATCCGCCCCGCTCAAGTGTCGGACCAGACCCGATCCGCCAATTTCAATGTTTACTCAAACTATTCAAATACAGTTGCCACTTTTTTGAAGACGGAAAGAAACGTGACTTTCTAACATGCATCAGGGATGAGAATGCAAGAGGATGGAGAATCCGAAGACACAGTAGAGGGGTCAGAGAGTGTGAAATATGCCATTATCATTGCCAAAATTTATCTCAAAATTTCGGAAGATTCTATATAACATGTTGAAAATTAACAAAATGTAACAAAAATAGAGAAGGAAAATATACGAGATTTGATCTCTGCTAATTTTGACATTATTGGAGAGCGTATGTACAACAACTCAAATGAAATATCAGCTATTAAGTTAATTCTGTCAAATTCAATTTCTACGTTAAGTGCACGTATGAACTCATGTAATTTAATAGGCATATTACGTAACTTCTCCTCTTAATAGTAAATGAAATTTACAGAATGACTAATGGACTTTCACATTTGTTTGTAGCAACACTTACTCAAAATCAACTGCTCAAATTCAAAATAGCTAAATACATTGTTGATTCGATAGAATTACAATGCAGTTCATTCACTAAATACGATACAACAGGAACATAGTTGCGATCGGTTGAGGAAAGCAATGTCCAGAAACTTTGTATAACAAGGATTCTTGCATATACGTGCACATACACGTATTATTGCATCATCATCGTAAGTCATCGCTTATCGTCTTACATGTATCTGTGTATTCGCTGATCATCCGAAAAATGGACTGTCAATGACCAAGGTCCGAATTTTATATCTCTATGACTTCAAAAATATACACTTATGATATTCCATTTAAACTGTGCAAAAGTGTCACACTGCATGAAAGCCATAGGCCATCGTATTTGAATTATGTTGTTAGGACTGTCAAATAGATGTATATTATTAACATAAAAGGAAATAACGGTATAAACTTTCACAAGTATGAAAATCTAAACCATGTAAAAGTTTCATTACTGATTAAGCCGAAATACAACAATTCAGATGGTAGGAATAACGTCTATAAAGTTGATTACAGTATACATGGACATGCAGTATATGAATGAGAGATATTTGAAATATTCTTCATTGAGAGAATCTCGAATCTCAGTGAGAAGTGTGGCACATGTTAATATATGACCGTTTAGCTTGACTTAACTTATGGGCGCTCTCTTGACAGATGCGTATTCTTCAGCATCTCATTTCATAATGAGACTATAATCAGATGGAGATTCGCATTGAGTCCCATTCTCAAATGAGGTACTGAAGAAAATTCTGGTTGGTCGTCAAGTACCTGTTCTTGTCGACCAACCGGAACTTTCTCGTCGCACTACTTCATGCTCAGAACTTTGTTACTAATATGAACACATATCAACTTCTGTGAATCCGTCAGGTCTTGAACGCTATCGACGGATTCATGCACCGCCTGTTGCTTCATCATTTTTCATCTTGAAAGTCTTTGTAATTTAGTCTTATAAATTTGCAATATGTGACCCGCTGCATAATTTGTGTAGAAAAGCAAGTGCAAAGGACAGATTCCTATATTTCAAGACAAAGTAACATTTATAATAAGAACACGGGGCCCTTCGTCCGCTCTAAGTCGTGTGTCGACGCGGAATTGGTTTTAATCACAGAAACAAAACTCAATAACTTGTAATGTGAGCCAAGGACAATATCATGGACGGTAAGTGGACAGCGATCGATGCTATTGCCATGGCAACCCAAGGCCAATCACAAACTGCTTCTAGACGTACAGGTCAAGAGCAATCGCTTGAATAGCCAGAGCCTCCATGAAGCAAAGCACACCGACATCTGATCTACACAAAATCTTAAAGCGCTCTCTGACACTTGAGAGGTCACATCCGGTAGCAAGTAAATGGCGAGCAATAGAGTTCTCGGGCAAATACTTGGAGCGAGGAGGAGTACTGCTCCCTTTCAACAACCACTCGGGTATATGTTCCTTGACCCGTTCACCCAAGGATCTTTCTCTTCTGCCAATGTACTTGCTACTGCAAGCGCACTGGAATTTGTAAATAACTTGAGATCGAGCAGAAACGGGAAGTTCATTCTTGGGAAGTTTATCCCAAGCAGCATAAAACAGCGTAAAACGTGTTGCTTGTGCAGATACAGGTAACTTAATACTGTATAAACCGTCCAACTCAGCATCTTCTGGAAACAAGGACGCAAAGCGGATGACGAGTGAGTGAGATGATTCAATATAGATCTCACTTCCATAGGTTTGATGAAAAGACTAAAAATGAAAGACGAGAGTGTGCAAATTTAAAACGAGAGCTTCTTAGATTGGCTTCACTACTGACGTGATGACTGGTAGGCAATTGCCAGGAAAATTGTTAGGAAACTAGGTCTGCAATTTTCACAATTTCGTCCTTTTACCATAGGGAGACTTAGGATTCCGTGCCTTCCGATGACCATGTTCTACATGCATTGCAGATTTACAAGCTCGATCGATGCATCGATTGAGGTTCAAAGTCAAAACGCGAGTGGTTATGTAATGAAAAGGAATTTCAAATATGAAATTACTTTGAACAGGGTGACCACTTCACCGAGCGCAAATTTCGAACCATGTAGTATTGGTGCTAATACGCCATCTAGTAATTGGTACTAAGTACAGATTTAACAGGAGTGAGAACGCGGTGTCACAAAAAGTCCGGAAGATCTCTTCTAGGAGGTGGGGGGGGGCATACGTTACTTTTTCTGGAGTCCATTTTCAGTCTTGATATGATTACAAGTACCTAATCCAAGAGTCAATTTTAAATAGTCATGAAACTTTATGCGCCTGCACACTAAACACTTTGCTGCACACTATAGGCCCTTTGCAGCGACTAAAAATACATTGACTATTAATGCACTAGGGTCACTGATGGTAACTAATTAGATCTCAACCATATTGAGGCAAAGTACCCGATTAACCAAATTCAATGGCACTCTATAGTATTCTATGACACGCAATGGGAATGCCATAGCACACCTCAACATTCAATCGAACTCAATTGGATCCAATTGCAGTGGAAGTGGGAAAATATAAGTGCCATAGAAGCTATCCAAAAGAAGCAAACGCGCAGAGACAGTTTTGACTCCGTAATCTGACTTTGTCCAATGATATTGCAACATTTGCATCTTCAGTATAATTTCAGATGCCTTTGGCATGTGCAACAGCCATTGTTAATCACATCCTTTGGTCGTGTCTCAGTGTCTCGTATTTTTATGAAAATCCGTCGTTTGTTGAATTAATCATCTTATCCGGTTTGTCTCAACCATCACACCAATTCAATTGAAACTAATTTATCATTTGTATAGTCCATCAGTCAAATCATCAAGTCCTCATTGTTCCAGCAATTCATTCACGCACTGTTTTATTGAATTATGCAATTATTTAGATTTTTCGGGGTAGGAATTAGAACTACTACTACTGTATTATAAGATTTATGTAGACAGTCTTATCTATTCCTCGTTCAATTGTCGTATGTGTAAAGTAGCCATACCGCACACAAAACCTCCAGCCTTTTGGGACTATAACAAGGAGAATTTTGATGTTTTAAAGCCGCACAAGAGAAACCTCCGGCCCTTTGAAAAATGTATTTAGTAGAATTTTCATGCTTGTAAAGCTGATTTTTCATGATAGCCGTAGCCATGGCCCCTACCCATATGTTTTTCTCATCGAAATTCACCGATTCACGAGAGATACCAAATTCACCGCCGAAAACCGGAAGAATCACATGCCTGCACGACCCCCCCCTTACTTCTACTTTTATTGCATTTTCTGGCGAATCTCAGAAATGACCCGGATGGCCGTCAAGAAATCCGAAAGATTCTCTTCCCTGATTTAAGTAGTAATGGCAGAATGTTTAACTGCATAGGTCCAATTTCGTACTTTTTTCGAACCAGGGGCCGAATTTCTCACCAATTCGAACCATTTCGTACTGCTTCGAAATTTCGTACCAAGTTGTCACCCTGATTTGAAAGTACAAGTAGAAGAGATAGATGTTTGACAAAATGGCAACTACCGCAGTATACACATTTAATTTTCTTACATCAGATCTGATGCGGGCTAAATTTTAAAAAATGTCCTACGTTTGAAATTGAAAAACTGATCGATACAATGCATGGTGGCATAATACTCGCTTTTGCACCTCACAGACATGAGTGCTATTTCCGGTCGGAGAAAAAAGATCCTTTGGGCGGATATTGGAATACCGGTAATGGAATAAATGCCATCTTTTCTTAAGCATTATGATTGTGCTATCAGGGTTGGAACCGGCCGCCGCATGACACCCGAGCGGTCGGTTTTTACTACACCGCCGGCAAAATCCAGAATGGTTCCATCCCTGTGTGCTATACTATGCAGCTAATAAACAAGTTCAATTTACGCAATTGTAGCGAAATGAGGATCATCTGTCAAACAGGCGTTGTTATCGTGATTATTCGATAGCAATCAAAATTCGAGATTTTATTTTCTAATTCATCAGACCATTCGAAAATCCCTGGTGACCCACTTTTGGGTAGCGACATGTTATTGAGAAACGCTGCTCTGCACCGAAGACAGAGCAGTCTTTGATCATTGGTCAGATAGCTCAGATACATTGTCTTTGCTCTACACCTCCGTACCGATGCGTTTCCCCAAACCAATTAGTTTTCATTCCTCCCAGTAAGATCGAGTGAACTCGATATCTACAGGTTTTTCCATTTGCTAATGCGCAGCGCATCTGCCATTAATTACGGCAATTTGCATTCATCAACGGCATTTGTCATTCTATTGCGTCATTTCTTGTTGTTTAGCGTTAGTTAATTATTGCATAGATATCTGTCACGTTTATATCGAGATTTTGCAATAAATAACGACATTTTGCATTTGATAGTAGATGCCGTTAATTAATGGCAGATGTGCATTAACAAATGCACAAACCTGTACTAAAAATATGAGGAATCCGTGCAATTCCGTAAAAAAATTAAGACTTGAAATTTTTTATGATAAATTCACCTTTTCCCTTCAAAGGACTTACAATACCGTCAATTAGATGTCAACACCATCAGCATCTGTAGTCTTCAACTGATGCTCTTCAATGCAGACTATCTGTTTAAATGATACTTGATGCGGTCTAAGTCAGCAAACTACTCGTACATGAATTATCAATAGTTTGAGTTCAGAGGCACACATGCGATGTACCATTACATTCGAGTGAATATGCTTTCGTGATAGAACTAGCGCTAGCATTCATTTTCAGAAATTACATCGACTGCTACTAAAAATACTGTGTCACTATACACCGCTTTATGCTGGTTGGGATAGGCGTGTAACTGTAGTGAGGAACATACGGGACTTACCAATTGTTGTAACAACAGTTGTCGCAAAGAATACCGCACTCATGTAACCCCAATTGTTGAAGATGACCGTGACGTTGGGCCCCAACGAGCCACCTTTAGCTTTGGCATTGATAATTAGCTTCACAAAAAGGCCAAGGTCTTCAGGATCAACACAAGGATTCCGCACTGAAAAATAAGCCAAAATATTGAATAAGGGATAAAAAGTAATAAGGAAAGGTCATACTTACACTTACAAATGGTGGCCGAAATCGGAAACTTATCGACTCAAAAAAAATTAAGGATACCTATTCATGAAGATTTGTTAGCATTGTCATAAAGTTTATATTTCTTCAAGTCAAAAGGAAAATGACATTTTGGCAAAGTGGCTAATTTCACAAACATGAATAATGGAATGTACAAACAATTTAAGAAATTGAAGTAGGCTCCACTGTTCGTAGCTCAAATGGGTATTAGCATCGATCTACACAAGCATGGATTCAAAGAATATAGATGAACCCATGAGTTTATAAATATAATAACGCCATTCCAGGAATAATGTCTGTCTAATAACCAGGGACCCTAGGATTCTGCGCTCGAAATTTCGAATTTCTGCGCCCGATTTTCGTAAATTCTGCGTTTTTCTGCGATCTAGAGTTTCGTACATAATTTAGCCGTATTTCTTATAATTGCAACGAGTAAGGCTCGTATAATTCGCATTATTATATTATTTGGTAACTACATGTTGAAAAAGCTTGTTCTGAATAAAATTATGTTCCGATATAATAAGCCTATATCCCATCATATATACCGCATAGGTTCAATATTCCGTATGTACATAGCCTATGCCCGTGGTCCTATGATGCCTGGTACTACACTGTATGTGTACATATAAAAGTCGGAATTCCAAACGAATTTTATAAAAGGCATGAATCAAGTTTTCAGAGAGAGAGTCGAGGGTAACATTCAGAATGTCTTTTAAGTTGTCGTCTGCAAGATTTTGTCTCCTACATGTATCTCCTACATTACGAAACTACTAAAAGATCACTCAACATCAGCGTTATTAACAGGCAATTGAAGTCGAAACAGCTAGATGTAGAACTCTGCTCCGAAATGATACCCAAAATTTCAAAATGTTTGATGGTGATGCTTCTTTTGCAAGCCCAACATAGATAGGTCACTCATCATCGCAGGTGTCTGGCAATAGTAAACTTGCCTTCAGTGAAGCGTAATCCGCAGTAAGTGTAGATAATTTAATTAAATCCAAAATGCTGATCATGGGCACGTGATAATATAATGGAGATAAAGATCTGTAGTTGATATATATGCCATCATTCAATCGAAAACAGCATTAATAAAGAGGTCTACGTACTTTTTATTCAAATTGTAGAAAATCTTCGTTTTTCTGCGATTTCCATCGTTTTCTGCATTTTCTGAAATTATCTGCGCTTCGCAGAATCCTAGGGTCCTTGCTAATAACGAAAGCATTTTGCTTCGGATCCCTAAGACGCGAAGACCGATTGTCAAAAAAATTTGTTATTACTCAGTATCTCGGAAGCATGCTAGGCAAGATGCCTCTCTTCCAAACAGTCAACTGCACAGGCAAAAACTGCGAAAACAGCAGGCAGGATGCACAGGAAATGTCAGTGATATCACATCAATCTCATGACGTCATAATCTGATGATTGATGACGTCAAGTCAAATCAGTTAAAAAAAGCAATTCGCTGACTTCGTGCTGTCTACATGCATTTCAAATGTGCAAATTGCCATCCATATACGAAATGCCACACCAACACTGCAGTAGCAAATGCGTAAAAATAAGCTAATTTCAACTTTGACACAGCATCAGTGTATCTTTTGTTTGTTCAGATGAGAAAGGATGCTTCAATTCACATTAAGTCCGTCCATTGAGACAAACAGCACGCATAAAGGTTACGTTGTCAATGAATGTGGCAACGAGACACATACAGCTATATTCTCTTTATTGCTGCTCACTATGTTCATCTAGTTTCTCTTAGCATATCGGGAATGTGAGCATATTTGACCTCTTAAGGATGAAAACCTTTACTAAAATTTTTAGTAATTACCGTGAATTAGTTTCGCGAATGACCAGAATTCTCAAAACATAAATATCCTGTATAATTTAAAGCAGAATTACAACCATAGGAGACTCAAACTGATGACACTTGTACAGTTGTAGAAAATAAAATACTGTAGAAAAATTAAGCAGAAGTCATTATGCCCTACGAACGTTACTGTCACACAAATATTCTCTTGTAATGATGTCTGTAAAAGGTTGATAGTCTATGTTTTCGTTCGTACTTCCTATGATCAATAACATCACCAAAACATTTAACATTTTTTAAATTCCATCACAATGTTTTAATAAATACCAAATACTTAGCATGTTGGTGAGAGATTTATCAATTTCATTTGGGTAGCATTGATCACGCAAAATTTTCATATCTTGGCAATAAAAAATCAGTAGCACAAACAAATCAGATTGGTGCGCCTTGAGCTTCAAGAGTTTCCTAAATTTTCCATTTTTAGGCGGTCGAATCTTTATCAAAAGTCATTAATTTCTTCTTAATTTCGTTATTTTCAATTCAGTTGATAAGTACAGTAAGTTATCTTTGCAACGAAAAACCGTGCTTGCAATAAAGCAGTCGCTTGCTTATACGAGCATTATCCAACGTTGAAACGTACTTCATAAGAATGTGAGAAAATGCATTTTGAATCATTTCGCACTTGCCGTGTTCAAACATTTCGTTCATGCAAATATTAACTCCAAGTGTTTATTCAAAATTTCTTTTGACAGTCAATTCCGAGATAGCAAATGGAATGGGTTTCTCTTTATACTGCGGAATGTGAAAACGAGATTCAGTTACCCGCCGAGGACAAGTGATTTTGATGAGAGACGGAATTATATAAATTTGCACTTTTATTACCAACTGTCAAAACACATATTTTCCAGGGAGAACTTGAAATGTTTCACTAGGTAAGAAATATCTATTTACAAAGCGAGAAGTGTTTACAGGAGACTGCTTTTATTCAGACAAAAAGTACATCGATATTTCTACTATTAACTCTAAATAGTTCGTGTTTGACAAAAAGATGTGGGATTGTGTGGAATCCAAATTCGTTGTCTGCCAGCCAACAAGTTCTCTTATTGAGTCACTTAACGCTTGATGAGATGGAATAAGCGAACGCAAGGATGTCATGGATACCGCTATGAAATCGTTCGTATCATGCACACGTACTTCAATTATCTTTTATACACATGCTTCATTTGAAGAGCACATTATGATGCGCATGATAGACACTTTATCATAGACCACCATCATTAGCACATTATCAATACAACTGATATGACAGAAAATCAATGTTCCTCAGTGACTGATTCCTTGGACAACTCATTGGGTGCAAGGACATTTCAAAACGACAGGCACATTTGCATTTGAGAATCTGTTTTCTCGAACATATTAAACTGCGAAAATGACATTGATGTTCCTTCCGGCAATAGCACTTTTTGATTGCAATACAATTTCACTTCCAATGTGCCTGCTGATATAGTTGCTGTATGACGCTGCAAGTTACCGCACTTTAGATACTTTTGAAACTAAAGTTGAAATGAGGGGAACCTACGAAGGTGCCTTCGCCTATAGAGCCCAGTTGTACAAAGGTTAGAGCAACATTTTGTGTCACATTGTATTATCACATGCTCGCGCGATTGATCGATGCGACTGATTATTACTAGAGAAAAATAACCCAAGATTCCAATAGGATTCCTTCCAATCCCATAAATTGATTGTTCTTGAACTCATTTTTTGATGCCTCCGTTTCACACATTGTCCTCATTGTAGTCTTTAGATTATTATCGCTTGATTTTTATAAATTTCAACATTTTCTAGTCCTACTATTTGTGCAGGAAAAACTAGATTCTTTATTTCGCTATCGCTATCCTGCCGCTTACAACTTTTTGCATTTCGCTACTTCTAACACTAGTCTAATATCTTGCCTGTCATCCCTTTACAGGAACATCGCATTGTACAACGTTCATTAATCATTTTATGATCGACAATCCATTAGTTCGGTCCAAATTTACGGATCACCAACCTCAGACGATTCCTTGAGCCAATCGGAAATCCGAAAATCCTAATAATTACGGCCATCAAAGAACATTAGCGAAAGCAGATCAATTACCGAACAACTATAAAAATTTTTATAGTTGTAGTTATACAACTATAAGAATACTGATTTCTAATTAGAGTTAATTATTCTCTGACTCATGAGATAGTCAATAGTACATGTAGATGTATACATGAGAATCTAAGTCAGGTATGGCATCTGCAATGCCATCCTGTGCCAGGCACAATCGAGAAAGATCTATGACGTAAAAAGGGATGTATCGTCAATCCGAACATTTACGAACTGTTTTCAGAAAAAGTGATTGCGCATGCATGATAGAATTCGTCCTCGTCTACCAACTTGCTATCATTGTCGCCAATCGTGAATAAACAACTAAATAGAAATTCACTTACAATATGAATAAAACAAATACTAGTGTTATTGACAGTTAGAGAATATTATTCATATAAATAAACAATAAAGAATCACGTGAATACCCAATACCCGACTTTAAATGCAAATTCTTTCCCATCGTCACAGCTATGAAACTTTGAGCAAGATGTACTACAATGATTGAAAAAATGAACCTTTAAATTTCATTATTTCACCTTATCAAGTTGTATCTCAACTGTAATGGTTTGTTAAGGGCATACTCTCTTCACTGTTTCTTCCATTTGCGAAACAATAAACAATGAAAAGCAGCAACTGAATTGGCATTACATTTACACATGAATTGAATGTCCCAGTCAGATTTGTGTTTATGTATTAGTTGCTAATGACAATATTCCATATCGCTAACCAGCATAATTTACGATTATCGTCTTGATTTAGAAATAAAAATGAATTAAAACATAATCTAATTGTGCATGCACTGCTTCATAGCGCTGGAACCAGACTGATAAGTCGTGTCAAGCAGAGCACTAGGAAGTGAATACTTGTAACATATGCATATTTTTTCTGAAAGCACCGTTTTGTTCAAAAAGTTTTGCGATTTGATTAATATATTAAATTTACAAACGAATTGAACATTGCATCATCTCACAGTAGTCTCCAGAGAGGTCTATGCAGAGTTTGATTCATTAGATAAATTTCATGTGGTAACAATGATTTCGTCAAATGTAGTTCACCTCGGTAGCTGTGAAATGAGTTAAATTCACTTTCACGAGTTTAACTGGCGTTTAACTGTTCATTGCAGACATCTGAAGACAATGGAGCTGAAGAGAGAACATTTCCGCGCTATAATGATGTATGATTTTAAAAGTGGATTGCAACAGCTAGAGAGCGTCGACTGACTTGTTGCTGGATTTAGAGATGAAGCCCCTTCAAGAGCGACAGTCGTCCGATGGTTCGTGGAATTCAAACGAGGTCGATCGTCTCTTTAAGACGAAACTCGAAGCGGACGTCCCTTTAGCGCAACCACTGAGGACCAAGTTGAGTTCGTACGTTTTGTGGAAGACGCCAGGGTCAAGGCTGCTCAACTGGTTCAAGAGACTACCTTGTCCTCTGAAAGTGTTCATGCCATCCTGCATGATCGGCTAGGCCGACGCACGATTTCAGCCAGATGGATTTCACATCTTGGGACTCAGGAACAAAAAGAAGCTCAAGTGTAATTGTGTTATCAAATGCTTCGTAGATTCAATGAAGACCACTCAAGAGAGGTGTCAGAGAGCGTAAGGGGACGAAGCATGGGTTTATTATTCATTCGACCCGGAAAGCAAGCATCAATCTGCTCTATGGACCCCGGTCGGTGCTGCCCCTCCCTAGAAGTGTCGCAGACAACAAAGTGCTGCAAAGCAAATGGTGGCTACGTTTGGGGACATGACCGGTCATGTTTCTGCAATTTCGTTGGTAACCTAGCGCACAGTGACTATTAATTGGTGTGTTTCAAATTGTCTTCCAAGAATCTTTGCTGCGGTTTCTCATGGTCGAAGTAGAAGAACACGTTGACGACGTCTTCTTCTGAATCGAAACAATGCACCAGCCGAGCACAGATAAAAAAGGATTTTCTTGTGGAGAATTCCATCCATGAGGTCGAGCATCCACCCTATTCTCCAGACCTCGCACCTTGTAACTTCTTTGTGTTCCCGACAGTGAAGAAAGGCATGCGAGGAAGACGTTTTGAGAATGCAGACGCCGGCGTGGAAGCCTTCATGGAAAGCATAGAATGTATACCTTCTTCGGAGTGGCTTAAGTGCCTCGAAAGTTGGTTCCGACGAATGCAACTTTGCATAGACTCTCTGGAGACTACTTTGAGAAGATGTAAGGTTTAATTCGTTTGTAAATTTAATATATTAATCAAGTCGCAAAACTTATTGAACAGCCAAGCAAAATAGAGAGTAGAGATAAATTGAATATAATTCGACTGCTTTTCAACGTCTTTGAGGTTGGCCTGAACACCAAGTCCGTCCATTTTTAATGTGTGCGTGTGCCATACCTGAAAACCAGCCTATCATAAGCTTTTAACGCGTGTCAGCATCTGCCATCACTTAATCTACGAATCTCGCCTTGAAAAGCTCGGTTGTTGGGTCGAAGGACCGGATATAATGACGCACTTGAGCGAATAGGTTTGTGCCATTGTTTTGAGTGGCACTCGGTTTTTCAAAATTTCCGGACTAACTTCATAGCCCGATCATTGGATCGCTTTATTGTTCATTTTACACAATTCTTGTGAAGTAAAGTGCTTACACAACCCTTTTGGAGTGATTTTTATTTGTATGCAATGTTCGTTTGACGAGTACTGACTGTTTACAAAGTTATCTCATCTGAGGTATGTTTAACGTCGTAACCCCACCAACTTTCGAAATCATTTATCTCAGAAAAAGCGTTTTTCACGATACCATATGGTGGCAAACACTGATACACGCAAAGTATAAGGGAATGACTGGCTTTCAGGAGTGACACACTAACAAACTGTGACAATTAAGTTCTCCAGCTAATAAAATATTTTCTAGACAAAGACGATTGTTCCCAAAATATGATCTTTAACTCGTGTATACTTGCTCATGCCTGTTAACAATCTCGAGGCATTGATTTGTTTATTGTTTCAGAATTCGATGCGGATCAATTCCAAGGATACCGTAAAAGGCGATCAAAATTATGTTGATTTTTAAGTCTGATGTTAGATCATTTCTGGATTTCAGGGATGCTGGGCTAAACAGCCCTGTATGCTCTTTTTCTCAAATTAATTCCAACATCACCAAATTTAGGGAGGCGCTTGCATGCACGCGATGCTCTTTCTGTTCATTGAGGATCTGTGACACTATTTTCGCGATTTTTTGTTCCACAAAGATTTCACTTGATGTTCCCTGGAAGGGGTGACATGCACGTGACTCGTACGTCATACACCTGATTTTACGATTTTCGGCCTCTCTTCGACGTCAACCTTTATTCCACGCAACTTCGTTGCTGTTCCTTAGCATCTCATCCGTTCGGCGAGTTTTCGGCGTCCAAAGTGATCGTCGTCATGAACATCTTCTCTGTCTTCTTTGAATAATTCGTGCCATTCTAATACATTCAACAGCTCCTCAACTAGTCATCCAGCTTTGACATGACTTGACAAGTATTAGGTTTCAGAGGAGGTTTCGCGCAAAATTGGTCATTATGATGCGCTCTTTAGTGGCATTCTCATTTCTCAGTAATGAATCTCGTGAATTTCGACAATCTTTGCATCGACGGGTAGTGAGATAAGGTGGCGCCAATCATTCACTGATATTGTGTTTTAGTTATGTCAGCAATGCTATGAGAACTTTAATGATCTAGTTAAAAGAATTTCAACTAGTACGATAACTTAATTGTCATACCGTGCACATTAAGCAATTCATTTCAGTGGTCGCAAACATACACAAGTACGTTACTTCTTTGAATCAATGTTGATGTGCTTTACTAATCTCAGAAATTGAAAAATAGTAAAAGTGCGGGTAGGTCGCACTCAGACATTCTTTCTTTTTGAAAACTGAAAAGAATGGATAATATTACCGTAGAGCGTGTGGTTACTGGATACCTAAACAGTATTAAAAATTTAGTGGAATGAAATCGACATTAAAATTTGGTGATCGATCAAGTAAAAAATTGCTTCATCTTACTATTTTTGACATAATCAAAGTTGCTAATGAAATCTAAAATTTCATGGAAGTTCCCTAATCAACACAGCACGCAACCTTATCAATATGTACTTCTCAGGTACGTGAAACGAGCAACTATGGAGTCAGTGTGCCGCACCGATGCGCTCGGCAAAGGTGCATCAAACTACTATACCACTGCTATCCCAATTGAGTGCCTTTACTTCATATCAAAATTGAATTCAAAAGCGGTCGACATTCCGAAGCGTCACATAAATTGAGATTAAATGAACGATCACCTACGTTATATTAAAATGCTCAATGTAAGTTTTGAAGTTCAAAACTTTCAAAATATGTCTATTCAAAAGAACTGCGACAAATGATAGTACCGGCAGAAATTAAAATAGCTTTCACATACATAGAGCAATCGAAAGTCAGGTAACACTTATATGGAAAGTATGAAATTATTGATTAGCTTTGCCCTTATTTGCCTTTTCATTTCTTTATGCTTTCATAACATTTCGAATAACAATGGACGTATTTCCATCCAACAAATCAAAGTTGATACGTTGCACACGAGCATCGCACGCTCATTTGCTTTTGTAGTCATCCAGAATAGGTAGTATGACTTTAATCACTTAAGTCATGTATCAATCAATTATTTAATATCATTAGAATGAAAAGATAGAGTGGGAGAGATACGATAAAAATTGACAACCCACTTGTCTATTCCATTTTGAATGGGCTTTAACACAGAAAGCTTGACATCTTCATTTACCGAGTAAAAAACATCGGCGAAGATGTCATTGAAAAAACTTCGACTAGATAGACCAATGATAACGTCTACAAAGGGCCGCTTGTATATGACAGGACCCGGTCATGTTGCCCACTTGGAGAATGTCATGAGTATATTTAAGATAACAGCATATCATGGCTTTAGTTTCAATGCAATTCATAATGCACTATGATAGCGATGGTCGCAGCGTATAGAACTCCCATAGAACAAGCTTTCACTTCTAAATACACCAGGGTTTGATGGTTTTTCACAGGGGTGGTAAATACTAGTGGCAAAAACCGGTAAAAACCGTCTGGGCAAAGACTATAAAAATGGGAATAACTGGTCAAAGCTGCTAACTGTGATTTTATGACTGGAATGAAATTTAGAAGATATACGAGTATATCTCGTATATACGTCTAAGCATAATATATTACCACTCCTTTTGAACCTGTAAAAGCATCATTTTCATGTATTAATCATCTTCGTTTTAATGTTAGTTTTATTGTACGGGAGTGCGCATGTCCTAGCCTGTTCCATGAACTTTAAAGTGCGATGATGAAATTTGCGTCTGAATAGATATCAAAATTGTGTGGACTACCGAATGTGAATTGATTGGTGTTTTATCATTTCCTTACATTTTATCGACACAATATAAAAGCGATGTATTTTTCTTGGAATAAAGTTTCTGTTGATGAAGGAGCTGATTATCGCTCTGAAACGCGTTCGGAGAATATCTCGTTTTTGTTTTTATTGAAATATATATACATGTACATGGCGTATTTGCAAACGAGTGGTAATTTTTCTCGTATATGAGCTACATGAGCGATGATTGTGAGTGAACATCGATTCACTCATCATGAAACGCAAAGCCTAATATAAGATGGAAAATATTCAGGTAGGCCTATAGCATTAGGCAATTGAAGAGAAGTCTTATCATCGTTCATCAAAGCTTAAGTAACAGATCAACTACATTAGCCTATTTCTTATGTGACAGCCCAAATCGCATTGAAGACATTGTCTATTTTTTAAAAATATTTTTTTATTAATTGCCTATTCATCCTCTTTTCATCATAACTAATTCAAGCCTTACTAACTTAATTCTTACAAAACATTCATTCTACAATTATTCGGTGTATTCGACTGACGACAACAGAAATGATTAACTTCATCAAGAAAAACATGATGATATGCCTTGTGCATTAGTCATGCAAAGGTGATGAAATCAAATATATTTATAGCCAATCCCTGGCAACATTAGACCAAAACAGGATTTAAGCTACTGTAGGATGTTGTGAATATTCGTATATTGGTTAGCAATTAATACTAATGGCAATACAAGTTTCTCACGTACCCTAATGTTTCCTTTATTTCCCATTTTCAAAACAAATTTTATCACCTTTTTCCAGTTTTTACCATTTTTTCTCCGGCATTTACCAGTTTTTCCCACCTGCCCTGGCAAAAAGTAGCGTTTCCCATAAAATTGTTTACCGTGAAATAAACTTTGTCATTGAAAGCTAGTTCATTCATTATCCTGGAATAAAGAAGTTAAGCAGAAAATTAAACTGTGTTAATTTTTACTGGCTGAATTTTAGTTAATAAGTATGGCTGTGATGTTTGCGAAAGTTTTAAAAAGCAAATTGACAAATAATAAGGGTGTGACACTGTCGTCAAATTGATAATCTCTTTGAAGTCAAATTTCCATCACCTGCTCATCTTTCAATTATGAACGAGAAGATCATTAAACCTCAGCTTTACTAGGAGTAAAAGGGAGACATCATAATAGATCACAAAGAAAACTTCGGCATCATGCTCTACAGAAATCCAAAATAGGAAATAATATACGGGCATGATCTTTTAGTGCTGATATGTAAGTATATACTGTATTATTTGCGAGTACAATATGTAGCTTTCTACATTACCTTGTGCACACTTCTGCACTATAAACCTCCACAAAGGTGGACGCATCTACGACATCCGGTGAAATTGCTTTGGTGAACAATTTTGTTAGATTACAAGCTCTATCAATAACGCATCATTGGATTGCCATAGGTAATAGCTGGTATGAGATAGCATATTACGGTCACCGGATGAATTACGAGGAATAACAGTATGTGACAGATTGCAATAGAAAAGTGAAACAGCAAAGCGGTTTGTTACGAACATTGAGTATAGCAGCAATATATCATGTACAAATATTACACGTAGTTCTACATGCCCTATAAGCCGATTAAGTGCCGGTTAATTCTACATGCCGGTTACGTGAAAAATATACTCGTCTAAACCAGTGCAATGGCCGGCAGTGTAGTTAGCCCGGTCATCTTCAAAAACAGCTGTGCCAACCAAATCAATGATGCAAATATATTCCTTTCAAGTGTGATATTGTGTGCCACCTCATATTTCCACTAATCTCACATAAAATGCCCTCTTCTCGGCCCGGTTAGCCGGTCTGTGAAATTAGCTCGACTATTTTTTCAGAAACAGCTGTGTCAGCTAAACCAACGCTATGTGACAATCACGCTAAATCGATTCGCGATCGCGTTTCAAAACGTCGTCGGTGCTAATAAGTGTGTATTTGATATTTGTTTTGTTTATGAATAGTCAACAGCAGATGCAGTGCTCATATAAACGCAAAAATCCAATTATTTAAACATGTTCCTTCAATGGCTGTAGCGGGTCTACACCAAATATCAAAGAGGCATTCTAATTAGGTAGTAGCTACCCATGAGCCATATGGACAAATATCTGCTGTAAAGGCTATTCATAAGACATAAAAGTAAGTCTCACATACTAATAAAGCATAAAACACACACTTAAGGCACCGGCATCCTTTTGGATCGCGATAGGGGCGCAAATCGCGCGATTTAGCGCCGTCGGTCAAAGTGAACGGTGTGAATCTACTGACTCCATGGCCGGCTCAACTTCACGGACGTGAACAAGTCGTCATGTCGACAAAATTCAGAAAATATATTCAAATTCGGATGCAAAGCTTGCACTCCTTTTTTTTCTTATGTACAAAAAAACTGTTGAAAAACATTAACACCTATAAGTACCAGAAAATAAGCTGATAACTGAGCTCCGTTTAGACCATCATTTCTAATAAGTACGTAGGAAAATGCTGAGATCGCTGATGAATTATTTTCAAGAATTCGTAGGAAATGTGGAAGGTCATCTTCGTTGTCGACCCTGCATTTCAGTGTTCAACATCACCCCTATCAAATTGGAGGCGAAGCACAATGTTTGATGATTTTGTAATTTAAAATAGAGCAAATATGCCGTCAATGTGACAGCACTCAGAATTACAAGTAGAATAGATATCAGCATGAAAATTGAAATCTGAAATCACAAGAATTCAACAAGAAAATTTATTGTTGTATTTCAGTTCATAGGTAACACTCACGCAATACCAATAGAACAATCTATGCTGGCTCGCTCAGTTTTCCGCTGGTTTCTTGCTTCTATTCAGTATCAGAAAATAATATTTCTCGGAAACATTTTTAAGTAATGTTTGAGACATTCTAATTGCACTTTTTCATACAATACTTTTGACCACTTTTGGAAAGATCGGAATGAGTGATATGCATACTGACGTATACAATACGTAATGATGAAAAATACATAGGCTATTATGTCGATGAAATGTGTGTTACAATGATTTATTATGGAGGAAATATTTCTAGACTTTTTGTCTATCAGTTGTTTCACATATAATCATCATGACTTTATGAGCAATAGACCTTTTCCAATAGACGAATTCTGAGATTCAATAAAATCCATCCTGAATTTCCGGATTTTTCTTGAAGAATCTCATGCATGCTTTATATTCTTAATGTGTTCGACAACGCTTTGCTATGCTGATGTTCATGATCCATAAAAGTAAAAAAACTGTTCTTTACAGGCACCGAAACGAATAGACGTTTTTGTCTAAATAAAGTGTAATTTTCAATTAGCCAACAAAAATTGAAATGAAGAAAAAGGAATAGATGATGAAATGAAAGAAGAGGAAATATAAGCAATTGGCAGGACTTTGAATTTTAAACCCTGCTAAGGAAAGACATGCATAATTCAAATACATATTTATAATTTCATTTATTTGTCAATCCGGGAGTCATAAAACTACATCAACACAAAAAAGTAAGTTAAATCTGTAGACCAAATCAAGCGGTCTCCAAAAGCGCACGCTTGTCATTTCTTATCAAGAGAGTTAATGCGGCGATATTTTCATTATGTGTATAAATTTTATCAGAAAAATAGTTAATTCAGCAGATTTTCAAAAACATTTTCTATTTTACGGTATAAATAAAATTCTGATTACTTTAATAACCTGCACACGATTTAGCTTTTCTTCTAGGACATAATGTTTGATGTTCATTCAGATATTTCCATGACAACTATCTGGGAATCAATAATTCAAATGAATATACGCAAATCATTAGACACAATAAACATTTTCTAACTTCAAGTAATCAGAAGGTTGCCACTGAAACTAACTGCAACGGACAGAATAAAAACTTCCGGAAACTCAGAAATGAATTCTAAGTTTTCCAAGTTGCACGGACATTTGATATTTCAAACACCTCTGAAGAGTGCGTTCTTCCCTTACTAACGGTACAACAGTTTAAGTAGAAATATATTTAAACCTGATATATTTCTAAAATATGATAAGTTATAATATCATGACATTTATATTATTATAGTCATCATGCATTTTCTCGATTGTATTACTATTATTTCATCGCAAAGTGTGTTGCATTCTATAATGATGCTTTCACATTATTTGCTTCATTTCATGATGGAAAGCTACGTGGCTTACTATAGCAATTATTTTTACTAGGTATTTATCTCCTAAAATATCAAGTCTTCATAAAAATAGGCCCTGACAATGACGTGATGATGCTAAACTCGAAGCGCGCATCTAGCTAATAAGGGAGGATTGATGATAATTATTTATTTTTACACTTCGAGAGCTCGAGAGCAGGGCGTTGATAGTGCGTACCAACAATTGCATGGTAAACACTGAATAGCAGCATCCTAAAACAGGCCTTATTTTGCATCTGACTCTCATGGATTTTGAATCACACACTCGATTGAATTTATCTTTGAAGTGCAGATGCCTCAATAAGAGGAACATTTGCCGTGAGAAACCATAGACCAACTTTCAGCACGTGAAAAACTAGCCATGTGCTTAATCTTGTTCATCGTTTCAAGAGCAATCAATTTTGTCAAGCCTTTAGTTTCCGCGTGATGGACTAATTTTGGCAAGCTGATATGATTTTTTCATGTTGAGATTTGGTCTGTGGTTTATCGAGATGAATGTGCTTCTCATACTGAAGCATCTGAAGGGTTGTCTTCTTTAACCGCGTAGTTAATAGCCAAAAACAAATAAAACCTAGTTTTCATACAATATACTCGTATATGGATCAGCGGAGTCTTAATAATCTGACCAGGTAGGATTTCACCTCGGTGTTGAGTCGAAGTTTTTGTAAGAAGCTGATTATTAGGCGAAAAACCTTCCCTTACTGTACATCGTGAATCGTGATACCGAGCATGAGAGCATCACAGAGACGAGGAGTATTTTCATGCAAAGTAAGCAGATACACATGGGGTGAGTCAGCGCTTAGCCAACTAAGAAAGAACCGTCACAAATTACTCGATTAAGCATCAACTTTCCAAAATGGTTAAATTAGCCGTCGAGAATGTCTTTCCGAATGGCCTCTGAGACCAAACTTTGTTATTCTTATGATACATATTTGAGCAATTCCATGCGTAATAACGTTACATCGCACGCATTTGCTACATTTCAGTAACATTTTGATGGTAGATGTTACCAGGTTGGTATCGATCTACGGGACAGAATGGCTAGCAGATTCCCTGAAATTAAATTTTGCATGCTCGATTTGCTTTACCATTCTTTATTTGTGACGCAATAATTAATTAAGGTCAAACGTAATAACGTTACACGAATTGACATGAAAATCGAGTAGTGGTTACTTATGTGAAAAAAGTCTGCGTATTGAAAGATTTGATCGATGCCATTATTCTATGAAATCAAAGTTGAAGATCATGTCAGTATCACAGAAGTTGTTGGAATTGAATTCGTTCATTCCTCTAGTAGCAATCTTAACAAAGGAAACGTAATAACGTTACAACTGAAGCGTAATAACGTCACACGTACGAAATCCGGACTTGCATTTGGCTGAAGTGGAAGCTACTTCGGCTTCACATGCTCCAGTTAGCCTCAATACAACACTTTGAAGTCCTCCCATGCCTGCTCGGGGGTTTTCAGATGAATGGTGAGATGTTCTTGTCTTACTACTGATAAAAGTAGACAGTAGTGATGAAGGTATTTTTCCTTCCGTTATTTTGAAAATGCTTTATCTTGGGAAAAACAGATGAATGCAAGATTTCCCTCACCATTCAAATTGATTTCATGAGTTCTTGTAAATGCACTTAATTCAAAATAGTTAAGAACTAAAACCGTAATAAACAACTCGGCATTTCAGAGACATCATAATGTTCATATTATCTTCTTATGTGCTTAAGTCTACCCCTAAATATTTCAATTGATGCCAGTAATTTACTGCGTATTACACGAAATTAGTAATAAAACTAGTTGGCTAAATTCAAACTTCGATTGATCAATTTCAAATAATGTGCTGTGCGAACACTATAGAACGGTTACGTCGGCAGATTCCCCCTCGGATGATTCTTACATGATCACAGGTAGCAAATTATCTAACCTAAAGTTTGCGAAACAACTTGTGTTGACCATCCACCGATTTAACATCGATGCCGTCCTACATTCAAACTACATTTTTATGGATGAAACATTCTTTCAGACAGGTATGATTTCCCGAAGACTCTTGTCTGCAGAATGGTCTGTTTATAAATCAAGCTTTCAACTCGCTTCCTTAGGAGAAATGACTTGACATGCGGTTGATAGTACAGCAGTGTGGATAGCAATTCAAGAAGTCACATAAATTTTTAATCATGATTTGGACAGCTTGCGTTATCCATGGACTGTTGCAGAATTACCCACTGAGTTTGAGTATCATGATCACATGACAAATGAGATAGCAATGCGAAGGCAGAGTGTGACTTTGGCTCCTTGTCAAATTGCTATTTTCACGAAATGGTCCTAAAATTTGGCTTCAATAAACCTGTCCCAGGGTAAGGCTAAAAAAATATGAATAATAGAGACGGTCTCAGCAGCATCAAAAACTACGCTTCCGTTAAAATTTTTATTCGGAAAACCAATAACTTCTGACTGCCAATGGAAGTAGGCCTGCTTATACCTGGTTTCAAACTCAGAGACTATTAATTTTCCGCTTAAAATTTAACAGAAGCGTAGGTTTTATATGTTGCTGATGACGTTTCTATTATTTGCATTTTATCTCGAGACTTTTTCAGGAACAATTTTATCAAAACGATTAAAGACCATTTCGTTGAGGACTATTTTGACTTGACTCCGTGATTTCAACTATGCAGCACATGCCACTGCTAGGGCAATCCACGAACTTATTTCCAACAACTAGGATACTAATATGATTTCAACTTTGCTTATATGGTATAATGGTCTCGATCAAATCTTTCAATTCGTAGGCTTTTTTCATAAGCAGCCACTAATCGATTTTCATAGCAAATCGTGCATCTTTGCTACAACGGACTTTAATTTATTATCGATTCACTTATGAAGAATGGCAAAGCAAATAAAACATGAAAGCTGTAGCTTCAGAGTATCTACATGTACATAAACCATATAGATGCACCTTATTTATTTTATCCGCAAAATTGATACCAACCTATTGAATATATACTAGAAAATACGTCATTGGAATTTAGTGTTTACGTGCGATATAGCGTTGTTCTCTCCCTATAAAATTGACCAGTTATACTTTTAGATAAATTGATGTCAGATACACACGATATTATTTGAAATTTATCAAAGCTTGTGTCGCGGTACTCGCGAGGCTCCTCTTGAGACCTTGGATGTCTATTTACAATAATAAAATATAGTTTGTGTAACGTTATTACGCTTGAAACGTAATAACGTTACATTTTATGCGGCATTTATGAATCGAGTGAAAATCAATTTCACAGTTGTTCCATCATAAGTGACCGATGCTAGCTTAGGATATGAGATTATGCCACATTCGGCTCAATAGATAATCCTGCAGATTAAAAAATCGCTTTGAAGCTTAATGACGTTACATTTTTTACATGTGTTATACAATTTAAAATTTCTCAGCAAAAATTAAGGATTGAATGAATCCATGCATATTATCTATCATTCTTGATCTGATTTCAAAGTATCACTGTTGAAAAGGAAAATAATTAACTCTCTTGTGCAAAAAAATCATGATGAAATTCACATGAAAAATAATGTAAATTCCAAAAAAATGAATTTTGAAGAGAATCATAAAAATTTAGCTATAGATCGACTTCAAACGTAAAATTCAACATCAGATTCGGACTTTTGGGGAAATTTTGTTATGAAAAAGTGTGTTTATAATCAATATCCGACAATTTAATTTTAATCCGGAATTGCTCATTTATGCAGCGCTGTATCCTAAAGAGTCTTGCTGCGCGAAACGTAGGCCTACACGAGATCACAAGAAAATTAAAGATACGAAGAAGCCAGAGAAAGCATTTATTACTAGAAGTGTTTTCCAACGACGCTTGAAAGTTGATATTGTTTGCATTTTGAACATTTGAAGGCATGATATTCTACTATGTAGGACTATTTAAACTGAACGCAAGACCTCTTCAAAATAATGCATTGATCCACTGCACTTTAAGCAACTATATCAATAAAGAGAGTAGGAAGCATGACGCGAACATATAAGTACAATCAATCCATTTTAAGCTTGATCTGTCCATCATTCGGAAGTCAATTCAACTGCCCTGTAGTTCGGTGTAATTTGCTCAAGACGGCGACGATCATTTCAGTATGATCGCAACATTTTCAATGCATGATCTAAATAGGCAATGCCCGAGAATCTTTGACACGCTGATAAATGTTATAATCATTAACCGGATTAACAGTGACAGTTCGGCAGAAATTCACATTAAACTTTGTAAACTTCTAAATATCTTTTCATGACAAATAGACGTTTACAACTGGAGGGTGGGCAGGACAAGCTTCAGTGGAATGTCAACATGTTGTTCAAGATGGCCTTCATGATACATTTAGAATTTACATTACTTGTAGACGATGCTTACACATACCGGTATCTGATAACGATGATGAGCGTGTCCGTAAGTTCACACCACCACAGGTTGATTTCATCGTTGAAGCTGGATTATAAATACAATGCTTTACATTGTACAATGCATTCTCCTACATCAGTTTCATTGCGGAAATGAGTTACAATGTAGGCCTATTTTTTCATCTCCCACTCAAACTTCTGTTGGACGACCAGTTTGATTGCAGATTAATCAATGGATATTACTATAATCTGTGATAGACTTAAAGTGATTATTGGGTCCATGTCAAAATGGTCCTGAATCTTGGTTTCAATATAACCGTCCAAGGGAAAGTTTCAAAATAAAATTTGAATAATGCAGTGAAATCCGTTTATAATGAGATTAAAGGACGGCTAAACATTTGCTCGTTGTAAATGACAGCCGTTTTATCCACTGTATTCAAAATTGACCTTTTAAGTTAAAAAACGACATAAAGCAAGAATTCCGAAAGATTGAGACCGCAAACAATGAAGTTGTATACTCGAATATATGTATAAGTTATTGCTATTATGTATGTATTGTCACATTCCAATGAAACATAATATGCCCATTGCCAACCCTTGTACACTTCACAATGTATTAAGTGTGTGGAATATTATTCATCCTATCTGCCCTATCCAATTATAAAAATCGTTTTGTGGAAGACCCTAAACGTGGCACGAGAATCACTGATGCATCACTGATAGTTTCTGGCAACAGTGTGTTCAAATTTAATCAAATGTAAGTATGTCTAAGTAATGTAATGTCTAAGCAGTTTTAGCTGACTTGGTCAAGTCGATGATCTAAACTTAAGATTGTTTTTATGAAATTTCACCTGATATTGATTGACGCAATGCAGATTGTCTGTTCAAGGGCAAACAATATGCCTATGAATAAATATGAAAAGGGTCACTGAATTCATTTTCACGATGGAAAAATTACTATTTGAATAATGTCTAACTTCTTATTAAGATGAAAATCCACTCATTAAGGTATTGATATTGCGTTGTCGTTTATGGAAATTTGTAACACCGGTACCTCTTTTCGTGTCTCGTGCTTGTGCATCACAGATCCATAGCATTTGCATAAAGTTTTGTAGTTGCTGGATAGGCCTACAGCACTCCATAGTACATCAACCTGCCCTGGTATATATGCATCCCGAAATGAGAGTTTTAAGCTACCCGCGGACTGAATAAAAAACTAAAACAAATCTGCAGAGTTTCTGACATCAAATACTTCTACACAAGTTACGAGTTGGGAGTGGAAGATTAGCTCGTTATTGTAGGACTACTCCGTATAACCGAGGCTGATGTCCTATATACATGTACTGTACATAGATTTTGTTGGGAATAACTGTCATGTTCGCTCTAACAAGTTTTCGTTATAAGCCAGCTTGTTATAAGTGCAATATACTGTAGTTCGTGCAGACAGGCCTATTTAGGCATGCCTTCAAACTGTCAGAGAATATTTATTTTCAGGTTACAATTTGAACAGAAACACAAGTTCTAGATGCTGATGGCGTTCCTGTTGTTTAGATTTTATCTTGTGCAACTTGCCAATATAATTTTGAGACCATTTTATGCGAGAAGCATTTTGACTCGACACCGATTTATCACAGACGAAACTTCGTATAACGGCACAACAAGAAGAGTGACCGCTCAAATCATTAGCTCATGCCGCCAGTTAATTTTCGGTTGTACACTTAGTCTGTCCATCATAAAAGTTGTGATCTTAGAGCGATAAATTGAGTGATTGATATTTTCCAAGAAAACATGTGCGATTGACGCATGTTATAGAAGTGAGAAAAGTCAGAGGTGTCCCGCAAGATTATATGCTTCGTCCATACCTGCATGCCTCTACAACAGCGACGTATAAATCAGAAATTCAAAATAGTCATGTAATGCGATGCGCAGGCAGATGACACTCGATGTTTGCTACTTTATGACTTTCAATGGAACCATCTTGTCAAAGCTGAGCATGATAATAAGTTAAAGAGGTCAAAAGAAATGTCTTTGTCAATTAAATCAAAAACATTTAAAAGTAAGGCACCTTTGATAAGAAAGTGCAATTTCAATGTCAGATCCATTGAAAATTCACCAAATATCACAATGGTTAGTAAATTGCATTAGGTGTAACAATTCACGACACGACGACATGGTGTGATCACACTGGACAATTTTATCAGAACAGCATCCCGGAATTTGGATCCCATTTGCATTCTCGAACCTCTTGTTTCATCTGATCAGTTTAAGACTGCCTCATGCAAATTTGGGCGTTCATATTACCATAATATGGGAAATTTACAAGTAGATCGCCAAAACTACAAAAACTGGACAATGAATGGATGATGCATTCTGTAGCTATGGAATCATGAAACATGCATGTTCCATCCCACTGATTTCATGGAGACAAGTGTCGAATCAACTCACAGATTCTGAGCATTTATCAGAAGACAACCAGGGCGAATACTTTAAGGCAATATTAATTCAGCCATCTTCTATTTGTTAAAAATCGGTGGGATAATGTACATAAAGATATCGATAATTGACACCATGATGGCTGAAAATATTAACTTGATTCTACTGTTGCTCTCTCTTAGCTACGCGTTTGTGACGCAGACAACATCCTATCTGATATGCGGGGATCATCCCAGCAATAAAACTGCAGACACTATGAATTTTCCTCACTCTCAAAATAACGCCAAGCCAACTCACCTAGAAAGCTCTTAATATTACTACTCGTATGACTTCGAAGTTCCCCTTCATCTTCACTTTCTAGTAAATGGAATAGGAGTCCACCAAGAAAGACGTATACAACAAGGATTGATGAGGCGATGAGAAGTATGAGTTTCCGCATGTCATCAAATCAATACTCGCAATTGTCACAGTCCATTGACAAACAGAGTGAGGAATGAACTGTAAGAAGTTTCTCTTTCTCTCTAACAGTACGATAGTATCCGCTTCATCATTGGTACAGCAATATGGTGGCAACAGCGAATCGGATCCGCGGACATGTCTCACATAAAGTGATTTTGTTGATTTGAAAAGTAGAAATAGGAGGATCTCATAAGCCACTTCAGGCCTACTATGATGTCTAAAAATTATTTGATATTATATGAAAATTCACGACAAAGGAATGGGTAAGATCATTTCGTGAAAATGATATTCCTCTCGATAAATTTGATCTTTTCAAATCGCATAGCAGATATAAATCTACCTGAAAATTAGGATGCCTTTTGGACATCAATTATCAAAAATCAATTAGCATCGAATAATTGACTGGCTAGCATCTGATTTTTATGAATTGATTGACAAATCATTCATTTCAATTTCCACTAATTAAGCAATGCATTTTTCGATTCCAATCATTTGATTGATGCACTTTCCAGCTCCAATTATTTGAATTTTATTAGTGAATCTCTATTACCTCCATCTGGTTTTGTGTATAGCCAGGGGTCTCAAAAACATATTTTAACCTTTCCGAACTGATTGAAAAATGCATCAATATTTTATAGGTAAAAAACACACTAATGAGTTGCAGCCGCGCTCTCCGGCAAACGGGATGTAGCTTCACTTAGTCTCTTCTTAAGGTACAATTTCGGTAGAAGCATCTCTGCAGTGAATGAGTGTGCACCCAAACCTAAGATATCCTTCAGAAGCTAGCGCACTCATCTACTGTCATGTAAACTTAGAACGAACGCATGCTGTGATGCTGTGAGTGACTGGGAAAGGTATTTCTGTCTCGGTGTATCATGAGAATCATCTTCACCAATCTAATTTTCCTGACTACTACAATCACAATGCTTTCAATAAACGTGCGAACAGGTTTCTCATGGGGACGATTTGATAAGCGCAGAGGACATGATATTTTCCTTGTGCTCATTTTAAGTAATCTAATTGACTAATTTTTTACTGAGTGAACACTAGTTTCGTTCAAGGGTCATTCGGCTGTGCTGGGAAGCATAGTGTCCGCATGCTACTAAGTGCTAACAATAAGGGGTTGCAACAATTAGTTTTCGAGGTCTGATAATCGTAGATTAAAAACAACCACCTTCGTTATCGTTTGTTTCCTTTACATCATTCCATTATTTTAATGGTCCTATGTAGTCCACCAAAATCAGTATTCAAAAGAGATATCCAATATGAAGAAAAATCTTACAATAACAAGTGATATAACGCCTCCGGACTTTCATTTTCCATGATTTTTGTGGTCGCTTTAGAAAAATTCCTTGTACACTTCGGTCATTAAATTATCTCAAATAACACCTTCATAAATTTCCTTTCATTAATTGGATAAGCGACTTACCATAAGCAAGACCGCCTACTACCAGATTGTATAAGACCTGAAGACAGCTTGATAGAGTTCAATGTCTTTCAAAGTAATTTAACAGCTCTGGGGATCACACAGAGGTTTCCCAAGACGAAGACTAGGTGCAATGCGAATTTTATCATTCGTTGATTTGGTCTGCAGAGACTGGGATGGTGGACAGTTAACGAGAGATCCCGCGAAATAACCTTCGATTAACGCTCTGAAGGTGTACTCGGGACGTGACAATATCTGCATTTGACAAAAATTATTCGTCTTTACTCGAGATGCTGTTTTGTCCAAATAATTTTGTTTATATGACAGGATTCCAGCAGATTGGGTCAAGGAACACCATCTTTTCGCTGCTGATTCCAGGGACTGATCAACATCATGAAATTCTTTTGATAAAAGAGCAAACTACATTTCTCTTGATGCACCTGCCGAAGATAAGAAAGGTGGTAATGTAAGATCTTTGGTTGATCTAAATCTTAGTCCACCTGAAGAAGTAGATGGGCAAGCTTCCTCCCAAACGGCATCATCCAGCTTGATATTCAGTATAACCTTTCATCTGGCTGAGAATTGTGATGTCAATTACATCGAGTCAGTCATTATCCACATTGATCATCTTTGGATTATAAGTTTGAAAATTAGTGGCGGATATCTTGATATGAACGAATAAATATCTTGCATGATTTGATACCATACGCAGATATAAATATTCCACAAAGGTGCAATAGGAGTTCTTTACTGTGATTCACGCCATCTGGAATTCATGTTCAATCGCTATCTCTAAAACCTATCTGCATCCTGATGCACACGCCACAAATTCTTGGGAAGAAAATAAAACAAGACCTACAGCCTCTCTTGTTTAAGAGATATTGTAAAAATGTTCAACAAAAATATATGAAGACCAATGAGGTGATTGCGGAAAAGATAATTGCAAAAGCAGATTAAAATACAGCTAAGGTTCATAAAAATGTAAAACGTTGTAGCGCAAAGACGAAAATAAAACAAAAAACCTATTTCATGGAAGAATGGATATCTTGGTCAATACGATCAATCTGCAAGAAGAGGCTCTTCTTCATCACCTCCTTCTCTATGATTTCTGAAGCCTTCTTTTCATTCCCCAAGCCTAATGCGATCCCTTGATTTCGTGTATCTCCTTTTCTAGCTTTTCGATATCGCGCAGCGGAATTTCGAGAGGAAAAAGTCAGTTTCTTGGATACTTCAAAATTACAGGTATCTTCGGCAAACAAAGCTCATGTGTGATCTTTGACAATTTTTTGACCAACAAGAGAATTCTCCTGTTGATTTTTTGGATTCATCGCTTGTTGACATAGTAACCTCTTTCCACCGAATCCTGTACGAGTACATTGCTCAAACTGAAAATGAATCGCAAGAACTGCTCCGGTGAAGAATTTCCCTACCTTTTTGAAAGCAATGGAGTAAGCAGTCATCACGTCTGTCTCTTCCTTCGTCCAACATCTGCAAAGTAAGACTTCATGGGATTCTTTGATGTCAGAGGCATGCACTGATTCTTGATGTGATCTGCCTTGAATCCAGTGATCCAATTTTTGTCCTCCAGTTCATCCAAAATCTCATCTAATGACATCAACTTCCGTTTGGAATCTGAGGCCATAATAAACGGCTCCAAGTATGATGACTCCTCGAACAATGAACATTTGATAGGACATCTTTCTTCTAATTTCAAGAAAATATACTTCAAGAATTTCAGGCACTTCAAAAATAATTATTTTCTCTGTCTGTCCGCTAAGCCTACCGGAATAATTTCGCTGCAAAACCAATGTCAACTGATTTCAGTTCTAAGAAATCTTCTCCACTCATGGGAAGCTCTGAACTGGAGACAGGTTTTTCACAACATATGGCTTGATAAGTCGTTGTAACAGCGAATTTATGATGTCTTCCAAGGTCTCAAACAAAAATGGAACCACGAAAGCTTCTTCTTTACGAAAACCTCAAATTCCCTGGCTATTGTGACGAAAACGCACATCTTGGCCTTAATATCAGAATAAAAATAAATATAATAAAATCTTGTATCCTGTTTTGTTTACAAAATGATGGCACTTCATGATTCATTTAAAGTTCAGAAGCTTGACTAAAATAATTCTCGTCTGCTGGATTCTTCTGGCAAATGCGATTTACATAAGTGACGTAGCATTTCAGACCGTGGCATCTAAGTCCTCATCAACCATGCACTGAAGATGACCTCGCAAGGCGTGGGAGTGCTGAACCTGCTGAGTAGTCTCTAGAGGCAACTCGGCCATTGAGACAGCCGAAGAGCGATCGATCTGATCAAGCTCACAAGAACGGCGTGAGTTTGGTGAGAAAACGAAGCTTTTTTTTAACTTTACGTTGGTTAATACACAGCATTTTTACACGGCATGTTTGTTCATTTTGGTATCGGTCACATATATATTTGATCCTAGCTGCTCCCCTTTTCAAAATTCCCTGATTTTTCCCGAGTTTCCAGCGACAAATTTTCTCTGATTTTTCCCGCGTTATACACCTTGAATAAAAAAATCATCATCTCCTACTGCAATTTAAGAACTTAAAATTTTTTCACGGAGTGGATCTACGTCGCCACTGACGAAATAAACATAAAATCAGAATCTGGCCCACATCACCGGTCTTCAAAATTTGAATGTGGGGTCAGAGAGCAGAGCGCACGACACGCGGGGACTCCTCCCATCTCCTCACTAAAGCTCACTTCCTCATTACAAAATTTAAAATGTTTGTACGGGTGGGTGTAAAAGTGAGCCGATGAACATGATTATTTACTCATTGTTTTTGGTCAGCTATTTGAGTCAACATGTGGTCCCAAGGGAAAACGCAATATCGGTCAGTAGCCATATTCATATCGTTTTAGGCTATTCTCATGAATATACGTTCCTTGCCTTACGTGCTACTATTCCTCCTATAAGTAGCACCCAGTATTATACCAGGTGTTTCATGAAACAAATATAAAAAATTAAGAATACGAAAGCAGCTCCTCATTCAGTTTGGAATTCCACGTTTAACTTAATATGTCTCATAACTTCGTTTTCAAAATTGTTGACCATTTTCAAAATGCATGTCGCACATTCACCACTGCTGCAATCGACCACTTGCCGCGCATGCAACATAGATCATTTCATGTATATTGATATCTGATGTTTTAAAAAAGAAGACTTCATTATATTCAACTGAGTGAAATTAAGCTTGCTACATTAACTCTTCCTGCTCTAATACACTGTCGATTATCATGGGACTGAAACCATGTGATGACTTTTCAATCACTATTATTATTGATTTATTATGCAGATGAAAAGATGCAAGAAAACTCAACGTACTAAGCTGAACACAATGATCTAGCTCGATGAAATGATGTGCGTGCCAAATTGATTTTGTACCTTTTTGGTCAGAATGAACCATACATAATTGACATTCTTTTCGGTAGATAAAGTATACCAGATTATTACGTAGTTGTAGAATCGTATTTCAGAATCCCTTCTGTATCTGATAAAATTTGTTCCCAGGGAAAATCTTGGTAGAGAGGGATTCTATCGCGGATATCTATGGTCCTAATAATCTGGCATACTTTGTAGCGGATAGAGGATAGCTATACGATTCTCTGACATGGCTCGTGAAATTACTTGATATATCCCTCGCGCTAAAGCCGACGGGATTCATCAAATAATTTCCCTCTTCATGTAATGGATAGAGGATAGCTATGCGATTCTCTGGGATATAGAGAGGGAAATTATTTGATAAATCCCGACGGCTTTAGCGCGAGGGATATATCAAATAATTTCACGAGCTATGTCAGAGAATCGTATAGCTATCCTCTATCCGTTATAAAGTATGGCAGATTATTAGGACCATAGATATTCGCGATAGAATCCCTCTCTACCAAGATTTTCCCTGGGAACAAGTTTTATCAGATACAGAAGGGATTCTGAAATACGATTCTACAACTACGTAATAATCTGGTATACTTTATATCCCAGAGAATCTCATAGCCATCCTCTATCCATTACATAGACGTCAGAATTTTGTTTTTCAGTTTGTTTAGATTCACGTCGAGGAAATGATCTACCATGTCTGTGCTGAAATTTATCATTCAATGTTTACTATTAAACATACGAAATAAATGTCCACTCGTTGTCGCTACTGACAATCATGAATACATCATCCACATATCTGACATAAAAGGATGGTTCGTGTATTGATTTAAAAAGTTCGTTTTCAAAATGTCCCATGAAAATAAATCTGAAGGAGCAGCTTAACGGCCAATCCATCCATCTGTCGGTAATCTTTGTCGTTGAAAACAAACTCAATATTCGTTGTTAAAGCCAGAAGTAAAGATCGACAGTTTTGTTCAGGTAGCGGTTTATTGTGTAAAATCGGAGGCCTTCTATTACCACGGTACCATGCATCACAAATCAAGTTCACTGTTTCTTATACTGGGACGTTCGTAAAAAGATTTTTTACATCGAAAGAAACAAAGGAATCGCCGTCACTTAAATTCACTTCAGAGATGCACTTTTGAAGTTCAAAGGAATCTTTCGCTGTTCGTTGTGTAAATTCCGTCAATAAAGGTTTGAGCAGCACTTCATCAACCTTTTTCGCCAGATCATGGTATGTCAATCCGGCTATCGATAAAACATATTGAACATTTGATATGATAAATACATATATGTATATTTCTTAATTTTTTAAAAAATAAGTATGATTATACTAATCTTCTAATAAGCCTATTAATTATTCATTTTCGGAATTTATGAAAAAGTTCAGCACATGACAGGTGTATTGCTTCAAATCCGAGAGTGTATTTCAAACGCCAATCGTCGGTCGTTCTCAATTTCGGAAGACTGCGATTGAGCGATGGTCGGTTCTAACAACGAGATTAACCGCAAAGTCATTGATTTGATCGGCTATGTTTGTGGAAGATTTGAATTATCCTGTACAGTTATTTTTTCAATCGACGGCTACAATTCTCTTTTGCCCGAAGTAGCGAATAATGTGCTGAACAGATTCAGTTAAACTCGAAATTGCACTTCACCTTGTAACACACAAGTATATGAAACGTGCTGGTATAGGCTTATGCTACAAAGACAATTCTCATCACAAGTTTACACCCCAAGAAACATTTGATTTTTGTTTATGACATTTCACCTTCGGGTAAACTTCGATCTGTAATTCACAGCGCGCAAGATCTAAAGATATATCAAAGCGAGAACTGTGCCGCAAGCCGCTACGCCAGGACAACGGTCTCTTCATTGCATTTTCCAACCGTGGGTTATTTACGTATGCATCAATTTCAACGGAAAAATTCGCAAACCTTTCACGTAAATCGCTAGCTCTAGAAACAGACATACGACTTACTTCATTTTCGATATACGGATGCTTTAGACTATCAGGATTAGATAGTTTCCATAAGCCATCAACCAAACTTCAACAGAAAGAAACCAGCATAAGAAAATTATTCCGATGCAAGAATGCATTCAAATTTGTTATTTATAAGGCCTCTGACTAATTTTCTCACACTGACTGATTCATGGCAGGGTGAAGACAAATCTCTCTTCGATCAAACTAAGCACAAACTCCAATTGGTGAATATTCGTCTGCACCATAAACGTCATTGAAGAGATTTTGAGTCATGAAGCTGAGGAAAATTCGGATTTTATTGCTTTCTTGACATTAATTTGATTTCCTGAGGCATCCATCTCCATTTGCAATGCGAGAGTATAAAACACAATTTCAGATCGGAAGTTGTGGCATGCAGACACTAGACAGAGCAGACAGGTGAACCATTCTTGTATTCTTACATGACATTGCCCTTTTATGCCACTCCTCGTCATTCAAGGTTCGAGGTGGAGCTTCTTACTGATACAAAGGTGCAAAATCATTGCGAAAATGTGATATTTGCGAGAACGTCGTAATTAAATCTCAAAGATGATATTATAAAATGTGTATTCTACTGGTTTCGGATAGGAGTGGAACAGCCGCTCTTATCATTCATCAGGAATAGAAAGATCCTATAGAAAAAATTCCTTTCTATTCCTGATGAAGGATAGGAGCGGCTGTTCCACTCCTATCCGAAACCAGTAGAATACACATTTTATAATATCATCTTATATCATTTTCCAGATTTAATTACGACGTTCTCGCATATATCACATGCTCGCAATCATATATCATTAGCATCGGCAATCGATCCGTCGTTGTTTGACTACCTATGTGCCACTAAAGGTGCAAAATCAAGGAGGCATAACTCAGTTCTCCTACGTACGGTTAACTGAATGAAAAAACTGAATGAAAAAAATAAACATAAATCATTTAGAGATAAGTCTATCATGGAATCCAGATGGAATGAAGTGGAGAGAAATTCAAATATTTGTGGGCAGAAGAAACGCAACTATTTTAGTTTTGCGATGGCTCTGTCGAACCAAGTCACACTCCGCCCGCATAGAATAAACTGAAGATTTATACTATAAAAAAGAGTGGAAAAAAGAAAACGGCGAGTATTTAACAATCGAGACAAATCTCTCATACTGCTCACAATCCAGATAAAATGAAGTGGAGAATGTTTTTAGTAGGAGCGGATAAAGAAAACGCTGATCTTTGTCATGATCGATCGAAGGAAGTCTCTCATTCTAAAGAAATTCATACCCAAAAAGTATGGGTGGGAAAAAGAAAATGCTGACCATCTAATGATCAAGGCAAACCTCTCATTCTTCTCAGATAGACTAAATTGGTGAAATTCATTCCACCAAAAGAACTGGGATCTGAAACAAGAAAACGAGGTACTGGATTAGCAACGATGAAACAAATTTAATAAATTCCGAAAAACAGGAGTAGGAAAAGGAAAGCGTCGACCATTAGATGACCGGAGCGTCTCTCACTGTGCCAATTATGTTCCAATGAAGATACTGAATCATCAAAACATTGTCAATATTCGTAGGCACTTTTGTATTCGCCTACTTTACAAGGGCTTCGTCAGTGGTACATGCCCTAATACACGCATTTATCTCTGACTTGGTAACAATGAATTGCAGCAAATTGCGAAAAGAACAGGAAACAGAGGAGAGATTCTGAAAGTAAGAGATATTAGCCGAAAAAATTGGGAGAGTTTAAGACACAATTTCATAAATGAATTTGAGAAAAACAAATTTCAGATTGTAAGTTATCAAAAAAAATAGGAATAGTAGGTCTGTGAGGCCTGTAGTATGGAAGTATGGAAAATGATACCTTTTCTAAAAGCTCTTGTTCAATATTATCCTAAACCAATGTTTACACTAGGCAGATAGTTTCCGTCGGTCAAAAACTAAGCATTATTCGTACATCTGGCGCTCATGTACAGGTTTATTTTCTGTGAGTGCTTTAGCTAAATAGCCGTAGCAACATGACAAAATAAGCGCTCGACTAGAATACTACATAACTCCAATCGTTTTACTACGCATTCGAAATTCGAATCGTTCAAAATATACACATTTAGTCTATGTGAACATCACATGTACATTTACTGAGACTTCTTGCTAAGTGGTTATTCCACAGAGGCTTTATCAAGTAATTACTGTTTTCTTAAATACCATAACAATAAAGAAAAGAAGCAGAAATTATTTTCTCATCGCCCCACGTAACATCGCCCTCTATCCTGTGTTTTTGCTGAGCGCACTTCCTCACACAGATTATATCGTCCATCTTACATTTATATGCTTAAGATAGGAGCACCTGGCCTCGAAGAGCTTAATAGCCATGTCTAAAATTTTTATGGTAATTTTGCTAGTGATCATATCGACAACTTAAGTCAGCTATCTTTTGAAATACGTACCAGCACATTTGAGTGATGCTCAAGAATTTGTCAAGACCATCCAAAATTGATCACCACATTCTATTACACAATTTGGATCGTTAGATGTAAAAAATCTTTATGTTTCAATTCCGCTTGAGGGACCTAAAAATAGCTATTTTCTTGAGAGAGGAAATATCAACTTTTCCTCCCGCAGCTATGTTGTACAGCCCGAGCGCAGCGAGGGATGGACAGATAGCTAAGGGAGGAAATGTTTATTTCCTCTCGAAAGAATGCAGATTTTCATTTTGTGATTTATAGATGTCTATTGTTCATTATGAAATTGATGGTTGCATTGCGAAATCTATGAATGAGTAAGTCAAGGGACTACATGGATATCTTGGTAGTCTCTGGCTAATCACAATTTGTTTATAGACTTCCATGATTAAGAGTTTACATAGAAAAGTTGACTGCGGGAGGAAAAGTTAGCTTTCTGATTCCGTGGGACTGAAAAGTTGACTTTTCCACCCAGCAGTTGGCATAAGAGAGATACCAGTTGAGCCTGCACAAGAGCCTACAATACAATCTAAGGAAATTGGCATTGTCACAGATGCCAGTAGCTTCTGCCAGTAGCCATACCGATAGATGATAGCCTACATAGTAACCGTATTAGATGTAAGACATTGCGCAAGAAATGTAGCTATATTATCTTTGCTGACTGAACTGGAAATGTGTACATAAATGACTGGCGACTTGTCTCTAGGAATCTACAATCATCTAGTTAGCATGCATATAACAAGTCTTCAAATTAATGGATTTTGGAGAATACGTTGTCAATATGGAAATTAGTCTTACGAAACATATGCAATAAAAAAATATTACACATGTGTGTAAATATAATACATATAATACGAAAGAAGGCGGCAACTGCAAAGAAAGATATCGTGGAGGACAGATCATTGGTATACTTAAAAGACATATCTTTAGATTTCAAATGACTTAATTTTTTTATGATGCCAATTAATAACTTTCAAAATTCTAGATTTATATCAAAGCTCAAACTATCGGAGCCGGAGCCGGACCCTTTGTGATAAATCGGCTCCGGCTCCGACCAAAACCATCGGCTCCTTAAGGCTCCGGCTCGGCTCCGGCTCGGCTCCGGCTCGGCTCCGGCTCCACAGCCCTGGTTGGAAGAGAAGAATATCAAACAAAAACCTTGTTCGCACTGCATTTCTGGATACACGACAAGCATTTGATTCTGCCCCTAATGATATTTTCCTGCAGAATCTAACAACATATTGTTTCTCTGCTATCAGGATTCCCAGAAGTTCCTTACAGATCGGCGTCAATTTGTGGAAATCAACACGAATGCCTCTGAAAAGAAATTCATATATAAAGGCATTCCGCAGGGATCAATCATCGACACAGTACTTTTCTTGCTATTTATAAATGACTTGTTTTTGTGCATCAAAGCCTCGATAATGGAGGTATATGCTGACGTTACAACTTTCCATACATGTGTAAAAAACGCTGATGATCTCAAGGGAAATCTTAAGATGACCTTAAACCTGTAGATAATTGGTGGACCTCTAACCGACTTGCAATCAATCCGACAAAAACCTGTAGCATGGTTGCTCCGACTAATCAAAGGCGTCGTTTTATCAGTCAACAGCCGAATATAAAATTGTGCGACTAAAACATCGAAGCAGTGGATTCCCACAAAACACTTGGCAAAATACTTGACAAAAATTTAACGTGGAATAGTCACATCAACTCTGTTTGTTGCAAGGTCAAGACTTACATGCCGTTCAATGCCCGTCTGAGATTCGCAGCCGCCTTCATATTGCCGCACATCGACTATGGTGTTTACACATGGGACTTTGGGAATGAAAAACATTCCATCTGTCTTAATAGACTGTTCGGCAAAATGATGAGACTTATTCTGAATGTCAAATTGATAGATCACATACCCCTGTAATGCATGCTTGTAAAAATGCGATGGTTACCAATTAAACATCGAGAAAAATTCAAAACTAGTATAATGGTCTACAAAGCTTTACATGGAATGGCTCTGGAATATTTGAAGGAAATGTTATCGATTCATTGTCCATCATGCACTTTACGGTCTTCAAAAAGCAAATTCCTCTCTGTTACTTTCAGTCGCACAGGACTTGGAAACTCATATTTTTCTGTTGTGGCTCCAACCATCTACAGCGATTTGACTGACGTAATCCGTCAATTAAAGTCACTGAAAGCCTTCAAGAAAGCTTCTTTTAATTTTAATTGTTATGAATTTTTGAATGACGTATAGAAATCATTGATGTCTTATCCTCCCTCTCATTGATGTAATTTCATTGCTCGACCATATCGAAAAAGGATCCTTCCTAATGTGTATCCGGCTTAATAAAGCAATTATTATTATAAATACCCACGAGAATAGAGGATTTGATCGCATTTGCATGGTTGATGTTTTTATTCACGAAAAGAAATGAAATTCCCATGAAGACCGTAAATGCTTGGTTTGTAGTAAGATTATACAGCGATTTCTACACGCACGTCCGTAAAATTCGAAGTTGTGGGCAATTGCACTTTACATTGTGCATGATAAAACACCTATATCGGAACAGCAAAAGGCAGATAAAAAGTCGACGATGTACATAAAATACCGATTAAAGCGGATTTGTATTTTATGTTAGCTTGCTGTTAGCTCATGCAATGTCCACGTTGCAGTTTCCTGAATTAGTTCACTTTATACTGCATACCGTATTTCTTGCCTCGCTGTACTGAATATGTGCTCCTTTTATTTCAATTTCAGTAGTGCATATCGCACATCTCTCATTTTGAACTAAAGTAACCCTAGTCGAAAATATAAAAGTCACTACATGGATGCATATCAAAGACAAGCATTTATGTCCTACATGTTAACCGACAACAAAACTACAATGAAAACAAAAATGTTCCAATAACGAATTATAATTATAAGCAAGAAAATGAAAACAGCAGCCACGCGATAAGTAATGCATGCAGCTCATGTGTCTGCGTGCAACTTTTTTTGCAGAATCTGTCTTGTCCTAAAAATGACCAAAATCAACCTAAAAAATCAGGAAAAATCACATCCCTGTATCTTCGTCAACAGATCCAGAAATGTCGACCAGTTCAGTTAGTTCAGTAGAAGGTATTTATTGTTGAGCATCGAGAGATGGAGGTTGGTTAATGATAGAAACCGGTGGAGGCTGTGATGTAGATGTAGAGGAAGATGCAACTGAGCTAGGATTGAAATTTGATAGATTTGAAAACCTAGACTCGGAGAGAAGAGGCGCGAGCATTTGCGTGGACTAGATAAGACTTACAGCATTGTCAAGAACTGAATCAGAGAATTTGCGACCGAGTTGATGACGGACCCTGGCACATGACTTTTGGATTGAGTCACTTAAAATTTAAGATGGAATTGAACCATCTTTGAGGGTTGTGAGCGTAGACTGGAGCGCATACCTGTGGTGTCAAGTCAATTAATCAACATTAGACGACATCTAAGAACGAGCCAAGTTCACCGTATGCATGACTATAGTAGTGAAAACTGTGCCCTACTTGCGAGGGATAGGTACATGTAAAATTTAGTGTTATCAATAGGTACATGGATAGGTACATGTAAAATTTAGTGTTATCAATAGGAACATGGATAGGAACATGTATAATTCAGTGTTATGAATAGGAACAAGTATGAGATCTGTTTTACTGGATAGGTACATGTGTTTGGTACAATCGGTTGAATACACTGTGTTTCGGAACGTCTATCATCGAACTTGTGTGGTTTGGTTCTGAGCACTTGGGTACGTACCGATAGATGTCCGTTGTTTGATTTTGAATGGGTTTGCTCAATTGCGACTATTGTGACAATTATTTTAAATGTAGCACTATTTAGATGTGAAACTTTAATGTGCAGCTATGATTTAGTTGCTCCCCAATAAGAAAACCAATTCCAGAACTATGTTTAAAATGAAAAAGACAAGAGATTTACAATGTAAGTTTAATTTAAGCGTGAAAAATAAATGATGGGTACAGATCACGTCCCTCAGGCGACTCCGTGATCTTCAGGAAGTCATCACACCATTCATGAAATGTCTGATTGTTGCTAAAGTCATGGTCAGACTCGTGTACCGGACACTTCACCGGTAGTCCACTCCGCCTTTGAAGTGCTGACACAGTCAAGGTTTTCCACAGGGCCACTTTGCAGCCGCAACAGAGATGCATGGTCATGTCCAACTGACCTCCCATAATGACTTGGCTGTCATTTTGAAAATAAAATAATGGTTTTGAGGACATGCTTCTTGTTATGGAACGTTGAGGATAAGTACTTAACAGTTTGGAACAATGACATCCTTTATATAGTTATATATTCTTTAGGGAAGTTCGGTACCTCTCTGATTGGCTGTTAGGATTTCCTTTGTTTAAAAAGTATATAAGTCCGAGGTTAGTACCAATTCTTATCAAAGGTTCTAATCCTCACGTTTACAAGTTACAATTATTTTAAATCTACAAGTCATAATGGATCGCAAACAGAAAGCCGCAGTTGAGAACGGTACTGCTGATCGTACCACTTCGCCAGTGGAACGTACCAATACACCTCCCCAATCTCCGATGGAGCGATTGACAACACCAAACGAGCCGGTGGTGTTCACCCAAGCCCCTGCATTGCCCGACTACTCGAGTGATGATGGTGAGGATAGTGACGTATCAATCGAGACGATGCGTCACATGAATGAGAAGTCCATGCGAACGCCACTTTATGGAAGGGTCACGGTCAAAGTGAAGAACGCCCCGAAAAAGTACCACACGAAACGGGTCTTCATGCGAATGGAGCCGAACGAGCGGAACCTCACAACCGCTCTCGAATTTTCGGTCATCGACCTTCACACACCACGTCGCTGTCCCTGTGCGCCCAAAAAGACCAGGATCCATGTGCAAGTGGACTTGAAAAAACTTGTACCCTTTCCTTACCTTGATGACATTTAGTGTGTTTTTTTTCTTAATCTCTTCATTTAATATTCATTTGTATATATGAACAGACTTGTTTTATCATTTCACAAATCAGTCTTCAATTAAGGTCTGAATGGGAAAGGGGAATAACTATCTATAATTAATGATGTTCAATAACTGAATTGAAACGAAAAATCAAATATGAAGACTTCAACTTGAATAAATAGGAACATATAACTTTTAAAGAAACAATTATGTTGTTAATTTTAAAATGCTTGTAGCAGTCCAGGATGATATCATACATGTGTTATACACGACACCATAAGAATGAGAATGAAAAGACCTTTCGAATGATATAAGGTATGTACCTATTCGATGGGAAAATCCTAGTTGTATGCAACTGTATGCAAGCAGACAAATGTTAGATTTTTAAATTCACTAAGTTTTTAGCCCATTCTTTAAAGACATGTAGCTCTCTAGTTATATGTCATACATGTGTCATACAATACACCATTAGAATCAGCATGAAAAGAGCATTCGAATGATATATTGTATGTACCTATTTGATGAAAAAATCCTAGTTGTATGCATCTGTATGCAACTTGAAAAATTCCAAGTTTTTTTACAAAAATGACTAAGTTTACAAATCTTCAAAGTTAAAGTTTTACAACTAAAAATGACCATAATATACAAACCTCTACACTTGACCTTCATACACTTCATACACGGCGGGGGGGTCCTCAAAATTTCTCGGGCGCTTCGCGCCCTCGAAATTTTTCGGATTATAGGGTCTATAAATTTTCTCTCGAAAATTTATTTACCCATGGGTTCCGGGTGCCATAGATACTCTTCTTGCTTCCCTAACCCTAACCTTAACCCTAACCTTAACCTTAACCCTAACCCTAACCCTAACCTTAACCTTAACCCTAACCCTAACCCTTAACCCTAACCCTAGTATTTTAATTTGATTATTTGAATTTTGGCGCGAAATTCAAATTTTCGAAAAAAAAGTCTTTAAATTTGATTATTCACATTCACGCGCGAAATTTGAATTTTCGAAATTTAGCGCTTAATTCAAATTAAATGTTCTATTCAAATCACACGTTTTATATCTTCAAATATGAATCATTATATGACTATTAATAATAACATATATATCAAATAATACATCAGTCCATCAGTTCATATTACTTTGAATTCACTCTACTGTTTACATGTAGAAATCTTTCAACACATATGATGGCACTTCCATTTCTAAGGTTAAAAATAAACCAGCTGTTCCCATTCTTGTTTGAGTTATCAATTTTGTTTAACCGTACCAATTCCAGGATGTGATGTCATAAGGTCTTTGTTCATAGTTGCTTTGTCAATTTCATATATAAAGAAGTTGCACGCAACGAATTTTCTCTCATTTTCAAATAATTCAGTGTCCATAGCAGACGTCGTTGTTCGTTCCTCCGTTCTCCGGTTCTTATTACAATTCTGAAGTGACACTAGACGAAATGACTTACTTAATCTTACTAAGGAAATCTTACAAGTTCTGACCAGAAAGTACCAGTCGTGCTAAGTCTTATTAGCAAATCTGATCAGATCTGATAAGATCTTATTTGTGATTTTTAGAAATCTTTTGAGTAGAAAAAGTCTTATATTTTGCGTTTTATCTACATATATTCAGTGCACTGATGTTCCAGCAAGATCATTTAGCAACTAAAACCATTGACATCGTCTGATCTTCGCACTGAAATCGGACTTCAAATTTGAAATTTCAGTTCACTTTTTTTAATTTCAATTATCAGCTGGCAAGATCTGAAAAGATCTTGTTTTGCAAAATATAAGACTTAGTAAGTCTGGTACTTTCTGGTCAGGAAATGTGGGATCTTAAACAAAATAAGTTCTGATCAGACTTTGCAAGAATCTGATCAGACTTAATAAGACTTAGCAAGTCATTTCGTCTAGTGGAGTTTCATTGTCATGTTGTGCTACTTTATAGGATATTCGGGAGTAGGAACACTATTAAGTTTTTATAACCAAATAGCTTTAAATATAGAAGCTTGGGTTTTTAGGATAGGAACACTTTATGTTATAATATTAACCATGTTTTTTTAATTTTTCATCCTATATTAAGTCATTGAGCGAGAGACATGAATATATCAGTTTAAATGTAAGTGTATTTGAATCAACAAGATTTTCACAGTTTGTAAATAAATAAAAAGATACCTAAATAAAGCCTTCATCCATTTTAAATATTTAGTCTGTCATCTGCAAACAGATGTATAAAATTCAAGCTTGTTTAATTAAACAAATTGAGGATTGGTTGAAATTTTCGAAATTTCATTTTCATTCCATTAAATTAATTTCGAAATTAAATAATTTCAAGACAGCTACTTGTAAATTTCAACTCTTTCTATGAGCAAACCGTTTTCGAATGAAAATTAAACTTTCGACTTTCGGTTTCAATTTCAATTTCAGATTTCAATTCTTTCTAAGATTTATTCAATATCAAGGTAGTACTTCATAAAGTTTTGTTGATGATATATAAATGAGTTCTCATTTAATAAGAGATAAAATTATAATCAAATTTTTTTTCCTCTATAGAGATGGTCCGACAAGAGAGTCTTGCACGACAGCGCCTAATTTTTCACTTCTGTGAAACGTGTCAATTGCCCGTTCGTCATGCTAATAAGAGCGGTCACAAGAACTGCCTCTTCAAAAGTGACTGTACGTATCTGTACTGCCTAAGTTGTAAGTCCTATAAATGGAGCAATGAAAAGGCAAATACCGAAGCCTCTAAGGCATTCATTGAAAAGAACACGCCATGTGCTCAGCAAAATGGGAGGAAGGGCATCAACCTCACCTCAAAGGCTGAAAAGAGGAGGTTGGAGCGATTATTTCAAAAGGAGAGGCCGATGGAAGGTGTCCTTTCACAGGTGGAGGAGCCTACAGCAATAAAGAAACCCGTCAAGTCCCGAGTCCCAAAGAAAGCCCCCAAGTCACGACAGTTCATCGATGACACCTTAAGTGATTTTGAGGTGAGTTCTGCCAATCATACATAATACCTTCAAAGGATAGCTTCTTAAAACCGAATAAATTAATTATTGGTCCATTATGCATAAAAACATATATCGTTTAAATATTTCAGGATAATGATGAGATGCCTCCTCCTAAGAAGACCAAGGTCTTAATTCAAAAAAAGATCGTCACTAAAAATGTGAGAATACATTTACTCCATTAATTATTCTACCATGTAAAAAGTATTTCAACATTGTCACAACATTTCAGAGTGAGTTGCCTCAACAGACTTGTGTCAGTTTTGAAGAGGAGAAAGCGGCTGAATGCTTGAGAAATGTAAGTATTTAAGTTATTCATTAGCTCTTTATGTGAAATTGAATATGATATTTTCTTCGGCTGTTTACAGGTGTGAACAGTATACCCCGTTTGCCTACACCGGAGAAGAAGTGTCTTCCTAGTCCCGTAAGTGTCATTGTTTAGTTATTTGTCAATAATATTTCTCAATGCATGAAGTATTTCCAAGAACATGTATGCTTCTCAATGAGTTGCGAACATGTTATATTATTTTTCTCTGCAGGTTGTGCGATCGCTGTCCCTCAGGAAGCATCGAAGTTTCCTTTCGACGCCAGCGACGAGTACATCGGTGGAAGATAACGAGGAAAAGCCTTATTCGATTCGGGAGTCTTCATCAGAGGACGATGAAACCTCGTCAGCGACTTCATCTGATGAGGAAACGTCGTCAGCGACTTCTTCCCCGACATCTTCCGATGAGGATGATGATCCTGTTACAAATGTAAGTATCAAAGTTGGTCAACTGCATGAGTACAGAATTTTCTATTAAAATATGTTTTTTGTTTGTAATAGATTGATTTATCTTTTAGAATGACTCGTTGCCCCGTGAGACAGAGGTTGGAACCGATCAGAAGGTCACAATCCAGCAGGAGGTAAGAGAAATTCACTTTTGTATCTCATCAATGGTAAAATGCTAAATAGATGATAAACAATTGTTTCTTTCGATTACAGGACTCCGCAATGTGTGCATCTCAGGAGGAGGTGTCATTCAGCCACATCCGGGCTTCTCCGAGCTGGAGTGTGCGCCTTCCTTTATCGCCGATGATGACACTGGCTCCGTTATCTCCACTGCGTCCTTCCTCTTCGATCCCAGCCGCAGCTCCTTCCTCTCCGATCCCAGCCGCAGCTCCTTCCTCTCCGATCCCAGCCGCAGATCCTTCCTCTCCGATCCCAGCCGCAGATCCTTCCCCTCACGATGCTGCGCCCGCACCTCCAGCTGCTCTCCCTGTTCGGCAGTATAATGTCGATCTCGACGCGACAGTAGAAGATGACGTTGAGATACAACTCCGTCGTTGCCAAGGGCGCCTGAAGGAGGTTGAGGCCCGCGAGGTGAAGTTGAAGGAGGACAATAGAGGTTTGATTGAGTCTCTAAGAAATATTACTCAATCAAACCTCCTGTTGGCCTCCCAAGTAACCACCAGTCAACAGCACAATAAAGAGACACTTGTCCACCTCGACTGTTCCCAAAATGGGATCAGAAAAGTGCGCCTTACGAGGATGGACGATTTGGGTGGCTGTAGTGACAGCTGCAGTCACCTAAAACTCTACCATAGTGGTATTGTCAAATGCGTCAAACTTTAACTTCATTACTTTGACTTCTATTTTCTTCTATTTTGAAAAAAAAATAATTGTTGAAATTGTATGTGTTTTGTCTTTACAACAGATCGGAACATATGGTATTGGCTGGTGATGACGCTGACGTCATTAGATGGTAGATGTATATAAGGGCTTGCTAATTTCAATCCTCATCAATAATCATGGTTGTCTGTACCAAGTGTGGAAAAGTGTTCACTCTCATAGGCAATTTGCAACGACATGAAAAATTTTCTAAGTTAGGAAAAACGTATCAATGTAGCAAGTGTCCATATAAGACGAATAGGATGGATAATCTTAAGAGGCATAAACTTGCATGCAATAATAAACCGAATGATAGCACAACAGAGTCAAATTCAAATAATCAAAATAGATCTACTTCTAAGCCAACAACCAGCGCTTCAACTAACATACAAAACTTTATGCAATACTGCTCTCGGTGTGGCAAAACTTATAACTCTATAAGTAGATTTCGACAGCATATGAATGTACATAACACAAATAGTGAGATGAATATGCATAATAACTATGGAACTGTTAGTCTCAGCGAAAGCGCACTCAATGGCCATGCACGTGTGTATGATATCACGCCAGCAACACCTACTGTGGACATAACATCATTCTTAGAAAGCATGCGTTCCATGTTAGGGAATTTAGTGTCTGACTTACTAAGGAGCTATCAATTGCGCGGTCGTCTGATTGCACAAATTCGTTATGTCCGTTCTAATCCTCAAGAAGAAGATACTTTTCTCGCACACTTTACCTCATCATCCTCAAACTATATTTATGACTATGATGCTTGGTTTCAGGATCATCTAAATAGTCTAATAAATCATATTGAAGCCTTCACAAAAAAGGGTAGGAATTGGATTATAGATGATGTACAAAATATAGAGTTCAATGTAATAACAAGTCCAATACTGTCAGGTGGACAATCATTTCCTCTACCAAAGAAGTTAAAAAACTCTAAAGCTGTCATTAATGTTAATTCAAATGCAAATGATTGCTTCCTATATGCAGTTTTATCAATATTGCATTATAATGAAGTACCTTATTCAAGGAATGAAGTAAAATCATATAGTAAGTGGACATCTGAGCTAAATATGGAAGGCATTTTCACACCAGTATCAATCAAAGATATTCCAAAATTTGAGAAAAATAATGATATTAAATTTTACATTCAGTTTTATGAAAATGGACTCAAAGGTGTTCGTTACAATAGTAACTTTACTGGTAGGCAAACGGTTAATATTTTGCTAATTCTAAACAATGGAGCAGCACACTATTGTGGAATTCCAAAGCTGTCAAGATTGTATAGGAGAACTTTAAAAAGACATAAATACTTCTGCGAAAGATGCACTCAGTCATTCACATATAAGACAACATTAGAACGACACTTCCAGTTTTGCATTCGAGGAAAAGCACAAATAGAAAAAATGCCATCGGATCTAAATGTACTAACAAGTAGCATGGAATATCAACTAAGTCCTCCTTTAGTAATTTATGCAGATATAGAGTGCTACATTGATAATAAAATACATAAACCTGCGGCTATTGGAGCTTATCATGTCTGGCATAATGCCCTTCAATCGAAATTTGAAAACAAGTATTACCTCTTTGAGGGAGAAAATTGCATTATTAGTTTCTTGCACCACTTAGAAACTGTAGCCCAAGACTTATATGACAACCAATGTGCAACAACTAGGCAGCCAATGTCACTGTCAGCGGATGAAAAAGCACGCCATGAGAATGCAGAATGTTGCAACAAATGTAAATTGAAAATCAGCGATGAAGTCATAAAAGTTCGTGATCATGATCATATCACCGGACGATATAGGCAAACATTTTGTAGGAGATGCAATCTCCGGTTAAGACTTAACAGACGGGAGCTCCCCATATTTTTCCACAATTTTAAAAATTATGATAGTCACATCGTTTGCTATAAAGCGATTGGAAGAATGAAATCTTGGAAATTAGATGTTGTAGCAGCAACTGCTGAAAAATATATAACTTTATCCGCCAGTGTCCCTGTAAATGAATACAAAGGGAAGACAGTATACTTTAAACTAAAATTCTTAGACTCATATCAATTTCTAAGTGCATCCTTGAGTGAATTAGCCAAGGGCTTGCAAACGTATGAGCATGTAGAGACATTAAGGGTAGAATTTCCACAATTAAGTGATAATGTTTTATATCAGAAAGGAGTGTTTCCATATTCATACTTCAAAAACTTAAACACGTTGACGGAAGACTGTCTACCACCACAATTTGAATTCTATAAAAATCTTACTCGTGAGCACTGTTCCGATAGTGAATATGAACACGCTAACAAGGCGTGGATTGAATTTAATTGTAGCACATTTGGTGATTACATGCTGGCATATCTGAAGTTAGATGTCTTATTGTTGGCAGACATATTTGAAGTGTTTAGAGCATTGAGTCAACGTGAGGATGAAGTCGACCCTGTACATTTTGTCAGTCCCCCACATCTTAGCTTTACCTCAGCACTAAATTTCTCTTCCAATGATCCCCCACACTACATACAAGATGAAAATATGTACAATCTATTTGAACGAGGAATAAGAGGGGGTATGACTTTCACTAACATTCACCGAGCTCGTGCACGCATTGAAGAATTAGGAAATAATACACATGAAAGTCGACATTTGACCTACTTAGATGTTAATAACCTTTACGGTTCTTCACTCAGTAGGAATCTACCCCACTCAAATTTCCAATGGTTGAATGAAAGTGAATAGATAATTTTTTAATTGAAGAAAATGTTCAAAATATAGATGATGATGGTGAAATCGGCTACATTTTTGATTTAGATTTAGAGTATCCTGCAGCCATTCATGATGACACTGCCGATTTCCCATTAGCTCCAGAAATGCAGATGATTGAAAAGAGAATGTTTTCACACTATATGAAAAATCTATATGAAAAAGTAAGACCAAATACACATTTTTCTTCTATCAAGAAACTTCTGCTCCATCAATTTCATAGGGAAAATTATGTAGTCCACTACTCAATTTTAAAATTTTACTTGACCATGTGCATGAGAATCAAGAAGATTCATAGTGGCATAAAATTCACACAAAAGTGTTGGTTAAAACATACATTGATATGAATTCTCAAAAGAGGGCTCAATCAAGCACTGACTTCGAAAAGTCATTCTACAAATTGAAAAATAATTCTTTATATGGTAAAACAATGGAAAATGTAAGGAGAAGGAAAAAATTTAAACTAGTCAACAATGAGAAACAACTACTGAAATTGTCAAATCATCCTCTCTATGTTCAACACAAAATATTTGATGAAGATCTGGTTGGTATGGAAATGTACAAACCTTCAATAGTTTTAAATAAATTAATATACGTTGGTCAAGCAGTACTTGACTATAGTAAGTTGGAAATGCATCAATTATATTACAATGATCTAAAAGGATGTCCACTGATAAATATAACGCGACTTTGTGGAGGTGATACCGACAGTTTCTTCCTATGTTTATACACATCACCATCTGTCCGTCTGGAAGATATACTTCTATACTTCTATACTTCGGTGAAAAGTTCGACTCTTCAAACTATGACAGTCACCACCGACTATACTCAACTACAAACAAAGCTAGATTAGGTTGTTTTAAGGATGAGTGTGCTGGAAAGTTGCTTGAGGAAATGATCCTACTAAAACCGAAAATGTATTCAATGAAATATCTAGACTCTACGGATCATAGCATCAAACGTGCAAAAGGAATTCAGAGAGCAGCAGTTAAAAAATTGAAATATAATGACTATAGGAGTGTCTATTATAGTGAGAATGATACAACTGAAGATATGACAATTATAAATTCAAAAAATCACATAGTTAGCACAAAATCATTTAGGAAGCGAGGTCTTTCACTTTGGGAGGATAAGCGCTGTTGGCTGGATAAAAATTTATCATTACCATATGGACACTACAGCCTAGGTCTTCCCCCACCGTCGAAGAGAACGAGATGCCTTCCTGTCACAGGTGATGTAGAATAAGTCTAAATTAAGAAAAAAACAATACAATATTCCACTTGTAATAGATCTTGCGATTGCTGCATCTTCCGACATGTAGCAACACTTACTAAAACATAAGTAGTCTTACTAAAATTGAAATTTCTACATCTTTCCGATATGTAGAAATGATTACTAATAAATAGGTAGTCCTAATGTGAATGAATATGTGAAGAATTTGTACTCAACATCATTCCGATATGTTGAGCTAATAAAATAACAAACTTTAGGCAAACATTAAACCTAAATTTGAAACATAGCTTTCGGAACATGCCTCATTACATTAGAACATGGAAACTTAGTGACGTTCAAAACGTTCACATAACAAATCCTAAAAGAATAGCATTTCGTCATTCAATAGCAAATAGTGTTCGAAAACATCGTGGCGTTTGCATTAGTATTGAATCATTGCCTTCACTGAAAGACTTTGCGGATCTCATTGACAACCATAAGACTCGGATCAAGATTCCTCTCGATGACAAGGTATGGATAAAGTGTGATTCATCAGTCAAACTATACGTCTGTTCACCAAAACGGGAAGATGTTGAATATCGGTTTTTTCGTTTCAGTGACGTCACATGGGAAAACCTTTACAAGGGAGATACTACCACAGATAACGTCATTCATTAAAGATGGAGGACATCAAACGGTTGGAAGTTGTAAATCGGATGTTAACTACAAAAGCAAAGTCAAAACTCAATCTACAATATATCGAGAGGAATATACCCAACCGAAAACAATGGTTACTGATAAAACGCAAATTGAAGCCGACAACGAGCTTACATCTTGGAAGACCCTCAATGTTAACATGGAGGATTCAGAGGAAGGATAAATCTCTCACTATCCTATTCTTTCCAAATGGAACAACCCAATGTATTGGAAGGGTCATGGAGGGTGATCTCTCATATCTACACTTAACTTTGGAACATTTACTTGGTGATTCATTATCTGATTGGAAAGTGAAGACAATGACCGTGTTATGTGAATTACACTATCACTATGACTTCCGTAAAGTTACATCATCACATAATCTAACTTATGAAGTGGAGTTATTTCCAGCAGCTCAATTGACTAACTGGCATCCATATCATGTTCATGTGTTCCATAATGGAAAGACTGTGATAACCGGCATCAAAGACATAAGTGATGTACCTCCCATCATGTGTGATTTAAAAAAATGTTTCATGAAAACCAAATTGTAGATTTTGTATATATGTGAATAGATAATGAAATATGAATATGTTTTTGTTTTCCTTATAAACCCTTGTTTTGGAAAAAAGAGAGCAAGTTAATGATAAGACATAAAACTTTATTTCAAAACTGTTTCAACATATTTAGTAAGAATTACATCATTTTTATCACAGTTTTTTGAAAATAGTTCTAAAGCACTTTTACAGTTATTTTTCAATGGTCTCTCGTTGACAAAATAGAGTACATAGCCACCGCACATTAGAGATGTATTACATTGAAGTGGGAACGATGTCACTTTCCTAACAGTCCAGGAGAACCTGTTCATCCCTAATGCGATATCATGTAAACGAGGTTGATTAAGAGAGTCAAAATATTCGGCAACTTTATAAAGATTAATGTATACAGCAATCTAATGTTTTCCGGGAAGATTGTTGGTATCCGTATTGATGATAAGTGAACAAGGATAGAAAGGAATTGAATCAGGTAAATTATCTCTAGAAAAGACATTGAGAAATAGTGTCTTGGAGTAGGGATGAGCTTTCCTCATTTTCCTCAAGATTTCTATGTTGCTTAAGTTACTCATCTCTGATAGCTGACAGTCACGTCTCTCATTCTTGTTATCTCAACTTTGCTATCATAGATAGCATAAATGTGACAAGTCATTGTTTTCTTCAAAGGTGACTCAAATGATACCTCCAGTCGTAGATTTCCAGGCTTTGTAACTCCTACGCTTTCACCACCTAGATCTGCATCTGCTGTGAGATTGTATATAATGAAGAAGTAACCATTTTTATACATATCCATTGTAATTTCATTTGAATCATCTGTGCTAAACATGCTCAGTGCAGTGAAAATAGAACCATATTCACGTGCGAATTTTCCATCTTTGAAATTAGGCTCATATGCTTTGCAAGATACAAATTTCCCATCCTGATAGAGTGCTAGTTTGCTAACATTAAAGTGTTGGAAATTGAATGGATTCTTTTCAAAAGCACCAATGAATGCCTCATTTTCCACAAATGTGATATACACCGCTTTTGGCATTGCAGTGGGAAAAAGATTTGGGTAGGCATGTAAGGATGATCCCGCACCAATTGTGAAGTTTGTCAACACACTGTGATTAACTGGATATATTGCATTGTTTTTCCTCAATCCTGTCGCATGCTCGTTGATGACTGACGGGTTCATTGTTACTCGCCTTACATTGAGCACGGCATTACTTATGTTGACTTGATAGTTTGTAGCTCCAAAAGCCATTAACGCGAACTCAGGATTTGCACGAATAAATTTTATTTGCATTTTAACCTGTGATAGCAGATATCTAGATTGACGAAGGAAATCAAGATAGACGGGTCGTTTCAAGTATAATTCCTTTGAATCCGCTGTTAAATCCATTCGTCTTTTCAACCCTGTATTTGAGACATCATCAAATTTCCCTTGCTGATCATCATACCACCCAGAAACTTGCAAGTGTGACTGTTTAGCTTGCTTTTGAAATTAAGTCATTCTATGTATATATGCTCCATATGGATATGCTCGATCCCCTCCTTCAATCTGTTTGTCATTCAATATTAGATGCACATCTGAGAACAGACTGGCAATAGGAAGATTTGCTAATACCACTTTATCCTTGGATGAATCGATATTTGTACCATCAGTCTTCTTAATTTGTATACACAACTCTAAATCAATGGATTGACAGTCAATATAATCTTGAGGATTGGCAGGTATATCAAACTGAATAGGCTGTTGGTTACCATCGATATTTGTTGTGGGGACTATGTCTACAATTATTGAGGAGATGATGTCTGTCTGATGACGGGGAGAATCGAGAAACGCAAAGCCGAGTTGATACTCTGCATTGTATTAGCTCTACAAATATGTTGTCTTCCTTCGTTTTGACTTGTTTCCAGTCGCAGTGGAATTTCGTTTGCGCTTTCTTGCTTTCGCACGACGTCTAGATTTAGAACGTGCTGCTCTAGTCGGCTTTTTACTTTTCCTGTGTCTTTGCTTAGTAACTCGACCGGATCCAACTTGTCTTGACTTCCTACGCTTCTTCCGAACTGTACGTCTCGTCTTTGTTAAATCATCTAATGCGTCTATGGCAGATTGCTGCGCGCGCATTTTCATAGATTCACCGATATCCTCACCTTGAAGCGCATCAGTTGCAATATTTGCACCAAAATCTAAAGCCCTGCTTCCAACGCGCTTCATGATTGGTACGCCATACTTTTTGAGTGTTGGAAGAACCATACGTATTAGTGCACCAAATATGCCTCCTCCAACTTGTCGTCTACCTCCAACAAACACGGGATAACCGCTCTGATATGATGGTCTACTGTAAATGCCTTTCATTATGACTATTGAATAACTATGGAAGGCATAATAGCATAAAGCCTTATTCTCGTGACCTAATATGTAGGGTCAAAACAGTAACACCGCCACAGAACGGTACTACTTCTCCTGCGTCATCATGAATTGATATGTCAATTCCATTGATGAAATTTCGGCTGATTGGTAGATACATTGTGTTAAAAAATTCTCGATTGATTAGTTGCTTCCTTACGGATGAGAGAGGAAATGTGCGCAGAAGTGGGGCCTCAATGTCGCCAACCCTTGTATATTCAATAATGTTACAATAGACGTATAAGTTACTTATATCACGCTCTAGTGATGGGGCTGTATCACCTATTGATGTGCCTTCATAAATAGTTGATTTTGAGAATCCCAATGTGGTCGTTAACACGCTATCCAGCTTGATAAGAGAGTTCTTCCCTACCTTTACAATCATGCGTTTCTTATGTGGATCATAAGAAAAGTGATATTCATCTGCATCAAGGTAATCTACACCAAACTCATTTAACTTTGTACACAATTCAGATGGCGTTTTCAAGATTTCAATGTTCAAATTAACTCTTTTTACAAGTTCAGTGGAAGTAGACAATTCATCACCCAATATGTCTTCGCTGTATACGTGGATATCCCATGAAGCATTTGTTGATGCTTTGAGTTTAGAAGAGGACAACTGAACCTTGAATGTATCATTTAATTCTGTCAACCAAGGTGCGCTTTCAAGGCCCTTAAACATCCCAATCATTTCAGATCCGAATTCAATAACAGCGGACTCAGACTTTTCCAATGGTGTCTTTTTAGTAAAAACAATAAATTCCGCCTCCGTTTCAACAGTAAATAAAGTTACTTTCTCTTTCTTATATTCACAAGTCATTAACGTTTCTGGCACTGATCCTTGAAACTTTCTTGCAAAGTCTTCAACACTTCTAATGACCTCAAATTGATTTTTTACTCGGATGCTCCTTTTTTGTAATGCATACAATGGCACAATTCTACATTGAAAATCAGTGACTTTCCTCTCCGAATTCCACCCACGTCCATTGTACCAATACCTTGATGAGAAACTTGTTCTGGAATACCCAAAAGTATGACTCAAATCCTTACCTAATACAAGAAGAACATGCTTCCCTTCCTTCATCAATTTTGTTGACCCCTTTATGACTGGTTTGTAGAATTTATTCAAAGTCAGCTTGAAGAGATCATTTATTCGTTCAAACATTCTACCGATTTCCTTTTCTGTATCTTGCAAGCTCATTGTGGGAACCTTAGAATCAAAAGTTGACGTTGCAAATACCTTTTGAATTTTAATCATGTTTTGGACAGATGGTAAAGATGTTGAAAAAGGATGTAAAGTTAGATGATGAAAAGCCCATGTACCATGTAGACTATTTTGAAATATGCGAAAGCAATCATCCTTCTCTCGCACTTCTTTATGTAATTCAAAATAGTTGTTCTTTAGCAAACTGATATCGTTGTAATAAGTAATTTCAGTTAGAGAAACTTCATGGGGTCCATGCAGACTAATTGGATTAGCGAATTCAACAGAGTATAGAGATGGCTTCTTACTTCGGAATATCTTGGGGTTGCTATTGCTTGGAAGAATGATGTTGAAGTTAGTAGACATGTTAAACTCATATATGGAAGAAGTCACATGCTATATTAGCTTAAAAGTTACGAGTGTCTCCCACCTCCACATTTTGTAGATCCTGGTGCGTTATCCAGCTATTGAATGAATCAGGATATCCTTTCCATTTAACTAGATATTTCCTTTCATTGCCATGACCTTTCCTCCTAATTATTTTGTCAATGATATACACCTCTGCACTTCTGTTTACTACTTGCAGTTCATAAGAGTAAAATTTTCCTTCAATTGGATTGCCATGGTAATCTATTCATTTATACATGGTGGGTCTAAATTTTGTATTTACTTCATCCACAAAAAACTCTTCTTCAGTCCAATTAGGTAGATACCCCTTCTCAAATGTAGACTTAACCTTTGAAATCCGAACTCTATCACAAACATTAATTTTCTTTTCATTGGAAATCTTTTTCGCTTTCTTATCATACAATCGAAGCCATACATCCATCGCATTATCTGGGGTAACATCAACTGGTTTCATCTTAATGATTCGATGGTAGCTTTCATTGTAATTCTTAACAAATTTCTGCAGCTCACCTACCCAAACATGTGTATTTTTGCAGTGAAATAGCGCCATATTTTTGTCTTCAGTGTGCGATTGACCCTCTCAACCATGGCAGCTTTATAAGCACTTTTGACACTAAACAATTCCACATTATGACTTTTAAGGAGACTTCGAACATGAGAGTTTTCGAATTCCTTCCCTTGATCGGTCTGTATTCTTTGCGGAACACGCCCCTCATCGAAAATGCTCTGAAAAGCCGCTTCAACTTCTGGTCCTCGTTTAGATGTCAGCGCACGTGCCCAAGCATAGCGAGATAAAATATCTATTACAGTTAAGATGTATTTATAGCCATCATTGTACTGTAATATCTGTTGCATGTCAGCCAAGTCCGCTTGCCATTGACTATCTATATTGTTAACAACATATTTTCTTATTGGAAACCGCTTTCTCGCATTTTTGTGAAGAGTGTAAGTCGGTTGACTCCTCAACCACTTCTTGACTTTCTCTATTCCCACACCTGCTGCGCGAGCTAGAACCTCCGGACGACTGAAACTTGCGGGATGATTTCAGTCGTAATAAATCTTTCTGAGTTTCACTGCTGTACTCATCGTCTTTGTTCTGATTTGCACGCGTATTACTTGCACAGCAACTGCTAACAGAATTGATATCAACCTCTATGGCCTCTTCTGCTTTACCTTCGAGCGCAGATTTCAAACAACAGCAAAATTTTCTAACGACATGATATGAGAGAGTCAAGGCTTAATTCATATTTGCTTAATATTTACTATACTCCTTCGCAACACGCATTGAGCGCCTAGTAGCTCTTTTTGGTTGCAGATCATCGGGATCATGAAGCTCTCGCTTGACCGCCATCGTTGATGTGTTACTCTTTGATCCACCTTGTAAGTGACCCTTATCCAATTCATTCACAGTCGGTCCTCCAATAATATTGTGAGTTACATTTTGATCAAATAAAATTTTCTGAAAATATGTCCACCCTTGTGGTGCACCTAGTTTTCGCCTTACATCTCTGACAGCATATTTCAGAAGGTCATCTATATGACTATTTCTAATAACATCACCAGTTGTTTCATCTATTATCTCCCCTCTCTCTCATTGAACTTCACATGTGGATCAATGAAGTCAAATAATCGCTCAGCGCGCACACGATATGGTCGAGGTGTTGACAAGGTTATAAATCGTCGCAACTTGTCACGAATCTGTCGCCTCTCGTCAATGTTTTCAGCTGCTAACTGCATTCGTCGATAGGGATCCTTAATCTTCTGAATTTCCATATCCTTTTGTGTTAGTTCCTTAAGTTGATTCGTAATAGGTTGATCTATATTTTTGACTTCCTGTGCACTTTGTAATGTAGTCAATTGTACATACTCCTCTTGAGGAATGACTACCATCTTTGAATACGACATGTTTGAAAATAATAAGGCAACAAAGTACATTGCTTAAAACTAACTGTGAACCGAGAAAACTGTCATTGGTTCAGCGGAATTAGGTATGATATTTGTTCGAAATCGAAGTCGTTCCGGACATTCCTGGGTTAGATCAATAAATAGATAGCCATGTGGTTTCTTTGTTACATCTTCATATATTTTTGAAAGTACTTTAGGTTGTTGAGGTAATATCTGTCTACTGAGATGATGTATCTGACTGCTATCTCTTGGATTTTTAAATATTGCCAAATAATGTGTATTCAAACTTCTAGTTCTTTGCTCTTTCCCTCCATCGAAGATGTTTTGGGTGATGTAGATAATAAAAGCTTCCCTATGATGTGCAGTTTGAATGAACATTTCAGTTACATCCTTTGAAGATTTGCTTTCTCGTAATAGATCATCTAATACTAGTAAGTCACCTGCTTTGATATCTTCAGTTGATGGCAACCCTTGCTTCACCTCATAACCTTTCTGGCGAAGTGCAGAATGTAGTTGTGGTTGAAATATTCCATAATACCATTTGACTCTCTTAATTTCCTTGTTAAACATTTCATTTCTATATTGTAGCAATTCAGTTACAAATGTAGTTTTACCAGACTGACTTGGTCCAGTGACACACATTGTGCGATCAGTGAATAGACGAAAATCTGTCATCTTATAATTCCATTAACATTAAACTCATCATCCCGCTAATTTTGCTTAGAACAACAAAACAGACACATGTTCCAGATCACGTTTATTTACATTCAGAATAGAAACTTTCAAGTTACATTTACAAATTAAAACATTTACAAATTAAAACATTTGTGTTTCCTCATCACAATTAGGATTATAGAAAGTTTTCAAGTCAGCATCTTGGCGCTTCAACTTCAATTTAGGATTCCCATCTTTAGATTTCCGCCCTCGCTTTTTGCTCTCTTCCTTCCCATCACTTGAAGCAGTCTTATCAATGTTAATTAAACATTTATCAATTGGTAGTGGTTCATAGACTAGTTGAAGAACCTTCATTTGTAAAGATGCGACTTTACCAGTCTAACCATGTGAGCCAATATAAAGTCCGGTAACGTGCACTAAACCCATATAGCGACCCCGTTTGAGATCCTCACATTCCATCGCGTTTGTAAAGAGATCGAATGCTTGAAAATGATCCGATAGTTTTAAAAACAGTGTATCGAATTCCGGCAATTCCTTATAACCAACTCCTTCCTCTAATGCCTTTCTCCAATGAGTGGGAGCACTTTCAGGCAGCTCAACACATTCTTTCGCGAAAGAGTCAATAGTTTTAAGAATCACCTGTTGCCATTTTGGAAAAGTCACTCGCATTTGTCTCATATTGCTATACCCTGATGTAGACATACCATTACTGTGGAAGAATGGAACTTGAAGATAAAAGCCATCATCACCATAATTCAAGGTTTGAAAGTAGAATGTATTTCCAATCCCTTGCACCTTTCGTGTCGGACGAAGCTTCAAGAGATCTTTCTCAAAAGCGTCACCTTCCTCTCTGATTGTATACATTTTCTGAGTCATGTTTCAACAAGTACTAATTCGGAGCTTTCAACCAGCGCAAATGAATTGTCACTTGAAAGTGGTAAAATATCATTAAAGCGTCTTCCTTATATACACCTATATATGACTCATCAATCAAAGTGATGACGTGTCACTTTATGATTCGCTAATCTTATATTAACATTGCAGCAGTTGCTGCAATCCTTCCAAGCGGACTATTGATTACACCATTAATACTGTTTCCAATATCATTTAACATACTTAGAAACCCACCACCACCGCGCTGAATTAAATTTCGCCTTTTCTTATCACTACTCCTTGGATTTGAAAACTTTTTTATGCTATTCAAAGAGCCAGCATTCAACAGAGGCTTGTAAATAGGTAGACATTTTTGTATTGCAAAAGCTAAATCACGAATGAAATCATCACTTGAATTTTGAATCAATTTACACTTCTTCTTATTATCATGTATCCTGTTTAACTTTCGCAACGCCTTTTTAAACTGACTTGAAGGTTTGAAGGATCGTTTCGATTGACGAGAAGATGCCTTCCGTTTTACAGACATTTTTATTCTAATATGGAAATAGATAATACAATTACAATTTTTGCTTAGTACTTACAACATTATATACAAAAGTTTACAAGCATTCACACAGAATTTGTTGCTGGTACTTATAAAATTACATAAAACACTTAACAAGTTGTAGAGGGAAACTGATATACACTCACATCGGCTAGAGTCTGATTTGTAGCAGTTATGAGCTGCTCAATGTCTTTCATTAGATGTTTTGAAATCGGACAGCACATACAGCAGGGCTTTGAATGGAAAGTCTTTAAAATATTGGCATAGTATGCCCGCAAACTGATTACCTCAGAATGTCCTTGAGCAGCTACATTGATGCTTACTGATGGCGGTCCACTGAATAAGTCCAATTTACATTTGTCACCCTTCTCGTCATAGTAGCTGGAGGTGATAATGTCATGGAGACATGTGTTGAGTTTCCGTTGGATACTTCTGCACCAACAGCGAGAGTATTCCGGTACAATCTCCGTTTGAGCTAGTGGGCGAAATACTTCATTGAGCCAAAATCTTGCAACTCGTGTAAGAGCGTTGTTCACGACTCTCATTAACATTCTCTGCACCACAACGTCCTCTCCGCAGCGGAAATACTTCACTATTTCCTCCATCAGATCCACCAAATCCGCTTTATAGCCAGTTATATTCACGGCAGAATAAAATATATTGCCGGTGAAGAGTTGAGTTCGGTAAATTATTGAAATGGGAATGTTGGTAGTGAACGACATGCTGATTGACATTGTATTAGCCTCAAATTATGCTAATAAAAAAAATATTATAAAAAAATTATAAAAAAAATAAAAAAATGAAATAGAACGGTACAATGTCCTCCTTATATAGAAAAGTCACAAAAAGACACAACAGTGACCAATTACAGACCTGCATGATGACTCATCATGCACGATATACAGTGACTGTTGAAGATATTTCTTCATCACAAAGGGGACAAGATGAAGTTTCAAAGGGTACATAACATGTAGAACACATAACGCTATGAGAACATGGTAAAAAGAGAAGGGATCGTTCCTGTTTAAAACATTTAACGCAGTTCCGTTCACATAATAATTTAAATGTCTCTTCTTCTAATTTCCTTCTGAAGTCACTTTTATTTGGAGAACTTTTTATTAAAACACTGTCAGATGTCTCCTTCTTTCCATATCGTTCCAATTTGATCCTCCTAATTTCACTATCATTGCAGTGTAGCATGGAGAAATCCTCTATCCACCTACGATCCAAATTGTGATTCATAGCATCCTCATCTAGATCCATTAGTCGATCAACTAAATCACCAGCGTTGATATTTTCACTGAGATTTGTTACAGTTTCTATAGCTTTGAACGAATATCCAAGGTCTCTTGCGACAACCCACGACGTTGGGATACTAGTCATCATTATGTATGTCATAAAAAAACTATCTCATATTTATAGCTTAGTTTGTCTACGTAAAAGGAAAATCAATGTGTCATCTTGATTACAATGGTTTCAATAGTCACAATAGTGGCAATTGAGCAAACCCATTCAAAATCAAACAACGGACGTCTATCGGTACGTACCCAAGTGCTCAGAACCAAACCACACAAGTTCGATGATAGACGTTCCGAAACACAGTGTACTCAACCGATTGTACCAAACACATGTACCTATCCAGTAAAACAGATCTCATACTTGTTCCTATTCATAACACTGAATTATACATGTTCCTATCCATGTTCCTATTGATAACACTAAATTTTACATGTACCTATCCATGTACCTATTGATAACACTAAATTTTACATGTACCTATCCATGTACCTATCCCTCGCAAGTAGCGCACAGTTTTCACTACTGACTATTCAGACATGTGTAAAGATATCCGTGCTTGATACGCATTATAAGTGCAACAGTTTACAAAAATTCATTTTCAGTCTGTTGGGACAACTCAGTTAATCAAGCAAATTTTTGTAAATACAGATCAAAATTCTTAAGCTCCTTGACTCTAGAAATGTTTTGCAAATCGATTTGAAGTCATAAGAATTCTGGGTCAAAATCTGCCTACATTCGGTTGTATGCAGGAAAGAAAGCCGGAAGGGGCAACGAAGGTAAAAAGAATCAAATTAAATTAACTATGGTTGCAGTGATTTTCGCACGAATACGATTGGCCGTGATTTGAGAAAAGATAACGGTGCGTAGTACGAAAGCGCTTCATCTGAAGTTTAAGTCTTCAAAACATCTAATGAAATGCAAACCCACACGACAATCAAAGTGGGTACTTTTTATTCCAAGCATGCATCAATTTGCCACATAAAGTCCACTCATGAATCCTTATTTCATATTTGAAGGGTAAAAACATATTCGGTTTCCAAACACAAGTCGATTACCACAACAACGATGAAAATGAAGTTACATGTACATGAGTTTGCTGTTTATCTAGATGCGATAATAATTAACAGAACACACTGATTATGAAAATTACACTGACACTGATTGAATGCTATTGCTGTGTCTCCATGGTATCATATGGTGCCACAATCTAGGCTTTGAATTTCCTGACATATTTCCTTAATGAAAAGTACCAAAACAGTTTAGAGAACAAGCGATGTTGTCAGATAAAAAACAAAATCAGATTTCATTTTTCAAAGTATTTAATTGTTTTTTAAGTTATCACTTTCATTCCGCTTATCCTCCCGATGCTTTCCGCAGAGCTTTTGATTTTGTCAGAAGATTAAGATCACTTTCAATTTCTGCCTTGCGCAAGCTCAGCAGCATCCCTCACCAACATCGCAGTTTCTCCGTCAGGTTTCGCTTTCTTCTTTCGTGTCTCATCACTCTATTCATTCTTCCTTTTTTTCTTCCATTTTTTGTCAAACAACGTGGTCACACGATGATCAAAGTTCTGTTTTCACATTCTTCTGGTTTACACAATTTGTTTGGGATGAAAGCAACAACTGTAAGTTGCAATGTCATAGTGGAGAGGGTCTTTGAAAGAAAGGTTTTCAATAAAACTTGACAGATATCACAGCAACCCCAACGAAGCGTTTGTCGTTGAGTGAGAGCAAGCTTACAATCTGATCTCAACAGTAAGGAGTTCGCTCCTACACCGATATCAATTCGCTCAGTGAGGAGATGAAGTTTCTCTCCCCTCTTGATGAAAAGAATAGCGTTCAATGATATGAGAGGATCAACATCTTAGACGGGAATATTTCGCTGAAGTTTGTTCATCATAGGCTCCTAATCAGAGTCAGTTCTTCGGATAGACACGGCGACATAGGTTTCTCAGATTGGAATTCGGTTAAAAAGTAAATGAGTCATTGAGACAAAGCAATGAAAAATGTAATCTTGGCTACGTTGATGAATCATTAACAATTTCCTCTTGAACGTTTCGTTGCCTTTTTAATTCAGTATCACGTTTTCTGTTGATGAAGCGGAATTGACAGACTGTCGTAAATCAATGAAGATATCAATAAGTCTGAAGTACAGGTATGTTCTCTAGCCATCAATGGAGAGCAACGGTTGAGTGGAAATGCGGCTACTGATGACTTGTCAGTTTTCCACTCAGCGTACGGGATCATTTTTTATGTGCATTATGGACAACGTGAAGATCCAGTTTCTATCAACGGTGATTCATTATCATTAACAATAACAACTTTCCTCTGAATTTCTTTATAGAACTTGTGGTTCACTGATGGGCCATCCATAGAAATTTGAGGGACTTTCGACAGATGTGACGGCGGGTCCAGCAAGAAAACCTGTAATCAAATCGATCGCCGCAGTGTGACCTAAATGTTGTGACTCTAAATTACGAGTGACTGTTGTGGACATGAAAATTATGCAATTTTTCACAGTTCCAAAACTGGAGTTGGTTGATTAATTTACGTGACCATCATTGCCGCACCTCAGATGCTACAGAAAATCCACTTCAGAAACTGTTCCTGTTTTTCTTTAAGTTCCATCTTGAGAGTGTGATTCATGAATTAAATTTTAAGAGAATTCGCAAATATGAATCACTGATTGTACATGTATATTACTGGGGTACCTTTAAATAATCTTTCTGAAAAGAAGAAACCTTGAAAGAAAACTGACATGCACAAAACATAAACGCAATTCACAATAAGTGAGCAGAAATGTTTATATTCACGAACTATTAAGGAATGCTAGATGTTAATTGAAGTAACGCATCTTAAAACAATAAAATCTAACTCTTTTCTGACATTTAATGACAATTTCCTGACCGCGGTCACCATCCCAGTGGAAAAAATTCTGTCGGCTCATTATCATCCATCTGATGTTGGCCTGATAAGCAAAGTGGCCCAGCGCATTTGTATCGGCCCAACATGAGTTGTCAACACTCACCCAATACGCGCCCAATACACGCCAACGCTCACCCGACACCGATCAAAGTTTTGTTATATATACTGCTGGTTAATTCGTCATGCCCTTTCTGTATTATAGCAAAAAGAATATCATAAATTTGATATCGCTATGGAACCTCTTACTTCTCCTTCCACCTCTTCCTCACTTTCTTATCACCCATGAAACAAGAGCGGAACAACGAGAACAACTGTACTTCATTTCAATATTTATTATACTAGTATGCTTCATACAGCAGAGGAATTACCACAGGCGCCTCCTGTTCTTTCTTCCACAGTTCAGGTCATTCGCGTAAAGTAAATGGGATTTTTCACCTCTGCTTTCTCGACGTTCTCATCGACTTATCGACGGTGTAGGGATTCTGGAAGACTAAAAAATGAAAATGACAGTACGATATATTAAAAAAATAGTTCGGCTTCAGGAAGCTAAAATTGATTCTAACAAATGAGGAACATTTTAAGCACATTTATTGGGTTATCATTACCAACTTCGCAATTTCCTGATAAATCTTATTTTCAACAAAATCCAATACAATTAAACCTACATTATATGGTACGAGTCTCAACTTTGTCCTGAGATAGGGCTTGGAATAGAAGAAGGTCTAATATTCTATTCTAGAGGCATGGACTCCTAGATATATAACACCTGGACTGTCAGCCAAAATGTCCAGGTGCAGCATCAGGGGCTAATCTCTTGTTCACTATGTTACAAAGCAAATGTTTTTTTTAAATTGACATGAGCATAATAAGTAAAATTTATTTTTCGGCTAGTAACGGCAAATTCTCTGTATCAAGAATATACTTTCTCACTTGAGCTGTGCGTTCGGTAAATATTCGAGGATAGATACATGTATAATAGCGCAGGCCCATGCATTCCAAATACTTTTAAGTGTATTAATTTTGAGATCGCTCTTTTGAAATCAGATATATATGTTTTATTTCTTAAGCCAGATGTTTAGCCATACAATTCTCACAATATTTAAGTTTGAGGTAGATGTAATGAAAAAATAGACGTCTTAGGTCAATAAATCATATAATACTCCCAAATTTTCGAATGTCTCTTTCTCAAGGGTATGAAATCACACTGACATTGGGCAAATTATCTTACAAACAACTAACATAGTACAAAATTCAAACACAAATAACTCAGAGGTCCTACTTCTCATACTAAATAAACATTGATATCTGGGCGATACTTAGAAATGAAATCCTTATCAGATATCTTCTGCTCAATCGTATTAGCAAATCCTCGCTTTAAAATAAAAGGTGTCACAAATGAAAGGTCAGGTAACATACCAAGAGTTTTAACAAAATGTTTATGAAATAAACTCGAATCAGTTGTAAGGTGCTCATGCATACGTTGACGAAAAGAACGAAAAGTCTCACCGATATAAAAACTTTCACACAAATTACATGTCAACTGATAAACAACATTTTTCATGTAACAAAAATTATTATTCTTACACAAACAATTACTAGTACAAAATAATTTTTCTTTAAATGAAACACTTCTTTTCAAATTAGGCTGGGTCACAAATACTGGCTTCAAATCAAACAAATGATGCTGGAAAATTTTAAACTCTTTTCTTATATTAGTTGCCTGAAAATCATTAATGAACGGTACCCTTAAATATATTTGTTTTCTGTTTGCTTCTTTTCTATGTCTTCTTTTGCTTTCATTCATTGGTTTAGGTTTCATGCATCGTTCAACAATATCTAAAGGGTACCCGTTTGCAAGAAATATTTTTTTCATAAAATATAGTCCATCTTTGATCTTGCTCATGGTGGAACAATTGTGATGTACTCGCAGACACTCTGTACGTAGCAGGTTTATCTTTCTCTGCCACGGCACCCAACTACAAATCTATAATGTCTATAAATACCTATCGCACCATTAACATAAAATAGTGGTTTCAAAAGAATAGAAGAAAACTTTATAACGATTAAATACAACTTCATGTATCAATTCTGCAACTTTCATACAGCATCATGTAGACTTTTATCATGTCAGAAATCACAGTGGACTGGACACATAAGCAATGCCTTTATCATTTATAAAATCTATTGATCGTGAAGCAGCGTCGTCTTTGCAGTTTAATTGTCTGAATGAATTTTACCACAGTATATTCGGCTATTCGACTTTTTTGCAGTTTATTTCATATATTATTTGTAAAACCTCATTCCCATTGTTCGAATAATTTTGCATGTTGTATAGGCAGGAGAATTTAACAAGAATTTCTGTTAGTAATTTATGTATAATTAAGCGGTTGCATTGCTAGAATACAGAAAGAAAGCTCTTTCTCATTCACTCGATGCACATCGGTTGTGCGTGAAATATTGTGTCCTCTTTGATTCAAGATCAAAGAAGACTAATAACATCACAAGTTCAGATTAAAAACTTTTTGTCATTTTTGGCAACCACTTTTCAACTAGAATCAACTAACTATTTTCGTCAATTATCCTGATTTTAATCTGTATGCTCTAAAGAACATCTCGCACGAGTCACATTTTTGGATATTCAAAACATACAAGTGTCCGTCACATAATGATTAGGAGTCCATGTCTAAAGGTCTCAATTTATATTTGCCTTGTTTATTGAGTATTAAGATATCTACTGATTTTCTTTACCGTAGTATTTCTTCATGTATGATTGTATGCGTTATATAGACTACTATCGTTTATTGAATAGAGATTTATAATAAGAATAAAATAATATAATTATAAGAATAAATTGCTTAATACTATTATTATTATTTGTTTTTGTAATTTGAATCTAATGCAGGAGTTAGAGTAAATAGATTTCTGACGGTTCATTTCAAAATTCTGCGTCGTTCGCAGTGTTTTGAGCCAGTTCGGACATTCTAAATTTTAAAAAAGTCATGATATTTAATATAACAATTTTTGAATGGAATTCTCAATTTTTGCCAAATATTTTTATAGTGATAAGATGAAACTGTCTTTATTGTTTTATAGTTTTAATCTATTGTTGTCTATTTCGATCATCAGTAGAAAATTAAGTATAGGCTATAAAACTACAGTGCATGCGTTTTTACACCAAAACCTGGATGCAGCATATGAGAGACGAAAACATTTCACTTCGATTGATCATTGTGAGAACTGCTGAGGTTTCAGAAAACTCAGCATGCAATGAGTTGCTGACTCTCCAAAAGTGCACATTTTGCTTATGACAGATCTGCAAATATTGCATTTAGAATCTTGCACGTAATGAAGTGATTGTTGTTATAGCGCAGGTTAAAAAGCAAAACAATGCGAATAACTGTTTAATTGTATTTGAGTCAGATGTATAGTTGGCAAAGATACAGACGTGATAACAGCACGTGATAAGTGGGTTGTGATTTGAAAAGTTTATGACACATTACATCTACATGTATACCGAGAGGATGCATGTCCACTAAAACAACTTTTGCATTAGCCAATACAACACAGCGCTGCAGAATAAACTGACACTTCACGATACGATACAATTATAGCGATATCAAACATGGGAAGTTACTTACTAACTTATTCAGTAGTACCAATAACTATGCCAACTTATACAGGGAACAAAAGAAAAGAATATTTGAGCGCCATCCAACACTCCTCAACACTCCTTCTCACTCAAAATATGAATTATACTTATATTTCATTAATTGTACAAAGACCAAGAGAATTACGCAATCTCAAAAAGGTGTCTTTTGGAAGTGGCTTTGTAAAAATGTCTGCTGTCACTTCTTGCGACGAACAGTACTCAAGTATTATTACACGATTTTCAATACAATCACGAGTGTAATGATACCTCAAAGCAATGTGCTTTACTTTAGGATTTTCACCAGGACTTGCCAAAGAAATGGCGATCGCTGCTTTATTGTCTTCATAGACAATCGTAGGTTCCGTTTGAGGACAATTAAGGTCAGTAAATAAACGACGAGTCCACACTATCTTCTTCGCAGCTTCACACAATGAAACGTATTCTGCCTCAGCAGTAGAAAGAGCGGTAATAGACTGTTTTTGACGCAACCAAGAAATTGGACATTTACCATTAAACAGAACATGGCCAGAAGTGGACTTGCGATCTTGCAAATCACCAGCAAAGTCGGCGTCACAAAAAACAACAATAATATTGCCAATACACTCCTTCTCAAGCTTGATTCCAAGTTTTAAAGTACCTTTCAGGTAGGACAAGACACGTTTCACAGCTTTCCAATGAACTTCACTGGGATCTTTAGAAAACTGAGCCAACTTGTGAACAGCAAAACACAAATCAGGTCTAGTAAAATTGCTCAAATACAAAAGACAACCGATTGCTGACTGGTAAATAAAAGGATCAAATTTCTTGTCACCTTCAGTGCGCTTTACAAGTACACTACCCGTTTCCATGGGAGTAGAAACAGGAAAAGAATCATCCATGCGAAACTTTTTCACAACGTTTTCAGCGTATCTATCTTGCACAGGTAAAATAGAATTTGGGTGATGCACAATACGCACTCCGAGAAAATATCGCAAAGGCCCAATATACTTAACATCAAAACGGTCAAGAAATAATTTATGTGCATGTTTGATAGCATTTTCGGACGTTGCTGCTAAAATCATGTCGTCAAAATAAACAGCCAACATAACACGTTCGCTATCAGTGATACCTTCATAAACACAAGGATCATTCTCAGAGCAGTTCAGTCCCATATCCAGTAACTGATCTTTCAAAACAAAATTCCAACACCTTGGAGACTGTTTCAACCCATACAACGAACAACTCAATTTGCACACAAGATTTTCTTTTCCCTCGACAATGTAACCCTCAGGTTGTTTCATAAATATTGTCTCATCTAACTTGCCATTAAGAAACGCAGTTTCAACATCAAATTGGTGCAATAACATCCCACGATTTACGGCAATAGAAATTAAACATCTAATGCTGTCATGACGTACAACAGGAGCAAAGGTCTCTAAATAATCAGTTCCGTATTTCTGAGAAAAACCTTTAGCAATAAGTCTAGCCTTAAAACGACAAGCTTCACCAGATTCGTCTGTCTTCGTTCTAAAAACCCAACGATTACTAACAACATTTCGTCCTGCAGGCAATTCACACAAAGTCCAAGCATTGTGACGCATTAGTGAATTATATTCTTTATCAGTTGCATCTTTCCACTTATTTTTAAGTTGAGAATTCATAGCATCCTCCCATGACTTAGGGTCATCAACACAAAATTCTTCGGCAGAGAACGCATCAAAACCATGGCGTTCTAGAGGAATAGAAAAAGTGGAACGAGACGAGCGCCGGGTTTCTGTGGCAGACTCGGGTACATCAGGACCGCTCAGCATCTCAGAATTAATTTCAGAACTTTCAGGCGTTGGCTCACTGTCTCGAGTATCAGATATTACTCGAAAAATGCCAGGATCAGTGTCAACAGGGTCTGTACTAGATTCAGTCAACCGCCTTGCGGGAAATTTCACACGACCCATTGTGACCTCATCGAACACCACATCACGGGGTTCAATAACCTTTTGGCGTTCAATATGTCATAAACGACAGCCTTTCGAGGCCGGACTGTAACCCAAAAATATACATTGATCTGCCTTAGCATCAAACTTACGCCGCTGATTAGTTGGGATGTGAGCAAAGGCTACACAGCCGAAAACACGCAAATGACGAACAGACGGCTTACGACCAAAAAATGCTTCGTAATAAGGGTCATACCAGTACTTAATGCATGAGTTGGGCATCTATTTCGTACATAACAGGCAGTACAAACTGCCTCCGCCCAAAAAGACTTTGGTAAATTACATGCACAGAGTAGGGTTCTCGCTCGTTCAACTAGGGTGCGATTCATGCGCTTAGCTACGCCATTTTGTGGTTTTGCCTCAGGAATAGCTAACTCACGACGAATTCCTCGTTCTTCTAGAAAAGAAGAAAATTCACGAGACAAAATTTCGCCACCGCAATCTGACCTCAATGCCTTTACTTTTCTCTCCTTTTGAGTCTCTAACTCAGTCACGAGCTTTTTGAAGGCTGAAAAACTGTCAGACTTATTTGCTAAAAAACGCACCCAACAATAACGAGTACAGTCGTCGACTATAACCATTACAAAACGACGACCCCCAAGTGACGTTACTTCCATTGGATCCATCAGATCCAGGTGTAACAAATCTAACAAACCATCAGCACGAGTACTAGATTCCTTTGGAAAGGGTAACGCATGGCTTTTACCCTTAGCACAATCATCACAAAATGCTTTGTCGTTACGATCATCACTAATACTCAAATCACTTACAGCAGCACTAGTTAGTAAATTTCGCAATGATGACTGATTTATTTGCGCAAAACGTTTATGCCATGTTTCAAATGAGACTGAAAAACATTCGGTTTTCGCATCATGTACAATAGAATCACTATTATCAGCATCATTTAAGTAAACTTTCGAATGAAGTGAGCAATCAACTTTATACAATTTATCGAACAACTTTCCAGATAAAACAGTATTACCCGTTTTATTCAAAACTTTCATACCGCCACTATCAAACAAAATTGAGTAACCACGTTTTGTCGTTTGGGAAACTGACATTAACGTACATCGCAGTTCAGGTACATATAGACAATTGACCAGTTTGATAATTTTGTCTTGACCATCATCAGTTTTAATAACCATTTTGACAGAACCTGAACCAACAGCTTTGAGCCGATCTTAATTTCCTAACAAAACAAAATTACGAGAATCAACCTCAAAGGGCTGATAATCATCATCAAAAGACTCAAAAACTGGTGACATATGTCTAGTAGCACCCGAATCTGCTAAAACGGTAGAAAGATCACATTTCACATCAGGTGTGAATAAACACTCAGCAAGAAGAAAGGAAGAATCACTCTCATGCTGTACAGTGACCGCAGAATCGGGTTTTCTTCGAAGACACACACCCGCTCTGTGACCAAGTTCTTTGCACTTGAAACACCGCACAAATTTTGAATGATCACTGATACACTCCTGCGACGTCGAATTACCGCGACGGTTCCAATTCGATCGTTGACGTTGATTGAATTTCACACTGAGCGCTTGACTATCATGATTGTCAGGAGCTGGAATTTTCTGCTTCGATGAACCATTCATTCGATACCAATCAGCTGCTTTTTGCATCAGGAGAGACATGTTTAAGTCCTTACCAAGAACAAAGTTCATCATGTTCTTAAATTCTTTCCAAGATGGTGGAAGCGAATTTAAAGTCTCGATGCACTGTTCCATCTCGTCGATGGGATTACCGCTCATCGCATATTGTTGATACAGTCTCAGACGTTCCTTTAACCACTTCTCCGGGTCAGTGCGATCCTTCAAAACAAGAGAATCAAGCTGCGCACGAACAGAAACGCGATGGCTGTGAGTCTGCGTTTGAAAATGAGTGACGAGATCAACCCATAACTTTCTAGGGTCATAAGGAAAACCATCCCACAAATAAAACAGTTCACCACTAATTCCAGTGATGAGAATCTTGATGGATCTCTTCACTTTATCGTTGAACGTAGAAATCTGTTTTTCTCTGACTCTGACATCAGCCGCATTTGACCCGTCAGCAAGAAGGGCAATGGGCAACGGCTTCTTCTCGGTACCAGTACGTGCCAACTACTTCCCATAAGTCGTCCGCCAATAGAAGGGCTTGCATATGCATTTTCCATCCTCGCCAAGACTCGAATCTGTCTTTGAGTAAGGGTAATTTCGCCGATGTTGCCTCCATTACAACACTGAATCCACAGCTGGAGACACCAAGGTCACAACGACGAACGCGAGGTAAAATTCAATGTCAGATGCACGACGACAATAATGAGTTACAGTTATTCACAATAACACGCAGTTGAGACGTTGTCTGGGCCCATAACCTGTTGTTGTAGCGCAGGTTAAAAAGCAAAACAATGCGAATAACTGTTTAATTGTATTTGAGTCAGATGTATAGTTGGCAAAGATACAGACGTGATAACAGCACGTGATAAGTGGGTTGTGATTTGAAAAGTTTATGACACATTACATCTACATGTATACCGAGAGGATGCATGTCCACTAAAACAACTTTTGCATTAGCCAATACAACACAGCGCTGCAGAATAAACTGACACTTCACGATACGATACAATTATAGCGATATCAAACATGGGAAGTTACTTACTAACTTATTCAGTAGTACCAATAACTATGCCAACTTATACAGGGAACAAAAGAAAAGAATATTTGAGCGCCATCCAACACTCCTCAACACTCCTTCTCACTCAAAATATGAATTATACTTATATTTCATTAATTGTACAAAGACCAAGAGAATTACGCAATCTCAAAAAGGTGTCTTTTGGAAGTGGCTTTGTAAAAATGTCTGCTGTCACTTCTTGCGACGAACAGTACTCAAGTATTATTACACGATTTTCAATACAATCACGAGTGTAATGATACCTCAAAGCAATGTGCTTTACTTTAGGATTTTCACCAGGACTTGCCAAAGAAATGGCGATCGCTGCTTTATTGTCTTCATAGACAATCGTAGGTTCCGTTTGAGGACAATTAAGGTCAGTAAATAAACGACGAGTCCACACTATCTTCTTCGCAGCTTCACACAATGAAACGTATTCTGCCTCAGCAGTAGAAAGAGCGGTAATAGACTGTTTTTGACGCAACCAAGAAATTGGACATTTACCATTAAACAAAACATGGCCAGAAGTGGACTTGCGATCTTGCAAATCACCAGCAAAGTCGGCGTCACAAAAAACAACAATAATATTGCCAATACACTCCTTCTCAAGCTTGATTCCAAGTTTTAAAGTACCTTTCAGGTAGGACAAGACACGTTTCACAGCTTTCCAATGAACTTCACTGGGATCTTTAGAAAACTGAGCCAACTTGTGAACAGCAAAACACAAATCAGGTCTAGTAAAATTGCTCAAATACAAAAGACAACCGATTGCTGACTGGTAAATAAAAGGATCAAATTTCTTGTCACCTTCAGTGCGCTTTACAAGTACACTACCCGTTTCCATGGGAGTAGAAACAGGAAAAGAATCATCCATGCGAAACTTTTTCACAACGTTTTCAGCGTATCTATCTTGCACAGGTAAAATAGAATTTGGGTGATGCACAATACGCACTCCGAGAAAATATCGCAAAGGCCCAATATACTTAACATCAAAACGGTCAAGAAATAATTTATGTGCATGTTTGATAGCATTTTCGGACGTTGCTGCTAAAATCATGTCGTCAAAATAAACAGCCAACATAACACGTTCGCTATCAATGATACCTTCATAAACACAAGGATCATTCTCAGAGCAGTTCAGTCCCATATCCAGTAACTGATCTTTCAAAACAAAATTCCAACACCTTGGAGACTGTTTCAACCCATACAACGAACAACTCAATTTGCACACAAGATTTTCTTTTCCCTCGACAATGTAACCCTCAGGTTGTTTCATAAATATTGTCTCATCTAACTTGCCATTAAGAAACGCAGTTTCAACATCAAATTGGTGCAATAACATCCCACGATTTACGGCAATAGAAATTAAACATCTAATGCTGTCATGACGTACAACAGGAGCAAAGGTCTCTAAATAATCAGATCCGTATTTCTGAGAAAAACCTTTAGCAATAAGTCTAGCCTTAAAACGACAAGCTTCACCAGATTCGTCTGTCTTCGTTCTAAAAACCCAACGATTACTAACAACATTTCGTCCTGCAGGCAATTCACACAAAGTCAGTAGTAAGAAAACGGCGAACACCAGATAGCGCAAGATGGCCGCCGTCGTGTCTGAGTCCCCCCCCCTCTGGTCCGCCAGTGTCGTGATGTGCCGGCGAGGTTCCGCTGCCGTCCCCCCCCCTCTGGACCGTCAGTGTGTGAGCCTTGGGTGTCTGTGTCCGACCGCCTGGTGGACTTGGGCGACCGTCTAGGTTGACGTGGGCGACCGTCTAGGTTGTCTTGGTTAAACTGTGGGATGTTTTGGTGTGTAGTGTCCAAACGCGGCCTCGGATGTGAAAACGGAGGCCAGATTCGGATTCAGCGTGAAATTCTGCATCTGTATGGTGAATTTGAAAGCAATCGGAGATAAAAATTTTTCGCTGACGTCCCCCCCCCTCTGGACAGCTTGCTTCGATCTTGGCTTCTAGTGGACGGATTTTGTCGAGTGAGGTGTCATTTGAAAGCTAAGAGTGAGACAAATTCACTGAAACAAACGGCTTGTTCCTATCTGTCTTCGTTTACATGTGAGACGCCATTTAAGATTTTAGGTCGGAGCTCACCTGAAAAAATCCTAAGTGTCAGAGTGACTTTGTATGGGAAAAATTAAAAATTTTCCAAAGTGTGGAATTTCGACCTGGGACCTTTACCAAAGGTTGTTTCATCAAATTTCGCTGACCCCCCCCCCTTTGTTCTAACTTTGGTTCTAGTGGACGGATTTTGTTCGTTCGACTTGCATTGGAAAGAGGATGAAACACTGCTCGACCGCATTTTTCGTTGCGAGTGAATCGGAGCAGCCGTTCAAAAGTTAGAGCGGTTACAAGATTTTAGGTCGGAGCTCACCTGAAAAAATCCTAAGTGTCAGAGTGAGCTCCGACCTAAAATCTTGTAACCGCTCTAACTTTTGAACGGCTGCTCCGATTGACTCGCAACGAAAAATGCGGTCGAGCAGTGTTTCATCCTCTTTCCAATGCAAGTCGAACGAACAAAATCCGTCCACTAGAACCAAAGTTAGAACAAAGGGGGGGGTCAGCGAAATTTGATGAAACAACCTTTGGTAAAGGTCCCAGGTCGAAATTCCACACTTTGGAAAATTTTTAATTTTTCCCATACAAAGTCACTCTGACACTTAGGATTTTTTCAGGTGAGCTCCGACCTAAAATCTTAAATGGCGTCTCACATGTAAACGAAGACAGATAGGAACAAGCCGTTTGTTTCAGTGAATTTGTCTCACTCTTAGCTTTCAAATGACACCTCACTCGACAAAATCCGTCCACTAGAAGCCAAGATCGAAGCAAGCTGTCCAGAGGGGGGGGGACGTCAGCGAAATTTGATGAAAAATGTTTTGGTAAAGGTCCCAGGTCAAAATTCGGAAGTTTTAAATTTTTCAAAATTTTCACCACACTGGAGCTCCCACACTTAGGAATTTTTTCACTTGTGGCATGTTACATGGTCATGTGCTGACACACCAACTTCCCGTGGTCATATGAGAATGGTTCAGGTGTCATATTGTAAAGAATGATGAGACAAATCGTTTGCAACAAACCGCATGTCGCTACAATGAATACTTTCGGAGATAGAGCCATTTTAAGTTTTCTTCCGAGCATATATAAACCCCCGACAACGCAAGTCTGATCACTTCATCGAAAGACGAGGTAAGCGACGGTCGTCGCTCTGAGCTCCCGATATCGGGTTGCAAAGGACTCTATCTTTTGAAGTAGGCAAGCTATCTTCTTACTTCAAAGTTTGTGTGATAGAGTTTGATAGTGTCTTTACTACTGATAAAATTTTTTAAAAGTAGTATGAGTAGTAAAATGCGGAATTTTTTAAAAATTCTTAATTTTCAGTTTTTTCAAAGTTTTAACATGTAGACTAAGGTTTTCAAGTATGCTGAGTTCAAATCTGCTATCAGATTTGAAATGTAACTAAGTCTAAGGCAGCTTTGAGGGGTTGGATCCCAGCTACTGATCACTACCTTTGACTCGGCGTTCCTGTTACCACTTCGGGGCAGTGACAATGATGTCTTCAGCTGTAAAGAGCGGGTATCGGGGAAGATCTCTCACTTCCCTAGTGATCAGTACAAGGCCTTCGGGCTGTCGACGGGATCTAGTGCCACTCACTACACTCAAATCTATCATTCCTCACTAAGTGTAAAATCATTCTTTTCCGTTTTTATAAACTAGGAATCAATCGTTTGCTATCAAACGTTTACGGAATTATAATCATTGTTTTCCCCTTTTCACTTCAGAAAATGGTTAACTACAACAATGCAAAGACGGCTTTTAAGCTTTGCGTCTGTTCAAAGATTTTTCGTAGCGATGCCTTTAAGAAGCATTCTTGTGCACATAAGCGAATGGTAGGGGGCATTCGATACTTTTGTAGCAGCCATAATGCATCTCGCCTTGTCGAGACGCTACCGGAGTGGCATGCCAAGCATAGCAGCTGCAGTCAACCAGAGCTGACTGAGGAGGCGAAGCAAAGTCTCTTCAGCTCAGAGTTGAAAGCTCTGGAGACTCAGTGTGCTATCGAGGCTATCACGTCAGCAAAGCCTCCCTCATCTTGTGCACCAGCAAAGGCTCTCTCGCCCACCCCGATTCTAGAGACTCAGTCTGCTGTCGAGTCTATCACGACAGCAGAGGCTCCATCTTCTAGCATGCCAGCAAAGGCTCTCTCACCCACTCCGATTGAGTCTTCTCCGAAGTCGAGTAAATCCTCCTCCTCCTCCTCTAGCGATGAGTCGGCTACAAGTAGCAGCGACAGTGAGGAAGAGGAGGAGGATAAAGGCTCGACGAAGGTTGACCTAGTCGAGAGTGTCTACCTCGATAGCGAGGTAGAGGCGGTGAGGGACGTTGACCTCGATAGCGAGGTGCAGCCGGCTAAGTTATCAACCAGTGGTGGGATTGCGGCTCAATGTCGCAACTTCATTATGCGCCCACCACTGGTTGATAACTATGACAAGCTGAAGAATGAGTTGGAGGTGTGGAAGAGGGACTGTTTCTTCTATAAAGCGAGTTCCGAGAACCTCTCGCGAGTCACTCAGGAGCTCAAGAAGACTCAAGCTAGTCTTTTTGAGAAAGAAGGAGAGCTCGATCGCGAGAGGTTCTCGCACCTCGCTAGTAAGGCTAAAGAAGAGCAGCTCCTCATCGAGAGAGAGAGTCAGGAGAAGGAGTTAAGAAAGATGAGGGAGGAGGTGGAAGGGCTGCGAAAGCAGTTGGGGAAGGTGGTGGCGACTAATCAGGAGCTGCACCAGCAAGTGATGAGTAGCAGTACTCGACGATCAAGTCGCCTCCACATTCCCCTTGACAAGAAAGGACGTGTGCCCGCAAGACCGCTCCTCTGTGAACGTGGCAGAGACGAGATGTGTTATAGCAGGGCTAAAAAAGGTATCGAATGCCTTCACTTTACATTCGACCACAAGGAGGCGATCACAGGATTCCTGTTCGAGCCACGTCCTGAGAAGATCTGTAAGTTTAAAACAAGTAACTTAGAGTTCAAGATAATAACTAACAACTTCTTTCTTTACAGATATCAAAGAGAAGCGACCACCTGCTTCCGTGAACGAGCCGGAGGCGAAGCGGCAAGCTTGAGTCCTTGAATTATCCCGAGAATGAACCATCGGCTCTCTTTAGGGCCACCTAGGGGCAAGACATGATAGAACCTCCACGCGGTTTGCCCTGGGCAGTCTTCGGACTGGCGAATACTATCATTAAGTTGAATCTGCTATCAGTCAACTTGAACGTTGCAAATGAAGTTCGGTGTAATACTTCCTTTCGACGGGCGTTCCTGTAAAGGGCGGCGGTGAAACCCGTAGCTATGTATACCGCAAGGGACATTCGGCAATGGTCAATCTTGTTAAACCTCTCTGCGTCATGTTTGCAAGTGATTGCCTCTGTCTCAACGTAGTATGCATTCGCGCCAGGGCGACATTTAGCCAACTGTCGAAGGTTGCCTAAAACTTTCCATTGCATACGTTATGAGAGCCATGAGTTCTACCTGTCTCTATCAATGAGACGAATTGATGAATGGAATGAAAGGGAGGATACTCACGCGCCACACGCAACATAACACACTTCTCTCTTCCGTAGTCTAACAAGCTCTTTACACATGGATCGCAGTCGATTGCTATCCCTGAAGCATCCTGATTCGCTGTTGAGCAATTCATTGTTGAAAACCCTATATAAGCCAGAAGATTGTAGCGCTTCTCATTCAATTTGAAGTCACGATGGAAGCCACATCTGCCGACAACATTCCCGTCTTCATCGATGAAGACAACGCCATTCCCGAGTTCGTCATCCTCGACGAGTGGGATGAGGATGAGAAGAAGGGGAAGATCAAGAGGATCATTTGGACGGATGAGGTGTGGACTCCGAATACCACTCGCATCCGAAAGGTGCCAGATGCACCAGCACGGCTTAGGCGGTATAGGGTTTATGACAACCTAACCGTCATACCCCTTGACTATTCAAGCCAATAGTCAACCTAATCCCGAGAATGAACCATCGGCTCTCTTAAGGGCCACCATGGGGCAAGACATGATAGAACCTCCACGCGGTTTGCCCTGGGCAGTCTTCGGACTGGCGAATACTATCATTAAGTTGAATCTGCTATCAGTCAACTTGAACGTTGCAAATGAAGTTCGGTGTAATACTTCCTTTCGACGGGCGTTCCTGTAAAGGGCGGCGGTGAAACCCGTAGCTATGTATACCGCAAGGGACATTCGGCAATGGTCAATCTTGTTAAACCTCTCTGCGTCATGTTTGCAAGTGATTGCCTCTGTCTCAACGTAGTATGCATTCGCGCCAGGGCGACATTTAGCCAACTGTCGAAGGTTGCCTAAAACTTTCCATTGCATACGTTATGAGAGCCATGAGTTCTACCTGTCTCTATCAATGAGACGAATTGATGAATGGAATGAAAGGGAGGACACTCACGCGCCACACGCAACATAACACACTTCTCTCTTCCATAGTCTAACAAGCTCTTTACACATGGATCGCAGTCGATTGCTATCCCAGAATCATGTAAGCTATCTTAATTTTATTTAACACTATTTCATCTACCATTATCACCCATATGAAATGTTATAAGATTTGCAAGTTAAACTAAGCGTGCTACTATTTCCAAATGAAAAAGTATACATGGTTAAATTATTCACTAAAGCCCCATTCAAGTAAGTCAGTATGAAAGCAAAGATAATACGAAATAAACATTTATTATGGCATGTATTTTAAAAGGTCTTCATCGTCAATATCGTCCCAGAGTCTGACTTCACATAGATCACAAAAACAGTTGAGCTGCTTTAAACGTTCTTCTGCAGCGTCCCTCACGTTGTCAATGTACGCCCACTCCGCCACGGTTCGCGGTTGGGAGTTAGGGGTGTACCACTCCCATATTTGATGCAACTGCGACTTGCTGGTCATCTCCATCACCCCTTCGACATCATATTGTAAATATTTCCACCGTATGCCTGTTAGGTCGGGCAACTCCTCTTCATCGTCCTCCGATAACTTTCGTATATTGTCGAGATTGTATGTCTTCTCCACCTTCGCCTTTCTTGGTGCATTTGGTGTAACGAGCACCTTTGCTGATGTGCATGGAGAGGAGAACTCCAATGCGGCATTTGGTGTTGTTGGAGGACTTGTCATGTTGTCTTTGAAATGCTGACTTTGAATAATGATAACTTTAACATTTTTCTAATTCTTAAGTATCAACAAGCAACCAATCAGAATGAACAGCCAATGAATGATGAGCATGAAAGGATATAAGCAAAGTGACATCCGTGTCATTTCACTCTGTCTTTGAGACGTATAAGTGAAGTATTCTCTAGCGAATTCTGCTATTATTTGAGGTGTACAAGTGAATTCCAAATTTGAGACATATTAATTGAGTGAAGTCTCTATCTTATTGAAGCATCAACCTTAAACTTGATTTCATTGAAATGGTAAGTTGAAGATTTCCTCTCTCATCTCCCTCAAACGTGTGGTTCATAGCATCTTCCTCAATTTCAGGCATCAACTTCATCACCAACGCCCTCCCTTCTCGAGGAAAGTTTAGAGTTATTGAGTCAAGGTAGGTTGCAACAATACACTGAGGCTTGAACAGAGATGATAGAATGATTTCTCTTTCAGGTGATGTGAGTTCCAGCTCAGAACTGTCGCGACATGGTAACGAGTGGGAATGTGCTGACTGTGGGCACATCTTCACGAGGAAATGGGATCTCACCCGACACATCAAGCGAGGTGTTTGTCGACCTAAGCCGGCATCAATCTCCGGAGGTGGGGATGATTCTGTTAACGTCGTCTCCTTTTCTTGCGACTTGTGCGCTCAGTCTTTCGAGATACGTTTTGAACTATCTTCGCACAGACTTCAACATACACACACGAACGATAGCTACACCAACGGTACCTCCTCTATCCGACTCACTGAAGTGTCCATAAATAATTTAGTGAGGAACTACCAGATGGACTCCTCAGAAACCATTGCTAACTTTGAGGAATGGTTTCATCAAAATTCATCATTGATAGAAGCGCTCTTCAACAATTTAGACAATTTTAGGATGAAGGCGCTCATCTATCTTAAAATAAAATATGTAAAAATCGACCACCATACTGGACAAATAATAGAGAGGTTGGAGTTTCACATACCCTCCTCTCCTGCAACCGAGGTTGTAGACTATGAGTCTTGGATAAATTTTCACATCCAAGGATTAAAATTAAATATTGATAAATTTAACGAGCGCGATAGCGGTCTCATTTTTGACGGCATTGAGTCCGCCTTATTTAAAATCAGTTTATTAGGAAATCATAGTGGTCGAGGCTCCTTTAAACTTCCAAAAAATTTAAAAAACAAAACAGCAGTCATCAATGTCGATTGCGAATCGCAATGTTTTAAATATGCTGTCCTCTCCATTCTCCACTATAATGACATCAATGCGAATCGAAATCGTACATATAGCTATAGGCAGTGGGAGAATGAATTAAACTTCGATGACTGTAATAGTGACGATATGAAAATTAAAGATATAGAAAAATTTGAAAAATTGAACAACATTAAAATAGTTCTCCATGTTTGGGAAAAGGGATTGAAGGGTGTGCGCTACAACTCGCGTTCGAGTTGTTATGATCATGTTGTCAACCTTTTATTAGTAAGACAGGATGATAGTGAGGAATGGCACTACTGCGGCATTCCCAAAATCTCTCGCTTATACCACCACTTAAGAAATTCTACCTCATCAGAGATTTATTACTGTGACAGATGCATTCGGAACTTTAGGAGTAAAAACAAATTTGAAACTCATTATGAGTGGTGTAAGCGAGGTAAACTGCAAATGGAACGCATGCCCAAAGATAAGGAGTTTTCATATAGAGAGAATGGCGATGAACTAAGTCCTCTTCGTGTCATCTATGCTGACATCGAATGTTATATCGATGATAACATCCATCGACCAGCAGCCATTTCCTGCTATGAAGTATGGCATGACCATTTCCAAAATAGAAAAAATAAAATGCACGTCTGGCAAGGTGAGGATTGTATTTACCAATTCCTACAATTCCTCGAACAGGCTGTAAAATTTCAACAAAAGTATGATGGTGAACTCTATCGCAGATCATTGCATATGACAGCAGATGATCAAGCAAAATTTGATAGTTGCAACGTTTGCCCCAAATGTAGGAAAACATTTGACGATGATAAGATTAAGAAAGTGCGCGATCATGACCACATCACTGGTAAATTTAGAAACGCACTCTGTTCAAAATGTAATTTTTCGCTGAGGATGAATCGGCGTACATTACCCGTCATTTTCCATAATTTCAAGGGCTACGACAGCCATATGATAATAAAAGGAGGTTTAGGTCAAATGAAAGAGTGGAAGCTTGATGTAATAGCACAAACGAGAGAGAAGTTTATGGCCATGACAGCAAAAGTGCCTGTCGATAAAACTAAAGAAAATAAGACGGTCTATTTTGATATAAAATTTTTAGATTCCTACCAATTTATGACTGCATCACTGACCTCTCTCGTGCAAAATCTAAAGTCTCTTCCACTAACACAAAATCTTAAGAAACAATATCCAAATCTAACCGATGAAGTCATCACACGGAAAGGAGTCTTTCCATATGCATATTTTGATGCAATTAGTAAACTCGGCGAGACTTCTCTTCCGCCCATAGATAAATTTAAAAATGATTTGAGCGGCGCAGAATGTAAGACCGAAGATTATGATCATGCACAAGATGCATGGATAAAATTTGACTGCCATACATTTGGTGAATATATGATTGCCTACCTTAAGTTAGATGTATTTTTGCTGGCTGATGTATTTCAGGAGTTTCGACGAGTGGCATTAGAAGAAGATAAGTTAGATCCCGTCCACTTTGTCAGTCTGCCAGCCATGTCATTTAAGTCTGCTTTTAAAATGACTGGTGAGACCATTCATCTCTTACAAGATCCAGAGATGTATAATTTATTTGAGCGAGGAATTCGCGGTGGTCTCACATTTGTAAATAAACATAGGTTAAAATCAAAAATAGTAGGTAATGACCAGACTCATCTGAAGTATTATGACCAAAATAATTTGTATGGTAGTTCATTATCCAAACCGCTACCTCACTCTGAGTTTAGCTGGTTAGATGATAGTGAAATTCAACATTTCTCCAACCCTTCCAACATACTAGCAATTCCAGATGAAGGTGATTGGGGATATTATTTTGAGATAGATCTAATCTATCCAAATAATATTAAACATAAAACCGAAGATTTTCCACTCGCACCCGAATCAGGTGAAGTGAGTAAAGATATGTTTTCCGACTTTATGAAACAATTTCATAAAGATTTAGAATCATGTGGACAACCCAAGTATAAGCCTTGCCGCAAACTTTTACTCACTCAATATGATAAGGAAAACTATCTAGTCCACTTTAGCATCTTAAAATTTTATTTAGAAATGGGCATGATTTTAAAAAGAGTTCACCGCATTATTAAATTTAGACAGAAAGCCTTCCTCAAACCCTACATAGATAGTAACAGTCAGAAACGTGCACTAGCCCAAAATAATTTTGAAAAAGATTTTTATAAATATAAGAACAACAGTCTATTTGGTAAGACGATGGAGGATGTTAGAAAGCGCGTAAACTACAAACTAGTTAATGATGATCAAAAGTATCACAAATTGATCTCATCACCTCTATTCATCGATAGAGACATAATCGATGAGGATCTTGTAGGTATTAAAATGATAAAATCTGAAGTTGAGTTGTGCAAACCCATCTATATTGGTCAAGCTGTTCTAGATTACTCCAAGCTTGAAATGTATCAACTCTTCTATAAAATACTAAAACCGTGTCCTCTCGTAAAAGAGGTTCGTTTGTTGGGTGGTGACACAGATAGTTTCTTTTTAGGTATTACCACTCAAAAAGATTTAAATTTTAATGAAGTAGGAAAATCTTTAGAAAGATATTTTGATACATCAAATTATCCTGCTAATCATCCACTATACTCCATCAAAAATAAGGCAAAACTTGGCTGCTTTAAGGATGAGACAGCAGGGAAGGAGATAGCTGAAATGATTCTCCTCCGCCCTAAAATGTATTCTATGAAATTAAAGGATAGTGATGATAGCATTAAGCGCGCTAAAGGCATATCAAGATCATTGGTCTCTAACATGAAACATAAGAATTTCAGGAAAGCCTATAGAAATAAAAATATAACGTTTGTCAATATGACAATCTTAAAATCTAAGTCGCATGAGATCAAAACTCATACTTTTAGGAAACGGGCGCTTTCAGCATGGGAGGATAAGAGGTGCTGGCTAGAACACAACATATCTCTTCCACATGGACATCCTGACACAAACATACCACCACCCAAAAGAATTAAACTCACACTACCACATTCAGGAGACGTCTTAGCATAATCATCCTTAACTTAGTATTTTGATGTTGATTTCTGTAGATAAACATTGTTGTTTTATGTATCGCATGAGATTGTTTTTTCCTTGTGAATATGTGTCCACATCTGTACATTCCCCATGTGATGACTTTTCCACTGAAAGACATTTTTCCTATCCCTGTATATTTCCACCCTTCACGAAGTAAAAAGACTTTTTGTATATAACAATGTTTATTGAAGTGCGCTCATGTATATATTTTCAGTGGATGTTGTATAAAGTCTATTCCTTCACATTCATGTACATATTTCAATAAATGTTGTATAAAGACTTCACTTTGTTTTCCGAAACACTAACGTTATGAGGGATTTAGTATCTTTCACATGGATGCACTCTTGTAAACCATTGGTAATTTTGATAGCAATAGAGGGTATAGTTTGTTTGACGACGGGATGATAGAAAATAGATTCAAACATCTTCTCGACTATTCCATATGAAGCGTCTTTATCATGAATGAAATCACGTAAAATGTATTCTTTTTTCTCACCAACAGAAATAGGTAGAATCAAATCACTTTGAATGTAAAGGTGCTGTTCATGTTTATCAAGTGTCATTGGTGTTTCTATACCAATCGTATGCGCAGCAGCAAACACAGTTTGTAGCATTGAAAAACCAAAGAGTTTTTTCAAATTTTTACTCAATTGACATTGAATGTCATCACCCAGTCTCAGAACAACGCGTTGATTTTCAATTGAAAACGAAATGTGGTGTGTCTTTACATCATATTTACTTTTCATCACATGCTTCAACTTCTGTTGTATATAAGGATTTACTACATGAATGAAGCTTTCAACTGTATGATATAGACGCGGCATTATATTGATAGCAACTTTAGATTCTTCATAAGACTGGTAAATTTTCTTGATGCGATCGCCATAGATGTCCACCCACCATTCATCATTAACTGAATCAGCTTTAGTGTGATATTCATGAGAAGCATATACCACACCGCTTCCAATAATAGGTGTATAATGTCTTACAAAATGACGCAAGGTTGGAGAGAAATAAACTGTAAGTTTGTCATTATATTTCTGAATAACCAACTTATTTTTGTCCGCCATAATTTTCTCTCCATACTTCTTACCCACAGTCTCATTCCATCGTTTTACTAACTCAATAAGTGATAAAGGTTGAACACCACGCTTTTTCAAAATGATGCGTTCTTCGCATTCTACAACATCTTCATCAAATATTTTAAATCTATAATGAAATTTGTTGATTCGATTTGAATAAACTTTTCTAACATTTGCAGTAGCAATTGACGTTAGATGTAGTCCATGACCAAAACCGAGATGCGGATAGAATTCACTATCCAACCTCAGCGTAAGACCTTTAGTAAAAGAATGAAAGCGGAGGAACTGTCTCCCACTCCAATGATAGATAGTAAACTCATAAGCTTTCTGATTTTTATTCTTCATGATGGAAGTATTACCACTGTTGAATGCCTTAATAATTTTCTCATTCCCAAATGGCTCATAAGAATCTGATTTTATCTGAATCCATTCATAGTTCCACTTTCCATCTGATGTTAAATTGTATGGGAACTGAAATGCATTATTCATCGTTATTCCATCATGGGTGCGAGGAGTCAATATCATTTCTTCCAAATCATTCACATTCTGAATATTGCTATCATAGCAAATACTAGAAACGCCAACCTCCCATTCACCTTCTAAATGCAGTGGGCGATTTAATTCTACTCGATAGTCTGATGGTTTATTTTTGGGAAATTTATTCATAGAAGCATTACTGGGCAAGTAGATTAGAAACGAGTCCTTATTTTCACTTTCCATATTATTCACATTGGAAAAATATATTAGCATACGTTTGCATTAACTCTTCATTCGGAAATGGAGTGTGATACTTGTCACAGCATCTTTATGAAAAGGAATCAACGCACCAGCATCGTCATAAATGGCAATATCAATTTGTGGATGTAGTTTGATTTCAGCTTTGTATAATGCACTTTCTTGAAAGTATGCTCAGATAAAATACTGCAGCTCTTTGGCTGGTATGGTATCATTGCTAGCAATGGAGCTTCAACATCTCCCACACGTACATCTTCACCAATATTGGAATATATCTGAAAATAGTTAATACGACGCGATAGCGACATGTCTGCGCTAGCTTTGGTTACAGTACCACTTTTAAAGATATTTTGGTCAAAACCCAAAATGTCCATTAGAGTTTTATCCATAATTAGTTCAATACCTTTTCCACTTATAGTGAGAGACAAAGTACCTTCTTTTTCAGAAAATGAAATATGTTGGTCATTAATCACTTCATTTAAATAATCTACAACCAATTTAACTGAAGTAATGATGCGAGGCATCAGCACTCTTGTTTCATGTAAGATACCACCGAAAGGCTCTACACACTTTCTGTATAAAGATACGCTCCATTCTGTATCAAATTGATTTGACCTTTCACATGGTAAATGTTGCATATTAAATTTTCCATGAACAGCTGCAGAATGATGTCGCAAGAACTGATGAAAATCTTTTGAACAAATTAATACTAGATCATCATCATTTAATTTACTTATTGCAATATGATTAGATGATTTAATATAAGTCAATGTTGCCACTTGTTTACCATCAACTCGAAGGAGATAATTAAATTTCTTCAATAATGTTTCAGGAGTCATGTTTGTCTTTCTTGGCTTAATCACAATCTTCTTCACCAACGTCTTCTCATTTTTTGGAATAAGATCTACATAATAAGCTTCCTCTCGATATATTAACTGTTTATGAGCACTTATGTGGTAATTAACGTTAAAATTATCATAGCTTGTCAAGGCGCTAGCGAGGTAACCTAAATCATTTCTTAAACTTGGACTTAAACCAACAATCCAATCTTTCTCAACTACATGATGTATATAAGTATAATCATCATTGTGTGGAGTAAATTGGGCAATATGTTTACACGCTTTATTCAAGAAATCATATATAAACTTTTTACATGATAAGAGATCTTTCTTTGGCCACTGTGGAATGTATACTCGGCAGCCTTTTCACATTGGTAAGCAGCTGTACGTCTCATATTAATAGTCATCACCTCATGATCAAAAGTATAGACACAGTTGCTATAAACAAGTTGAGTGACACCCACTTCCCAATTCCCATTTAGCTGTTGTGCATGATCAATGGGAGTAGAAAAGAGTGCGGCTCGATTACTAGTAAATCTCTTTGTAGCCGCATTGCTAAGCAAAATATGATAAAACGACATTTTTATATTGCTAATCTGCAACTTTGCATAACATCATGAAGACTTGGATTTTGGACTCTCTACAATATATCAGAGTTGATCGTGATGGAAACGTACATTTCAAAAATTCTCATGGTCATACATCAAGAGGAATTACATTAACATGGCGACAATTTGTCAACCTCAATGATATCATGAGGGATTTGGAATATTTTGAAACATTAAGATTCATCTCCCTGGGTGATCAAGTTTGGCTTCAACATTACAGAAATGAAATTCAAATCTACCATTCTCATTCCGCAAACTGTTTCTCATTTCGCAAATACAATTGGGAGAAGTATAGAAGATACATACATCGCTCCATCATGACATTTATTCGTCGTGAGTTCATCGCCCTACTATGCAAATCTTAATCAGACATGACTATCACGCACCATGAGTTGGAAATTAGATTCCCTACAACGTATTGAAACGGATCATGATCGAAACGTCTATTTCAAAGATTCAACTGGAAATGTGAGAAGAGAGTTTGCTTTATCTTATCGTCATTTTCAATCTCTACATCATATCATGAAGGATTTAAAATACTTCTATATGAAAAGACATTCACGTATTGGAAATCGCATCTGGTTGCGCGTCAACAATCGGCGAATTCAACTCTATCATTCCCAACTTCATACTAACTTCACATTTCATCAAGGTAGTTGGGAAAAGTATAAAAGGAAGGTACATCGCTCAATTTACTCATTCTTTCATCATGAAGCGCCATCGCTACACCATCGTCAACATTCTCCGTCGCTTCAGACTCTACACCAAAATCGATCTCACAACATTACACCAACAGCTTCCAAACAGCAAGTATTACCCGGGTCGTCCTCAAATGTTAGTGGTGAAGATGAACAATTCACGGAATCTTCAACTCTTCCCAAATGGGACTGTACAGATTCTCGGCGCCCTTTCTCATTCATCGGCGCAGTCAATGCGCTTAGAGCTACAAAGACTACTACGTCGGATATGGAAGAGGGAGAGGTGTGTGATGTCGAATCTGACTGTGGACAATATGGTGATCTCTACTCAATTGAGTGACAGTCTATCATTTTTGAAGATTCGTACCAGCAGTTACAGTTTGTGTTATGAACCCGAACTTTTTCCTGCAGCTCTCATTAGTTGTTGGTTACCTGTGCATGTGGCAATCTTTCATAATAGTAAAGTGATCATTACTGGACTAAAATCTCATGTACAAGCAAATATGATCCTAGACTATCTCATTGAGTATGTACGTACCCAGCGGATTGTAAAATAAAAAACAATTTTTCCAACATGATGTTTTTATTTCAAATCATGATAGAACTTACAAATCATTTTTTCATTAGAGGATGGATTACATGAAAAGTTTTGAATAACAGATGCAAATCGAGATACATGTAAACGTCTTAAGATGAAGTACAGTACAAAAGCACCACACGTTGATGAAAGTGGATGTTGTAGTATGCGTTCATTTCGCTGATATTGACGCGTATGTTTTCTCAACCACTGCTGTGTTGGTATATTTGGAGGTTGAGCAAGAGAGTCAAATAGTTCACCACGTCGGTCTTCTCCAATAAAGATCGCTTTCCAATGCTCACCGCCTAAATTCTGCGAATGAGTGTTTAGTACAATAAAGATGGGATAGTGATTTACTGCAGGTGGTAAGGTATCGAGTGAATAGACATTATCGAAAGCTTTCAACGTCGCTTCGTCTGCATTACGCTGCACTTTAGTCTTAATATCGTCAGCAGTCAACCAACTCATTAACGATTATACTGAAGAATCACGTCACGATACTTTGTAATTTCAATATTTGAATCGAAGACTGCATAAATTAATACATTGATCGTCTCAGGTAGTGTTCTTTTGAACGTTAAATCCAAACGAATATTATGAGGCACGTTCGCTTGACGATAGGGTGCACTAATATCGCTGTCAGCAGTCAAATCAAATGCATAAATAGTATATCCACTCTTAAACTCTTTCATAGTCAGTCCGTTGGTGTCATCCGTATTGTAAAAGCCAAAGACATCCATAAAATCAACATAACTGCGCATAAATTGATCCGAAGCAAAATCTGGTTTGTAGGGTGGACCAGGATGACTCACACCATTTACACGTAAAGCAATTTCACTTAACTGATTGTGTTTAAAATTGAAAGGATTCTTCTTTATATTACCATTAAATGCATCATTTTCAACCATTGCCACCATGAGGAGCTTCGGTGCTTCCGATGGAAAGAGGCCATCTTTCATGAAACTCTTTTGATCTTTCGGAATTGTAAAGGTGAGAAGCTTTGTATGCTGAATGGGGTAAATGGCATTTTGGCGGTTAAGGCCTTCAGCATGCCCTCTAATGACACTTGGATTCGGTACTACTCGACGAATGTAAAGTGCAATATCTTCCACATGAATTCTAAAATTGTCAACTTTAGCAAATGCATTCAGCGCAAATTCAGGCTTATTCAATGTCAGCTTGAGTCGCATGCTGGTATTACACAGTAAAAACTTTGACTGTCTAAAGAAGTCTAAATTCAGCGGACCATATAGCTGACATACTCTACTATCTTTAATCATAGCAGATCGCTTTACAAAGCCACTGTTTGTTTCAACATCAAATTTTCCTGCTTCATCTCTGTACCATCCCATGGCTTCCATATGACTTTTTTGTGCTGCTGGATGAAACTGTGATACATGATTGAAATATGATTTATAGGGATAATCGCTTTGACCACCTTCCACTTGCTGCTCTCCAATCGTTAGAGAAACATCACGAAGTAATGTAGTCAATGGTAAATTGTTCAGTCCAACTTTATGTGCATCGTCAATAGCAGTTCCATCTGCTTGCTGAATTCTAAACCTCAAATCAAGCATCGCATAACTCAAATCTATGTAGTCATCACTACCACCAGGAATAACAAATTCAATGGGGCCAGCATTCTCAGCTGTTCGAGGATGATAATCTACAATACTTGAACTAAGAATATCTGTCTGTATGGCTTGTTGATCGAACAAACAAAAACCGGAAGTTTTACACTCCATGATTAGAAGTTATAGCAGCGTCGTCGTTTAGCGCCTGATGAATGATTAGAGCCTCTGCGACGTTTGCGTGAATGCCTTTTGACTGAAGATCGCACCTTACCAGCTCCGCGATGTTTCCTCCTTCCTTTATTCATTCGTTTAGGTGATTTCTTTCCTTGAGTAACACCAGCAATGGTCTGCTTCAATGTTTTTAAACCGCGTTCCTTCCCACGATTCAACAAACTGCTCTTAAAACTTCTACCTCTGGAAAGATCACTAGCAACATCACCAGCAAAGCCAACGGCATTACTTAAAACATTTCGTTTTAAAGATCTACCGACATTGGATATGAGAGGTGCTACAACAGATTTCAGTGCACCAAGTATGCTACCTCCACGTTGGCGGCGAGCACCGATGTAAATTTGTCCTCCGCCACTTACATAGGAGGGTCGTGAATAAAATGAGGCAGTTGGATTCATAGCTCAAACCCTAAACATTGTTAGTTACAACTTTGCATGAATCACTGTCGATCACTTAGATGAAAGATGTCGGCACGACGCATCCAAGAGTTCATACTTGAAGGATAACCAGTCCATTTAACAAGACACCATTCTTCACCTTGCCGTTTTTTACATCGAATGATTTTCTCTACCAAATATGTTTCACTTTCAGTGACTACCTCAATCTCATCGCGGTAAAAGCTACCCTCAATTTCTTCATTATCGTAATCTTTCAACTTGTAGGTGGTCGGAGAGTCTTTTTGATTAATCCTTAATACTGTAAATACCTCCTCTGTCCAATTCGGAAGGTACCCTTTAGCAAAAACACTTTTCACTTTTGAGATACGAACTTTATCGCCAATTTTCACATCACTTTTCACATGAGTGCGTTTACGTTGGAATGATTCGCGCACTTTATCTACATTGTCAGCATTTACATCTACTGGTCTGAGTCCAATAGAACGATGGATAGAGTGATTGTAGGCATGGAGTGTATCTTGTAGAACCTTTGTCCAATTTTGTGTCAAGTTGGCAGTAAAATGTCGCCACAAGCGATTTTTTAATGTGCGATTAAAACGTTCAACGAGTGCAGCTTTATAAGCGCTCTTTACACTAAACAACTCAATGTCATGGCTCTCAAATAATCTTGTCACATGCTGATTTTCAAACTCTTTTCCTTGATCACTCTGAATTCTTTTTGGAATGCGACCTTCTCGAAAAATTGTTTGGAATGCTTTTGCTACTCCTTTCCCTTCTTTAGTTTTTAAAGGTTGAGCCCACGCATAACGCGAGAAAATATCAATGACGGTTAAAATAAAATTATTGCCCGAGTTATGTTTTGAAATGGAGGCAACATCGCACAAATCTGCTTGCCACTGTTCATCGATGTCATGAACAATATAATGGCGGGTGCGGTACTTCTTTTTCGCTTGTTTGTGGAGTGTATAGGTAGCCTGACCCTTTAACCATCGTTTCACTTGTGATTGTGGAAGACCACTCGCTTTTGATAATTTCTTGATAGATGCAAATCCTGCCGGATGTTTTACATCATAATAGATTGACTTCAAACGTTCAGTCGATGACGGCTGACTCTTTTTCCTCCTTCTCATCTTTTTTCTTTCTTGCCTTTCTACATTTACAACAACTGCAGCATTTAGCTTTAGCGGTTTTGCGATCGTGTTCACATTGCTTAGGGGTTTCATTATGAGAGCTGGCGCAGCAAGTGCAAGTGACAACGACATTCACCTCTGGCGGCTCATTACATGGCAAGCAACACATCTGCTTCATATTAATAGTCTGAGAACATGTATTTCCTAGGAGGAGCTGTTTTACGTTTTCCTTTTACCAGTTTTAGTGGCGATGTAGATCTACGTCGAGTTCTTCCTCTTGTTTGCTTAGTGAGTGTGGGAGGGGATGTAGCAGGTGACGTCTTAAACCAATTTGTTGGCATTTTCATCGCCTGAAGCATTGGAGTAGTAGCCACTGTTGAATCAAGTTCTTTCAATGTCTCATTATTTAAAGCAAATTTTGGCACATTATGCTTTTTCAATAGTTTAAGAAAGTATGACCAACCAGGTGGAACATAGCCCTGACGGCGCTTTCTACGTGTCGCATACTGAATCAAGTCTTCATAACGTGAAGCATCAATCACTTTATTTTCATCTGTAATGATTTCTCCTCTATCATTTACATTGAGATGGGGTTCAATACTGTTGAAAAGAGATATGGCATGTGCGCGAGATGCTAAAGGTGTAGCAGTCGATACAGAGTCACGCATCTTATTCTTCAAGTTTTTCAATTGCTCAACAGTTTCCGATTGTAATAATACAGCACGATGTGGATCTTTGATGTGAACATTTTGCTGATAATCTATTTCTTTCCTATACATTTGATTTGCAAGAGGTTGCTTTACTTGCTGCATGGCAGTCAATTGTACATATTCATCCTGAGGAATAACAATCATGCGAGAATAAGAACTCATAGTTTGTAGATAATCATGGGAGTTTTCAAAATATCACTTCGAAATCTAAATTCTTCCGGACACTCTTGCGTAAAGTCAATGAATAAGTAACCGTATGGTTTTTCAGTAGCTGCTTGAAAAATTTCAATTAAGGCTTTTGATCCTCTGGGTGCAACTTGTCGCGCTAAAATTTCAAATTGACTTTTATCTCGCGGATTCTTGAAAATAGCATAATAGTGTGTATTCAGGTTTCGTGTACGAGCTTCTTTTCCATCAGGAAACAAATTTTGTGTGATATAGATGATAAAACACCTTTTATGGTGTGCTGCGCGAGTGAACATATCTGTAACATCTTTTGAATTCTTACTTTCTTTTAATAAATCATCCAATACAACAACATCATTAGACTGAAGTTTATCCACTGGAATAATTCCTTCATGTCGAATAAAGTTGCGACTTTGCAATTCCTGAAACAGCGACGGTTGATAAATACCATAACACCAAATCACTCGATTGATAGGTTCCCTAAACAACTCCCTTCTTTTATCCAATAAATTCAGCGTGAAAACAGTTTTACCTGCATGAGATGGACCTGATACAGTCAGAACTTTATCGCATTGAAGTCTGAAATCCATTTTATTACTTTGAGACTCAACATTTGCATAATTAACGCTTAGAGCCAAAGATATTTCCCAATAGGTTGCCCACGGCAGGAGCTATCATTGGAAGTATTGCTGAAAGGAAACCGCCCTTTTGTGTTAGAGTTTTCCTCTTTCTTTGAAGGGCGACTTTAGGATTGGAGATGAAACGCAATTTTGTAGCATATCGCTTAAGTAACTTTCGTTGTTTTGGTGCTAATTTCTTCGTCCTCAACTTTCTCACATGAGAAATAATTTCACAAATGAATTTATCGTTAGCATGTCGTATAGCATTGTATCGCTGATTTGCTTTCATTCGTCGGAGAGCTTGAATGGCTGAAGAAAACTTTTGACTTTTACGTTTCGTCATTTTACGTTTCGCCATTTTCCGTGTTAGTCTTTGCTAAAACCTATCTTTACCACATTTGCATAGGTACTAACTATTGCGGCATAAGTGACACTCGAAATGAGCAATATCACAGTGGTTACATTGGCAAAGTTGAATGCAATTACGTATGAAACAGCGTTGACAAAAAGCATGCTTACATCTCTTGAAGATGCGCTTTTCATTTCCATCCTTTCGTTTACATACATCGCAACACATAGTTTCACCGTTACTGATGTCTATAGCAAGTCTTTTTGAAGATATGAATTTGCTAGCCTTTTCTAAATAATAGACGCATGTACAGAAGGAATATACTTCGAGAGTGAGCAGACATAGCTCGAAAACCAGTTGTGCTACAATCAAGTACCACTGCATTTTTAATTTTTGTTTATGGAAAGTTGAATGTGAATATCTGAAATCGCTTCAATCACTAGACTGCTACCATGATGGTTAAATGCGTTAAGACGTTCAGCAATTTTTATCATATGTCTTTTAAAAAATTCTTCGGGGTGATCTACCACTTCCATTGAATAAGAAGTAAAATGGAAAGAGCGAGTTTCCACCTCTTCCTTTCCAAAATGACTAAACTTAATTTTCGCAACTAATCGCGCCATGACAATGCTATCAGAGAATGTATTCATTAACTCTAGAAATAGAGTGCTAGCATCATCGAGCACTGCTTCGATGTCAGTCTCATCTTTATGAAAATTTATCACATAATCTTGAACAGCTCCTTTTAAACTTTGCCTATGAAAACGTAATGTTCCGCAGTCGTTTGAGAAAGACATGATCGCCCTTTATCTAACCCATCCATTGCATGAAAACAACAACTCTTCTCATAGTAACATTTATTGAATAACGGTAACAAGCATGCATTATAAATCAATGGTTTGAAAGAGATAAAATAGATACAGCTGATAACTATCATACAGCGAGCAATGATAACCATACAGGACTTTGGCAGTGTTGAGGTAAGGAGGAAAGAAGCATTGGTTATGAACGTAGCTACTACAACGAACAGACAAAATAGGAACACACAAATCCTTAAAACGTTTCGTGACTTCATGATAATGTTGATTCACTCTACTATCCCAAGGCGGGAGCAAAATATCATCAATGATTAGATTGGGAAATACTTTCCTCTCCTTACCAGGATTATTACAAAAGATGCGTATAACATTGAAAGCAGCTAACCATCGTTTAAAGTCAATAAGAAGAGCACTCTCACAAGAAAAGCCATAGTCTTGCAAATATTTCAGATTAAGTCCATAAATGTGTTTTCTCGCCCATTGATCAACATTGGGATCGCAGTTGGCATGTTGATGATAGACACTGACAATCTGATATGTCCAATTGTTCATAGCAATAGCACTGAGCTCCTGTACAGGTTCACCCTCACAATCCATAAAAATGATGATAGAAGCCTAAAACGGAAATTTACACATCTAAGGAAGCGTTCTATAACATATTACAAAATGAAGAATTACATCGATGCTTTTCACGACAAAATACACAAATGATATGATGGCAACGAAGAAGTAAAATGTATCTAATAAGACCACGTCTACGACACTCAAAGCACATAAGCGAATTGTCATAGGGTAGAGTTAGGAAAGGACTAGTAATTCTCTTCTTTGATTTGCGTTTTGATGTAGCATTCTTCTCCGACTTGCGCTTCGTACCACTGCTGTTGAGGATTTGATCAATTATGTCATCTACGCTGGCTGCTTTTGGAATATATAGGATGGATTCCATATGCATGGAGAGAGAGGCTATTTTATTATCTTTGTGCTGACCATAATATAGTCCATTCACTTTGAAAAGGATATCCCAAGTACCTTCTCCGAGCTCGTCGCATGTGATGATTGTTGAATGATCTCCCTCCTTCTTATAGTAAGTACACCAATGTGATACCGGTAGGCAAATTTGATTACCATCCCAAATCTTTCTATAGGGAGTATCCTTGTCATCTCTCGCTTTCCACTCTTGAGCAAGAGGAGTAGGAATGTCCATATTTAATGTCACGTACTCCTCAATAATATCGAGTTGGCGGCGAATGTACGGACTCAAGGGGATCAGTATGTAGTCCCCATACTGATTGTGCATTATCTTGACATCCGTGGAAGGGAGCATTCCCGTTTGGAGTACTACGCTATGATCATCATAACGCAAGGCTTGTTTAAATTTACGCTGTAGCGGTGTAGGATTATGTACCTTGGATGTTTCTTCCACTGGCCTCAGTTGTAGATGATCTGACCGTAGCGAACCTTGTAACGTTTGACCGCCATTTTGTCCTACTAGTGCAGCAGATGGAGTAGATGCCTGAAAATGAAAAAAGATTGTATTAAGTTTACGTTCAAGGGAGGAGAGGGAGGGAAGTAGCGACTTACCATTTTAGTTGGATAATAGAACAGGGAACTAGAGAGAGAGAAAATGTGCGTCCGTCACTCGTTTGTGATTCAACGATGGAATGATTCTCACTGTGGAAGGCTCGCTATTTATAAAGAAATGCTTGATTCTCATTGGATGATGATCCTCATTGGACAATAACATCAAGCTGATTCGAAATCTAACTCCGTCGTTTTTCGCCAATGTCCCAAAATCGTAAATGGCGTCTCACATCTAAACGAAGGCAGATAGGAACAAGCCGATTCTTTCACTGAATTTGTCTCACTCTTAGCTTTCAAACGAGCTATCGCACGACAAAATCCGTCCACTGGAAGCCAAAATCGAAGCAAGCTGTCCAGAGGGGGGGGGACGTCAGTGAAATTTCAAAGTTTGATGAAACAAACTTTGGTAAAGGTCCCAGGTCGAAATTCCACACTTTGGAAAATTTTTAATTTTTCCCATACAAAGTCACTCTGACACTTAGGATTTTTTCAGGTGAGCTCCGACCTAAAATCTTGTAACCGCTCTAACTTTTGAACGGCTGCTCGATTGACTCGCAACGAAAAATGCGGTCGAGCAGTGTTTCATCCTCTTTCCAATGCAAGTCGAACGAACAAAATCCGTCCACTAGAACCAAAGTTAGATCAAAGGGGGGGGGGGGTCAGCGAAATTTGATGAAACAAACTTTGGTAAAGGTCCCAGGTCGAAATTCCACACTTTGGAAAATTTTTAATTTTTCCCATACAAAGTCACTCTGACACTTAGGATTTTTTCAGGTGAGCTCCGACCTAAAATCTTGTAACCGCTCTAACTTTTGAACGGCTGCTCCGATTGACTCGCAACGAAAAATGCGGTCGAGCAGTGTTTCATCCTCTTTCCAATGCAAGTCGAACGAACAAAATCCGTCCACTAGAACCAAAGTTAGATCAAAGGGGGGGGGTCAGCGAAATTTGATGAAACAAACTTTGGTAAAGGTCCCAGGTCGAAATTCCACACTTTGGAAAATTTTTAATTTTTCCCATACAAAGTCACTCTGACACTTAGGATTTTTTCAGGTGAGCTCCGACCTAAAATCTTGTAACCGCTCTAACTTTGAACGGCTGCTCCGATTGACTCGCAACGAAAAATGCGGTCGAGCAGTGTTTCATCCTCTTTCCAATGAAAGTCTAAAGAACAAAATCCGTCACATAGAACCAAAGTTAGATCACGGGGGGGGACGTCAGCGAAAAATTTTTATCTCCGATTGCTTTCAAATTCACCATACAGATGCAGAATTTCACGCTGAATCCGAATCTGGCCTCCGTTTTCACATCCGAGGCCGCGTTTCGACACTACACACCAAAACATACCACAGGTTAACCAAGACAACCTAGACGGTCGCCCACGTCAACCTAGACGGTCGCCCAAGTCCACCAGGCGGTCGCACACAGACACCCAAGACTCACACACTGACGGTCCAGAGGGGGGGGGGACGGCAGCAGAACCTCGCCGGCACATCACGACACTGGCGGACCAGGGGGGGGGACTCAGCGATGGCGGCCATCTTGCGCTATCTGGTGTTCGCCGTTTTCTTACTACTAATGCCAATGCACTGAATAATTGGGCAATGGACATGTCGGTCTGGACATACTTATTCACCACGAATTCTGATAGATTCCTTCCCGGAACCGGCTCTTACAAATTGAAACCAGATTCGATGCCGATTCTTTGAGATTCGGGAATATATTAAACTCTATTTGTTTCTGACTCAGCTATGTTTTTTGCCTATCGAGCGGTAAGCGGTTACTATCGGTTTTTCCACCGACAAAAAACGACATTTCAAAACATCATCGGTCAGCCGATGTTTGAGAAATCCGTCAACGCACCGGAAACTTGATCACCAAACGGGCATGAGTAGTGAAATCTCGACAGGTTTTAACTTCGACAGACACGCAGGTACTTTACAATCAATTTCGAAATAAATAGGAAATTATCAAACTTGGCACAAGACAGAAGGCAGCAATTTCACATAGTTTGTCGGAAGAATGTTGGACGTGACTACTATCCAAACACATCCAGTTAGCTAGAGATTACCAAATTCACGTTTGCCTTCATTCACCGTGAGCACATTTCACACAGTAACATTTTCGTATAAGCGACAGTATTTGCATCGATACTTGTCCATTAATATTAGCTGCTAGACGCACTCTTGGAGATCTCGATTCCAAAAGGAACTTAAACATTCCAAGATTTCCATGCAGAATTTAAACTCGTCGTGTACTGTATTGTGAATAGTCATCAAATCTGTTTCTTCAGAGGTGCATGGGTTGGCCTTTCATCAGTGTTAATCAAATCATATTTCACTCTCGTTAAGTCTCGTTAAGTCGCTACCAGTTTCACATTTATCTTAGAGATCTGTAAGTGCGTCTTCCACAGTCTTCTCGATTCATTTCCGTCAACTAATTCTGGCCACCTTTTCCTGAAATGGTCTAAGAAATGTCGCCATTGTTTGTTGTCCTCATTGACCGCGGACACCTTCATCCTGGTAACTAACCGTCCGTGTTTCTAGGATGTCTGAATGCCTCAATTATCCCCGATAGCTTGCTTTTTAAACGCAGATTTCAAATTAGCAGGTAGTAACCATTTGGAAGTCTAATTTGTATTATCAATGTCAATTATTGTGTAAGAAATGATGTCAATTCCCTATCAGAAGTCGTTTTTTACTGACCGCTTTTATGTAATACGATTCGACTCCATGATTTTGCTGAGCTGTTACGTCAAATAAGTTCGCAATAGCCTAAAGGCCGCATCGTCAATCATCACATAAAAAACACCATATGCAAAAGCATTAGTCGGACATGGAACTTTTCAACAGAAGACGCCCTCGAGTAGTATGACAGTCAATCATGACAATTGCAGTAATACCCGCGGCTACTACTCGGAGAAATACGGTGTACATGTACAGTGTACATGTAGGCCTAATATTTACATTGTGTTTTAAATCTTTTCTGCACTTCAACCTTTTTGACCCCGATGACGTGCAATAGGCATTGCTGTACTGGCACGAATTCCCCATTTATCACAGGTGGGGAATTGTACATATGGGAGCATGATGTACACTGCACGCTGTTGAGGCAGTTGGAGCTTTGTTACAGTTTTGCCATTGAGGTCATGATGCTTGATAGAACTTGGGTTGCCCCGAACAAGACTTGTGCGTCAATGGAACCTTTAAAGTCATCTCCAGAAGAATGCGCTCGGATGGTGCTGAATACAATGACTATTTCAGTTCAGAAACTCTCAATACCAACTTCTAACATGTTAGGGATACTTAACCACTGATCCCATTGTCAATTCTCTGTCCACACTCACAGAGAGAAATGCTTCCATTCTGCTATGAAAACCTCATTTAGACATTCTCTAAATTCTAATGGACAGTAAGTCGAAAAAAGAGTGAACCTAACATGAATTAATGACAAATAACACGGACATAATTTCGAGCGCGGACTGTTAATCAGGAGAAGGAGACCAGCAGTCAATAAAGTGATAGAAATGATGTCTATGACCTTCAGTTATTCCTTCTAAATCAGATAAGCAAACGCTACTTGTTAATATCACGCCATCCAACATGACAAATACCAATGGCAATATTCTGTTCTGCAGTGAAAACGAAATGCGGATGCAAATTTCAAAATGTAATCATCGTTCAGAAGAGAAGTTCTGCAATCTAGCAGAAAATTATTAGATGTTCAAAATTTCAGCAATAATTGTGAAACATGAAATGTGTAAAGATCCTTTTCCTTTATCATCAGTCAATTTGTAGCACCAGTTGGAAGTAAATATATATCCTAAATGGAAAAACACACCACATGACACAAAATCTCTCTCTCTCTCTCTCTCTCTCTAAATATTGGCTTATTGATGTTTACGTCATGAAATTTCATATTTAATGACCAAATGTTTCATCAACACAAAACGAAATCTGCAAGTTTGCAAATTATGTCTAAATTGTGTTGAACTAAAAAATCAAATACCAATTCTAAATTCCATGACCATGAAATATGCTTACCAAATAAATAGGCATCACGTCGATTGATGGTAGATAAATTTCCTCATGAAATGGATGAACATGTTTGCAGCGAAATATTCAAAATTCAAATGAATCGTTAGGGAGATTGAAGCCCGTGTTTCTGCATGGAAAATGGACGGCTGGATGATATGATAGGACAGTGCTTTTTCAGCAGACGAACATATTTGAAGTAGACGTACATATTAGGGATTTCAAAATCCCGACTTTTCCTGATCCCGGGATCCCGAAATTGATCCCGATTTCTTTTGCGATCCCGGAATTGATCCCGGGATTGACAAGCTCAATGGATTTGTTGTAAAGCACAGGGTCATATACCGGGTGTACCTATAGGCTTGTGCAGGCTGAGTCATGGAGGGCTCTCAGAGGAGTTCTGAAATGTTTGAACTGTTTAGTCAGCTTAGAACTTTATTGTGAGATAGACACGTGCCTGAACTTCTATGACTTGTCATTGAGTTTATGTTTCAGTTTTTATATGCAGGGTATACTAAAGTATGTACTTGTAGGCCTATTGGATCATGCGGAATGATCTGATTAATGATAACAATCATAACATTGATGAAGCTAATATGTGGTTTTCTCATTTTCATGTCCATCCGTCCGAATGACTTTTGTTACGTCTTGTAAAAGCATGATGTTGTATAATACGGTACATGTTATAGTAAACCACGCTTATTATATATGGCTTGACACATTCTTAATCTCCAGACTAGTTGACTGAATACCATATACTGTATATTACCTATACTCGTATAGTTTTTAGTTTTTTTTTGCAATATCAATGAAAATGAGAAATTAATGCCATTTGGCATTCACATATCCACACAAAAATAACTCCAAGCTCAATAGGAAAACGATAAAAATTTACAAAAGTACGGTAATAGAAATACATGCAGGAAAACATGTAGGTATACATGTAGAAATACATGATAAATGAAAAAAGTAATTAGTGGTAATGAAATGTTTAATACAACAATGTATTGCAATGGACACAATGAACAGCGTGTAGGTAGGCTGTAAGATTTAAGCATACACATTCATCCATACACACGCGCACATCGTTCGGCGTAAACATTTTTTGCGAGCGCGTTATAATATTTGTGTGATTGGACGCCTACACACTGATATGATGAACTCCAGGCAGGACACACACGCTCTCTCGCGTGAGCCAAGTATCACCCTTGGGAGACGACAAGCATGCCTAGCTAAAGAACAATATCAATCGTCTTGGCTCAAGATGAGACTGATATAGCTGAGCAAAGATTAAAATTCTTATAGGCATCCTACTGATTATGAGATGGCGGCGAATCCCGGGATCCCGGTTACCTAATCCCGGGATTCAGAATCCCGTAACTCCTCATCGATCCGAGATCCGGGGTTGGAAACCTTAGTACATATGCCTCCATTCATTTCGCCTTGCCGATGCGTACAAATGACTTTCATCACACTTAACCTGTACGTCTGCATGGACAGTTCTAATGGAATTCTTTGAACCAGGGATGCGGAGTCGGAGTCCGGGTGTCCTGTCATTTTTGCTGGAGTCAGAGTCCTATCAAATGATAGGACTCCGCCTTATAACTAGACTGGAAATATAATCCAAACAACTTATTTCCTCGTACATAGCTGTCACTGTCTTGATGTCAACTTTCTCCGTCAAACAAAAGTACAGAGTCCTATCCATGACAGAGTGCATGTAAAGCATGTAATAGTTGAGGGAATGAACCGTGATAGTGAAAAAATGATTGTCTTTTTTCTCGGTGACTTAGTAGAGAAGACAAGCCTTCCTAGCCTCGATCACACCTACGCATCAAAGGTCACGTCAGAGACAAAAATGAAATACTAGTTTGTTTGAGAACATTACCTCTTACCCTCACGTTAATCGCGTGTGATCTCTCCTCCAAAGCGCATACTATAATCGAAAGTGTACTCATTTTTTGGAGAAGGATAGGGGATTTTCCTGCCGGTAAAGACTGGATATAAACCGTGTAAAGCGCACATCAACAAGATGGAAGGAGCAGAGTCGCATGCATGCCAAACGACATTTGATAAACTTTCATCGAAAATGATTGATAATTGATGCAGCAATGATCACTAAAAATAGGTTCAGCTAAGCTTATAATGATCTATGATATAGCAGGCCTCCCAACGAATTTTAGTGAGAATATAGGCTAAAATTATAGGTCCCAAAAAATAAATAGGCTTTTATAGGTTTTCATAATCTTATTATGTATAGGCATATTATTGTTTAATTGAAATTAAATTTATCATGTCATCAATCTTGTTCAATTACATGTGAAACTCCAACCAAACTAATATGATCGTTCACGTAAATTCGATTGCAATTAATAAGTAGGTTTATTATGAGAAGTAGATAAATTACGTAAATGACAAAGTAAAATACGTTGAAAATTGAAGTCAACGACTATCATCCAATACATGCATTAATACGTTCAAGTGCTATTTAACTTTATGAATATTTTGTACATGTAGGGAGCTATAAAATATTGACATTCATTATAAAAAAACAACTCTATTAAAAAATTACAAATTTCTCGGTTATTAGAGAAAGCAGTCTTTGGAAATTAAGAAAAATACTTCGTGAATTGTAAAGTTTTGTACAAAATTTACTTACAGCTTTACCGAACAGAAAACTTCAAAACAAACACTTGTAAAAATGTCCAATCTTTCCACTAAATAGTTAAAAAGTTCAACAACTGAAAATGTGACACTAGTTAAATAATCTATACAAAAAATGAGGACAAGCAAATTGCTATCACTACAGTCAACTATCTCTCATCAACAGAGTTGAAGTTCGTTATTACAATCTTTTTTTCTTTATTGTCATTTCGTGGTAAGTTGTCATGAGCTGCCGCTTTTTATTCTGTAATTCAAGTTGCTTCTTTGGCGGATGTTTCGATTTTTTCTTTTGCCAATCGCAAAAGATCTGATGCCATCCATATCATTCTTTTTTATGCTTTCATCGAGACGGGTTTGTGCATCCTTTAATAGAAGTTTGTACGACATAATCACAATATTGAGTATTTTCCATTAGAACACCTGAACTTATTGGCATCGTAAAAATTTCAATTATTGGGTAATTGTCATAAAGTGTGCACCCATAATGTCACTACAAAAGTAGCATCTAGATTACGTGGACCGTTTATTAGTTAAATGAAAAATCAGTGAAAGGATTTTATATAGCTTTAAGCCAACTTATGAAAAAATTCAAAACTTTTAAACATGTCCACGCAAAATCATTAGGGTATTTTTTGGGGCTCGCACAGACTTGAAAGCAGCCCAATAGAGTTGGGAGATTAAACTAGTTTCAAATGATATTCTAATTCAGCGTTATGTTTTCCTTTCATAATATTTTGATGATTCCAAAGTCAAAATACAAAGAGTGTAGCTTACCTTCTTCATCAGGAGCGAAGTTATTAACTATAGATAATAATTTCACTTCTGAATGACAAAGGGCAACAGTTAAAATTGAGTTATACATTAAACATCTAGTGTAAAACATCTTAATTGTAGGCAACCGGGTCTCCCAACTCCATAAATTTTGCTTGAAGTCCATAAACAGTCATTTTATTAACTATTTTAAGTTTCAGGTTTTCCACAATTATAAAAAACATGTACATGTATGTTCAATTTCAAAACCAAATTATAAAATGGAACAAGTAAACAATACGAAACAGTTCAACAACCAGACTGAACCAATCGAAAATCATTCAAGAGTAATAACTGCTGATCATTGGGCACACGAGGAACAAAATCAATCACCGACCTTCAAAAGACGAATAACACACAATCTGAAACCAGATAGTATTAAAAATTGCTTTCCTTATCGATAATCAAGAAAACTTACGTGACATGTAAAATAGCATAAGAAATGTGATCATCTCAGTCAAAAATCATAAGAAGTCCGAAAAATAGGTTTATATAGGTTTTATGGGTTATTTTTTAAAAATATATGTCAGTTTTTAAAAAATAGGTTTTTATAGGTTTTATAGGTTTTTTTGGGAGGCCTGATATAGTTTACCGGTTTGTTTTTCAAAAAACTGGGCTTTATATACTTGCCACTCGGAGTCCTATCAATCCCCGGAGCCAGAGTCGGAGTCCTATCAAAATGATAGGACTCCGCATCCAAACAGAAATCATATGGCCGTGCCGGAAAAAATAGTTAAAAATGACACGGACTAAATCACTAAGTCAGTGACGGAAGAGGCGTCGTTTTTTCAAATTGATTGTTTTAAAAATACAAATAATAAATGAGTGTATTTTTGATTCTTTCTTCAAAGCAAATGAACAAAGCAATGTCCCGCTATCTATGAATTACAATGCAAGGTCAATATCTCGACATTGCTTGGCTTCATGCAGTTTCTCTGTGATGTGATAATCTTACTGGATGACGACAGCTGTTTTACTTTAGTACACACGCGTAAATTAACTTATGCAGAATGGGGAAAGGTGTAAAGCTATCCTCGTTGAATACCCCTTAAAAGGTGAGGGTGATTATTGTCACTATTTTTCAGGAATTTAGATTATTTTCTACTGAAAACCAAAAGTATATTTGGTGGTGATTAGATACAGATCAGACCTCCAATAGAACATGAGTATGGGAAGTCAAAATTAAAATAGAAGTTCGGAGTTGCAGTAGAAGAAATACAGCAATGTAATTTTTTATGTAATGAAACGTCTTCAATTTAAGGTAACAGGTCTAGAGCTTGAGGGAGCCGCCATTTAGGTCTTAATCAGAATGTAGCGAAAGCCCAATTGTTAACCGTCTTTTAATTTTGACAGATTAAATTACGTACAGTTGGAAGGATGCCGGCCTATACGACACTGCAGTAAATTCCATGAATAAATCACGAAAATACATGGTGTTGCTACCTATGTCACTAGGGCATTTCACTTTTTAAGCGATAGATAGATAGTGTTATCTTCATCATCTTAGTTAGGGCGTTGATGATAGACTATGCCACAGGGTTTCGGAGCCGCAGCCGCCCAGAGCTGTGATAGCAGGTCGCAGCCGTAGTCGACAGAAAAAAACCACCTCTTTATATGCAATTGAATTCAGTCGCTTTGCGAGAAGTGATATTTGACAGGTAGCTGAAACGAATGCAAGTGTGTCATCACTGTAGACCCCAAACTTTTTTTGGCCTTCATCTCCTCAATATGATCTACTGCGAATAATTTATCTGGATTTTAAAGGAGAGAGTGGACTTCCTTAAGATCGTGTTTCAGCCGAAAACGCAACTTTCGGGGAAAAGCTCTTGACGAACAACATACACATTGCCTCAAATTTAGTGAACTTATTATTCAGAAAGCACAATGTTGGTTCTTAATAATTCTTTCCTTAAAATGCATGATTATATTATAAGTGCCTGATCATTTTCAATAAAATTCCTAGAAATATTTCTGAAGAGGTGCTTTTGATATAGATAGAATTTTGGTCAAATTTGGAAGCATCCGATTGTTTCACTTGATTGATGAATATTAGAGGCTTGACAGCAAGGTGTTTGAATCATCTCGTCCGACGGGCAGCACGAGTTTTCTGCAGGGGAACGAGGCTGAACATTGGAGAATGCAGCACACCTTATCCAAGGCTGCGACAACTATGTGCGTCTGACTGGAAAAAATACATCATATGGAAATCCAAGTGGATACCAATTGAAATTTTTGAACGCCCCTTCATTGTGGTCGATGTGTCTGATTAAATACAGGTACCTCTTTTTAATTATTAATGTCTCACGCTAAGAGCGGTCGCGGAAGGCACTAAAATCAGAGACTTCAATCAGTCCTTTAAAAAAAGGAAAGTCTTCATGGTTCCCTCTGCGATTCATGCCTCATAAAGCAAGTCTTAAGTGGGAAGCACCAGCTAATTCATTAGACATAATATCTAGCATATCTTCAGGTCATTTTTTATCCTGCATGTGTTTATGCCTTCGATCGGTGATGTATGCGAGAATGCATTCAGCAAGCTTCAGTTAAAATTTAATCACGAAACTTCGCTTGACGACAAAAATAGTGATTTGATAAATCTGAATGTGTTTGACTTCTTAAACGAAGGTATATTAATTGCATGAGCTAACTACACTTACCGCAGCACTTCTCACGTAAACACAGAAAAATGTCATTTTACCGAAAACTTTGGTCTGCTTCCATTTGGACTTGTATGTGCTTTCTTTGATCTTGACTGACAAGAAGAAATATCGAGCAGACATCGGCAGATGTGGAGCTTCGTAATAGCCACGGGGAGAACATTATCTTGTGGAAGTCTTATTTTCGGTCACATGCTAGTGGCCAGACTATCAGTCGAAGGGTCTTGGGTCGGAGCCGTAGTAGCTGAAACATGGCTCCGAAACCTACCCTGCCACTACATCACCATTCCGTGAAGGATCAGATAGCATGAGATAATTACATGCGGCAACTTACTCTGCTCTAGCTTGGTCGACAGAAATATGTTGATTGATGTAATTTCCCATTGCCTTTTAATCTTCAAAGTTGCATCCAAAAGATTAACAGCCGTTGGTCTTGAGGTCACTAAGAAATTCATTTTCTCATTTACTGTGGATTGCAGTTCTTCAGTCGATTGAAATTCACATTTTCGGATATGCAATGCTAGCGCTAGACAGCCAACGATGCCAATCGCTGGAGCCCCTCGCACCTAAAAGTGAAAAAAATGTCAATTTTCTTTGATACCGCAGGTGTAATTTTTTTAATTTATACTCTACGATATAAAATTTCCATAAAAAATATATTCATTTTCTTGGCAAAACTTTCACTTGCGGAATTGCAAAGAGTCAATAAAAACGAGTATGGCATATACAGATGCATTCGAGTTTTATCAATAAGATTTTAACATAGGAAAGCCAAAATTTTTCCAGTTTAACATGTCTCAAGTTGAAAATGAAATGTTCAATTATAAGCTGATTAGCTTTGCAAAAAGAATTTATTGAACAATTTTACACCGTTTTTATCGCACTGACTCGATCGTAATCTTATTGGAATGCTTACAACGACATTGGCAAAGACGTTGGTGTTTGCATAACCTGATGCAAATCACGACAAAAATGAAGCTTAAATGAAGTTTTTGCCAAAAATAGTCAGTTGCTGACCCTTCTTAGGATGCACCATTGAAGGATGTAGATAGTACATGGACTGCGGCACGCTATATACGGTTCGTCTCGGACTTGGTCCTATGTCAACGCGCTTCAGAAAATGCCTACGCGCGCATATACAGGGCTGTACTTCTCCATGGAAACGAAGTTCAGGACTTTCTTAAACCTTAACCAACTTCTTTTTCACAAACCATTTATTCGTTGAAATAATAGGGCAGTTACTAGGCAGAGCAACAAGGCATTTTTAACGAAATGTCATTGGGATTTATGTCATCATTCCACTGATTGCAACTAAATGCATTTCATACATCGACGCATCATGAGAAAAAGTAGTGATGGAGGAAATCTTCCATACATGCGCACCTATAATATTCAAAAAACATTCTGAATCATGTGATACTTACTGATAGAAAAATAAGCGTTAAAAACGCATCAATATAAGGTAAATAAGTATACCAATTATTGTCCCCAAGTATTAACTGACTCAATTCCAAGAAAAAAATTACGGTCGAATCATTTCAAGAATAAGCACTACTAGATAAGCAGATACGTCATTTCACACACATTCTTTATGTCTTCCTTCATCTCTTTAGCTCTACCCTACTTAATGCATTTGACGGAATTAGAAATTGCATGTTTTGTAGAAACTTCAGCTTCCATCGACCTGCTGTATGCTGTTGGCTGTAACACTTAATATTATAGGCTATGTACGAGTAGATGTAATTAGCTTAAATAACAAGGCAAAAAAATCAATTATGTGATTATATGTGCATGTAGATCACTACTTGGCGAATTGCATATGCTAGCAGTATTATGATAGCATAAATTAGATAAGGATCAATTATGAATCAACAGAAAACCGTCTTGAACACAGACCCTTCCCTTGTTTTCTAGATATTCAATTATTTCAATGATGCTCTTTTTCTGTTCGATAGCCAAAAAACTAAGTCGCTGTTTGGTGCCAAGTCAAAATAGTGCAAAAATAGTCTTTTTAAAACTTCTGAGAACTTTTGAAAACTTGCTCTGTGAAAATTATAGCCGAAAACCCAGTAGCATCTGACAGTTTGAAACTAGGCATATTTAGGCCTATTTACTCATAGATTTATATTTTAAGAGAAACTGAGATTCTACATGTTTCTGCAAGCGCACGTGTTATTAAAATCTTGTTTTGAGACTTTCCATTGGAAAGTTTAAAAGACCATTTTGCACGAAGACCATTTTGACCAGCAACCGCTCGAGTTCTGAACTTGGTTCGAGAAATTTCTTAGAGTTCTGAATTCACATCTTGAATTTGATCCTTCGTCACTTCAATGGCTGATTCATTTTTCTGTTATTTTGTCATGTATGGAAACTTTACTTTCAAATCATCTTTTCAGGTCACACTTTCCATTTCTTTCTTAGCGACATCCTTTGTTAACTTCCTCTTCTCTTCAGTGCTGAGTTGTTTTGAAAAGATTCTTAGGCCAAGTGCATCAAGGAACTGGTGATTTTGATGTTCATAAATCTGCCCGCCAGAATACATGAGTCCCTGATCATTCTCAGCGCATCAAGATTTTCTTCGTACAGGAAGCTCCATTAAACATGTAAGATAGCTTTTTTCAGCGAAAAACCTGAATCAGGTCCGCATTAACGTGGCTAGGAGTCAGTGCACATTTTACTAGGTTTCATAAACACCTGTACTTTGGATTCCCGAACTGGTGCATGATCTACATCCTCCCAACATTAATCTATTCTGCTTTGTCCAGATGATTCAGATGTTCTTTGTGAACGCACTTCTAATGTGAATTTTTAGGTCTTCCTCGAAATTCATTCTATATGATATAGAGCAGCAATGAAGAGACGGAATATTGGTTTTGAAAGCTGATAAAGTCTCATCATTCCTCACTTCATCGCAGCTTGCTTTGATCCAGTTCTTGATTATTCAGCCGAACGTGGGAATGTGGTGTTCAATACATAATTCAGTGAAACGTAGGTCCATTCTATGTTTCAGTGGTTCCAGATCTGTTAAGGACAAACGGTATATTGAGGATAACGAATTCGGATCATAATAATTATCTGGGCAAACCATAGTTACCTCTTTCAGCATCATGAATCAAAGGGAATAGACTTGAATTTCTCCGTCACTTTCACAGGCTTCATTATTCAATAAATGCGACATGGTTTTTGCTTCAACACTGTCTTCCTGGCGGACTTTTTATTTTAAAAATAAAAAATGCCACAAGTAGGTTCTTCATTTTATTTCCACGCGATCTTGCGTCCAGTTCTCTTCATGGTGGATACACTGGAAATGAACGCATGATGCACACTGCTATTTGACTGTTAACACGATTCAAAGACATTCTGGACACAACGTGACACAATTTGCGGACGGAAGGTGGTGGAATAGATATCTACAACTCAAGGTGCAATTAGGACCAAATGAATTTTACAAAAAGAAGTAATTGCGACAGCTAGAAAATACGAAATCAAATGAAGTTATACTAAAAACATTAAGGAAAAGGAAAAGTATACTAAGTAAGTACAAATAAAACAAGAAAAAAAGCAAAAGATTAACAAACAACAGGTAAATAATAAATAATAAACAAATAAATGAAAAATAGATAAAGATAAAGTTTCCAAGGCAAAGACAGGGAGTAGATAAAATCCTTTTGAACACACAGATCAGGCTTAGAATATTTAATCACAAGAGCTTCCAAAATACGCAGTTTGATGAGGAAAACGGGATTGATACTTTACACAGAACAGCTCTCTAGCATTGGACGGAAAAACTTGAACAACCTGTAAGTGACCAGGACCCGAATGACAAGGTCCCAGTTCTTTCCACCTCTAACGTGATCTATTCCTTCAAATGTACATGCGGATGATTGTACGTGGGAAGAACTGGGAGGAGTCTTGGCGAGAGAGTCATTGAACACGTGCCTAAGTGGATTTTTTCTGAAAGCAAATGTCCTCCACGTTCCACTCGTATCCCTGGAAGTGGCATCACTCGGCATACATTTGAAGGAATAGATCACGTTAGAGGTGGAAAGAACTGGGACCTTGTCCTTCGGGTCCTGGTCACTTACAGGTGTGTTCAAGTTTTCCGTCCAATGCTAGAGAGCTGTTCTGTGTAAAGTATCAATCCCGTTTTCTCATCAAACTGCGTATTTTGGAAGCTCTTGTGATTAAATATTCTAAGCCTGATCTGTGTGTTCAAAAGGATTTTATCTACTCCCTGTCTTTGCCTTGGAAACTTTATCTTTATCTATTTTTCATTTATTTGTTTATTATTTATTATTTACCTGTTGTTTGTTAATCTTTTGCTTTTTTTCTTGTTTTATTTGTACTTACTTAGTATACTTTTCCTTAATGTTTTTAGTATAACTTCATTTGATTTCGTATTTTCTAGCTGTCGCAATTACTTCTTTTTGTAAAATTCATTTGGTCCTAATTGCACCTTGAGTTGTAGTATCTATTCCACCACCTTCGTCGCAAATTGTGTCCACGTTGTGTCCAGAATGTCTTTGAATCGTGTTAACAGTCAAATAGCAGTGTGCATCATGCGTTCATTTCCAGTGTATCCACCATGAAGAGAACTGGACGCAAGATCGCGTGTGGAAATAAAATGAAGAACCTACTTGTGGCATTTTTTATTTTTAAAGTTGCGAAAGGTACATCTTTTTCAAATTCTGGGGACTTTTTATTGTCAGATTTTGTTGCCATCAATTTTTGCCAAATTCACAACAAACTTCAATGTCCTCTGCGTTTGTCCAATCATGCTAGGAACTTTTTCTTGATAAACTTCTGCATCAATTCCTTCAACAGATGTCAATGGTGTATGTAAGAAGCGAATCAAAGGTTCTCTTCTTTAGAACTTTGGCAAGAATGTATCAAAATGCTGATTGACGAAGGACAAGATGACTAGGTACGCTTGTGATGAAGTATCTTAAGGAACACTTGCGATCAGTTCGTAGCGGTTAGATGACTGGATGTTGGTCTACTTTGAATTCTTTCCGTGATCTTCGAGAAAATGCTGCTTCAAGTTTTCCAATTAATCCTAAATTAGAAGGCTGGCTTGACGCTTAGCCACCGTGAGGAAACAAGCCGAAACATTAACCGTGGCGGTGACACAATATTTCATCATCAAGAGAGTCGCAATCTTCACGGCGCGCAGTCGAATTTTTAAAGGAGTGCATATATAGATGTATTATAAATTGCTCAACGCCCAATTCATCAAGTGTCTTTACACCTTCCTTGAAACAGTTATGCATTCCGTGCGGAGGCCATAATCCCACTTTCAAGAGCGTGGTTCCAAACGTGTTATTTTGGTTGCTTCAACAGTTCTGAAACGAGGTGATAGCGTTTGGCCCGTCCATCGCCGATTAAATGCCAAATTCTTTTATGATTTTCGTAAAATATGGCCACTTTTTGATCTTATGACGAACCATCGAGTTCATATGACAATGAGAGGCCTGACTTCATGATGTTTAAATGAAAAAAATGATCGTTTAAACGTCACTACTTCCCATACTGAGGGCTTGGACGGTGAGACACAGTAGACCATTAATCCGTCGCGTCGTGATCTTTTAGTCTGGATGCACTTTATGACGACTTCCAATGACACTTTCGGAGCTCAATAGACCGCTTTTCTGTGACCACTGTGCTACGGGACCACTAAATCTTGAAAGTAAAGTACAAACATAAATTTAGTCATGTTCTTCCGAAATTCTTAAACTTTTCTGAAAAATGGTGAAAGTCCCAAACTTTTAGGGCCTTGATTCTTTTTCATAATTCACACACTTTCACAAAACAATGAGAGCCCTGACATACTTATGCAGATTATATATCGGGGGCATAGCACTAGAGCTCGCCTGGGGGCCGTATCAATAGAGCTAGCATTTGCTATAGCATTTCCTAGGGGTGATAGCGCTAGGCAAGTTGCTATAGGGGTACTAGGAGTTCCGTATTAATAGAGAAAGCCTAGCGTCAACTCCGGCGCCAGTTAATGCTAGATCGAGTTTCATAGATTCGTGCCGAATTCAGCGCGCAGCTGAATTCACCACCTGCTCTCACGCCGACAATCGAGTCATAGAAATCTGGAAATTTGACGCACATTCCGAGGTGAAAGCGCGCGGGTTCAGTGTTAACAATACAAATGTGAATGTCGGAGATCAAAGCAGTTTCCTTCATTCCGCCTGTTATGTTGACACTTATCATTCAGAGAAGATAAAACATCAAAATGATAACTGTCTTGGTAATGAACGATTGTCAAATAGTTTAATACATAAAAATGGGGCTCATTTTAATCGGTATCATATCTCCCGATCTTCAATATGACATCAGAATGAACTAATTTTGCAAGTTAAGAAAAAAAGAATACCATTCTTCACAGTAAATGAATATGATGACTTCCTTAGCTTGCAGTGTTTAACGTCCTACACAGTTAAGTGAAAATGTGACGCGAATGTCAGCATTGATACATAGAAATTGACAACAATAAAACCTCTAGAATGGAAATTAAGCTTCATGCAATGCACAATAACGGCACATAAATCGCACGCATTTTCACTTAGATGCACCTGCCAACGTCTGTATCGTTGGGTTAGAATCAGTCACATGAGTAAATCGAAGCTTCTTATTGGTTTCTTCAATGCCCCAACCTTAGTTCCCCGGATGTGCCGCGACTTGAGTCAACTCTCCCTTTCTAGCGAACTTCAGATAAACAGTTTATTTTCTATGGCATTGAACTATTGAACGGTTGAAAGGATGAATTTAAGAATTTTAGCACTTTTACATCTCCGCATGTGCATTGAAACTCCCAATTATGATTACTATGTAATAGCGAACTTGAATTAACTCAACGAAATTTTAAAACCAATTCCTAGAATATTGCTGGAATTAAGATGCAGGCCCGAACAGTAGAGAAAATGTGGAACATATAGAAATCTGCCAATTATACGCTCACTTCGAGAGAAAATTTTGTACATGCGCGCGCGTTTGACGTTCGACAATACAAGTCTGGTTTATCGGACGATCAAGGCGATTATCGATCTCTCCCACCCGGCTGTTGACACTTATCCTTCAGAGAAGATAAAAAACATCAAATATTGTAAATCCTCTCTTATGACAAATGGTTGAAAAATAATTCGATGCATGAAATGGGGCTCATTCCAATCAGCATGATTTTCAGATCTTTTATGTAACATAATAGTTAGCTAACATTTGAAAGTATAGAAACCACAGAATGGTTAGAAACAGTGCAGAATGCATTTCTAAATATACCTTTTTTGCATTCTTATTTCTAGATAAGTGAATTTCAATTTCTGTCTGAGCAAGATATCATTCATTTATCATGTCCGATTTCTAGATATTCCCTTCTCAATCTGTTATTCATAGAACAAAGATGAATCATAGTACATTCAATATCGTTATTCTGAGATTCAAATTCTGGAAGAATTACGTGTGGAGCTTTGGATATTGTCACCTTCATCTCACTCTTTCGTCATAACCCGGGAGTGTGTCTGGCATTATACTCAACATCTCGAACTATCACCGCCTCCACGATCTCACATATCTCACACACTAAACGATACATGTGAATTATCACAAATCATACAAAAATCAGGGGTGAGGGTATGGGGGAGCGCAGACAGTCGTGCACAACAACACCAAGCACCCGTCAACGCATACATCAAAACAATATAGGAGATATAAGAAGTTATTTAATCCATTAAACACATAGCAGCGTACGAAAATTATACGCAAATTTTAGCATATATGAAGATTGAAATATGAATTTTATTTTAATTATACAGAACACAGCAGAATCCAAAGCCAAGCTCCATTCTTTCTGGAGACGCAAAAATGATCGGTGAAAAGGGCGAATATCTCTATATCATGGTTTAAGAGAGACACATACTTATTTAACGTGGTGGTGAGGGGGCGCGATGAGTGATGAGTAACATGGTTGTTGGGTTGGTGGGTAAGGGGTGTATTTTTGGGTTATATAGGGATCTCATATACTCTCTCTTATGAAGTTAGGTAAAATAGAGATTTATACTAATATTATTAAGATTTTATTTAGGGTATTTAGGAGTAGAAATTGTATGTATAAATGATTCTAAAATATTATAAATCCTCTGATTATTTAGAATTCATCGAGTTTAAGTCTGATGAGGTTGGAATTATGATTGTATTACGCAATATATCATGTAGTAAATATTGAATTGATGTAATTATTTTTATGTTAGATTAGAATTTGAGGTGGGAGGGTAATATATGGTGATTGTTAGTAATTGTGGGAGTAGGGGTGAGTTTGATGGTATGGTAGAGGTTTTATTGGGTATAGGTGTGATTATGTTGTATAATTTAATTGTATATTTTAATGGAGTTTTCTCGCAAATACTATATCCAAACTCTAAGTACCAAAATAGCAAAAACACTGTAAAGATCCGAAAAATCATCTTCCCATTGAACTTGTCTTTGCTTTCAAGATTTTCATCCTACTTTTAGGGATGATTGTTGTTTCCTCGAATAAAATTCTTTGCGCCACATAGTCATCTTATAATAATCAAAATACGAAATAAGTATGAAGAAAATGAATGCACTAAAATCTATGAAAGTTGCCATAACATAGCAAGGGTAATAGGATAGGAAAAAGTCAGCAAAATTGAATTCACTTATTCAAAAATAGAATGCAAAAGGTATATATAATATGTTGCCAAGTAAGTGACACACAGCACACAAGCATGACGCACAGACCTAATCGCACACGATTGGAGAATGGCGGTCCAACTCAATGTTATCTCTGGCACATTTCTTTTGGTAGGTAATTGGAAAGCAATTCTTAACAATAAACAACTAATCGTAGTGGATCCTCTCATGCCATGATTCCTCAAATTATAATTTAGATATAATTAATATCTGCGACTGAAATATCAGAAAATGAATCCCTCGAATTGTCTGACTTATCAAATTGGTGAACAAGTCCACTACATATAAATGAAATATGATGTTATTATTGTAATTCCTATCTTGGAAAATTATTTGATTAAATCAAGGCAGTGTCAGAATGCATTGATTGGATGTTTCTTACTTTCTGAATTTCTTCTATAATCTGAATTATTTTCTAAAGCTTTCTGGAAAAAATGTGTGTCCATTTACCGCCATACATCTTGATTCTTATCAGGCTACTGAGATAAAAAAAATTACAATTCGACCTTACTTAGCAATTTAAAGCACTCACTTTCATCACAATTTCATTATCATACAAATTCAATCAACCGATTAATGAATGTCAAAGCCCGTTTTGAAAATGCTTGTAATGGGTATATAAAAATGCCTGAGATTCTAAAATAGCAAACCCACGATTCAGTAAATTTGAACAGCTATGAAAATTCACGAATATTAGCACCGTTTATTACTTCATGCGCAAGCAATTAGTATCAATGACAATAATTTTGTCCGTCATTAAGGGAAATTCATAAATAAATATTGTTGTGTAAATGCTGAAAATAGCTATCCAGTTCCATTAATCAGACGTCTGGTGCAGAAGTGGTAATGCAGAAATAGAATTTGCGCCCAAATTCCATTTTAAGTCGCAAATTTATTCAGTTACAGAATAATTTTTTATACTTGCAATTTATGATTCGATATGTTTATATTCAATTAGAAAAATCATACGCCATCTTGAAGCTAATGCCGCACAACAACATACTATGCTCAAACATCACTTAAAATCCTATCAATATTGCACTTAATATTCAATCTAGCATACATTCCTACAAGGTCTCGAACTTGCAAGGGAATTTGCCAGATTTTAGACATAAGCGGGCCCTAGGTAGTGCTATGCTAGCACTAGGATAGTTACTATCTTTATTAATAAACAGCCCAGCGCTAGGTCTCAGACATAGTGCTAGCCTTGCGCTACCTTTATAATACGGAAGTTGATACTAAGCTAGAGCTAGGCTAGTGCTATCTCATTAATACAGCCCCTGACAACACATAGCATTGAATTGGAAGTCAGTCATTTCTTTTGCTACATCTTAGGTACTTGGGCTCTGACTTGGAAGCTTCAGGCAATTAATGACTCGACAGAATCACTATAGAAAGCTATCACTACAACCATTGTTTCTGGATGTCTGTGAAATAAAGAATTGTCAGAAAGAGCACTATTTTGTTGCTAACGCATTGAGACTTTGTGGTGTTCATCATGCCGCAAATAAAAAGGACGGTTTCCATGGGCCGATCAGAAGTCCACGCATAATTCACAGTTTGGAAAATTTATAAGTAACAAAATGGTCTCTGCAACAACAGTGCAATATGTACGAGGTATGCATTTTTTTTGAATTATCATGACCTCAGGCTAAAATTGCCTTGTCTGCGTGTTTTGGTCTAGAGATGACTTTTTCTCAATACTGATGTACATGAACAACCGGCCAGAACTAGTTCGAGCATAGATGGAACCGTAGCATTTTTTGGCTACCGTACCGCAACTCGATACGTAAACTTTTCGCAAGTGCATGGATTTAGACAACCATGTCCCTCATTGCTTATTTTTGAGTAACTCTGAATAACTGAAAACTAGTACATTGTACCGGCATTAGTTCGAGATGTTACTGCATTAAAAAAATTGTCCACCATTTTGACTCAGCTCAATCCATAGCAATTAACAGCAATGCATATTAGGCCCTACAGTAATTGCAAAATTACTACATTGCAACAATCATTACATGCTATCAATAGTATAACCATGGAAAATGGAATATCCAGACTGTATCAAATTTTTCAAAAACACAAACACAAAGTGTAAATGTCAACATGTGAATGGTGAAATTACCAAGTTCCTGCTTTTAGGAGCACTAATGGGTACCAACTCCTCGAGATTCTTCAGACTTTAATCGGTATCGAGGCGCGCAGGGTCAAACCTGCATTCACACACTGAAATCGCGCTCACTTGCGAGCTTGATGCTTGGATATTGCTTGATTACCATCACTTTGCTAGCGACTTTGCACATAATTGTACATTTTTCATTTGCTTCCAAAATATAGAGGATTTTCATCCCTTACAAACAAATCCCGCTTTCGCCCCCTGGAGTCGATTTCGTAAACAATACTGAATTGCTTCCAAACATTCAGCACTTATACGTAATAATAACCATTTTGGACCCCAATGATGTTTCTCTTTTCATGGTGATTTGCCCAACTTTGTAAATACAAAACCTATTGTTTATGCCGATGACATTAGCTTGTTTGCATTTTTGATTGTCCTAGTATTAACTCGACTTCTACTCTGATATAGATTTTCTCTGTGCATGGGACAAAAAAAGAAGCAACTATTATAAATGTTGAAAAATTCTAAATGTAGACCCTTTCCAGGAAATTTCTATTTAAGACGCATGGATATTAAATTAATAATATCCACGATTGAACAATTGATTGTATAAGAAAAATTTTGGGATTGTATTTTACCTCAAGAACCTTCGCTGGGACGTTCAAATCGCCAAAACTGGAATGCAAATGATTGTCGTATCCATGTCATTTGTGACGCCGTTTACTAATAATAACAACCGTTGTGAAGTCGTTTGGCAGGCTTTTGTAAAGTCTTGTGCTGCGTCTATATAACATTTTGTTGGTCAATTCATCTTGTGATGTATTTTACAAGAACTTTCAAAAACTTGAACCGTCTAACCGTCGTGCAATTCGATGTCAAATTGTTCAAGTCAAACCCCTTCTGCGTGACTTCTGGACAAAATGTGTATTAAACAATCAAAAAGATCAGTGTTTAAATCCCCATATTCATCCACTTTTTCGAATTTTTTTACTGTAAAAGACCCTGCTCGTGTTGTTCGTAGCTCCCAACGGAAATTGCTATCTCACCGACGATCCTCCTCACCTACAATGGAAGAATCTGAAATACTCCGAGATTCACATCATGTAATTGCTGTAACCAGTCATTACCCTCGTTGAAATTGATTGAAAATTAAAGCATTCTATTATTATTATTATTATCACACGGCGAATCTTTGCGCTTTTCAAAATCACTAGACTTAACTTTTGGAGTGGGCGAATAATATCACATCAGTTAGTTCCATTGCGGTTCGAATTGAATCAAGAAATGACGAAATTCCTCTCCACACAGACACGCAGACACTCGAGTTACACGACGACAATAAAGGCAAGTAATTAATGCGTAGTCACAGACAAACTCAGACAGGCAGACAATAGCCACAAACCTCAGTTGTTTTAACGCTTTTTTGTCTGATCGCTATCGTAGCCAAGTCACACGTGATCAGATAGTGTTTCCTGTACTTTCCCAGAAGCGCATTGGATATAGTAATGGTTGACGTTCGGCGAGGAAGCTCGCTTTTAGATCCCTGTGGAATCGTGTTAGGGGCCCCACAACACACTGCATTGTCTCGTCATATGTTTAATTCCAATGCATGGCAGATTTACCGGTACCGGTGACCTGTACCGCACCGGTACCGGGTAAACCGGTTCCATATCTGGTTTCGAGGGACAAGAAGATCAATTCTCTACTGAACGTACAGTCGCAAACTCAAGCCGGATTCTGACAATTAGATCTATGACATCACATAAACGTACGCGATCAGTAAATTCAGATCGTAAGATTCCAGCAGTGTGAATAATATGTCCATTTAAGAATATATCATTAAGAAAGTTTTGTATGGCCAAGATATGTACTTTTCAGTAGACAGTCTGCCTACAATCTGAATCTGACGGTTGAAGCTCGTTATCTTGGATACGAGTTATTTTCTGCAATGCGACGGTTGGGCAAGCACACAAACCTAAGAGAACGAATAATCTATGTCAATCCCATCGCTATTTTCCTACTTCGGCAACTTATATTCTGAGGAAATCCGCATAGGCCTATTTGGTAAAAAGAGTCGTGAGTATATATCAGCCTATCTGTTTCTCATCAATTGACTTATTCAAAGGAAGGCAAGAGAAATCAGAAATGCCTAATCGATACTTTTCAATTCGAATCAATTTTAGCAGTATTTTAAATATCCATCGTTTCCGAAAATAATTGCAGGAGTATTGCTAAACCATCCAACTTCAAAGAGCCCTAAAAATGTTTAGTTATTATACTTTAGTTTTCTTGCATCAGATTACACGTTAACAAACACATCGTATTAATGTTCTAAACATACAACTATTAACAAAAAAAAATGTTAAAAAAAAAATTCCTTTAACAGACAATTTAACCAATAGTTTCCATTTCGTTCATTACTTATCAACACAAATTCATTTTATCGTTAATTCACATGTTTTTTTCAAGAATTTTAAAAAAAGTTAACTTGCTTCCAACACCCTTTATGTTCCCAAAATGTTTAGTTAAAAACGTTCACCACATCTTGACACACATCATTCTTTTACACACCTATAACCTTTTCCAAATTATATCAGAGTATACCCAGGTCAACATTTTGAGAAAACTAATAACCCTTTCACCAACGTTAACTTAATAGTTAGCCCAATTAGTTCGAACGATTCTTTTCATGGATTTTATTTACGCTTTACATTCTACCAAGACTTTTCCAAAGATATTAAGATTTTCAAAATATACAATATTTCTCGTCCAGCCAGACTTAGTATTAGAAAAACATCACTTCACATGATCTTACTCCAATTTTAAAAAGCTCAAAAAATCTTGCCTGGGATAAGAAGACCATCGAGAAGTTGAAAATATTCTATCAATTAACCATACATCAGCTAATACCCAACGAGCTGTTATCTTGGACGCATTTTACAGATTATCTAGAAATCCTTTATCTCTTGAAGAATGTGACAAAGCCAGATTGAGTTTTGTCATGATACCTCAACAAACTGCTCCACTTGTTAAGTGAAATTGAAACTTTGCAGTATTATGATAATCCTAATGCAAAGTAAAGAATTAAAATGTCACTTGTTATCTAACACAGTCGACAAACTTGTAAATGGTCAAATATAAAGAAGTGAAAGGTCACCAGTGAAATGACAACATACACAAATTAGGCCATTTCCCCTTAATGTTCAATCAATGTATACTTGCGAGAAAAAAAATAACATCAGGCATTTGAGGAAATTAGCGTCATCCAACACCATACAACAAACGTGTCAATCACTTTAATTGTGATTGTGATTTATATTCAAAATATCAAAAAATGGCCTCAAGACTTATATGGAGTAAGTGACAGCGTCGTGTGGAGGAGATGTTTTCTTGATTGACAGAGGATCACAAAAAAGCTCTCCTTGCATTTTAGACGAATATAGTCATAAAATTCAAATAAAAAAATCCCGGCGTTTCGTCCCCAAGGACGAAGACCTGAATACCGGATAATGGTCCGTATTAATAAATGCCAACAATCCAATTCTCTTCATCTATTTTCTTACAATCATTGTATAGTAATTTTTTTTTAATTTCATTGGTTAAAGTCGAACAAATTACCAACACCATTCGCTGACTTTAACAATGATATGCAAAGAAAATGATGTCATTTATAGAATACCGTGTAAAAAGTGACTAGTTTAGTTTTTTTTTTAAAAAATGGTAGGAGAAATGGACAGGATGCCTCAAGAATTCAAATTAGCGTCAATTTTAACAACAGCATCAATATTCGAATTTTCCTACGTTCAAGGTTTGTTTAATGACGTTTTTGCCGAAACAAATTCACCTATTGGAGACTTGTGCAAACTTGATTTCATCGAGAGATATATACTTGTCTCCCAAAAAATGATGGTACTTGAGTATTGCTATTCATCTCGATTGAAGAATTCGAACTTCGATATCATTAAGTACGAATACCAGAAATATAGAAAGAATTTATGACGCGCTTCTTTAAAAAATAGTTGAATCCTAATAGGTTTGTGATTTTTATTCCAATTCACTAAGATAAGGAACAAAACTATCAAGAAAATAGTAACAGCAAACAAAAAAATAGTTATAAAGACATTTTCGTATTCCTATTTTTTTTGACTTTTGGGCCATCGCAAGTTAGCCCTCCCCATCTTCTTGGCATGCTTATTTGTTGTGAGGCCATGAACTGTAGACTTCGTGAGTGTTCAGTTAAAGTTCCATCATAAGCTAGAAGTAGTCAGTCATATATAGCATATATTGAGATAGTAGGCCTCAGGCAATCAAGCGATAGGTGGACAACTTCTGATTTGAATAAAAACTGATTCGACCCATTTCAAATCCTGAATTGATTATAACAGTGAAACACGCCCACTCCAAAACTATCGACTCATCGTATCCAAATTTGGTCGCTGACAATGATAAATAGCCATATATCTATGGCTTTTGTACATCTTCATCACAAAAAAAATTATTCGAATTCCATATTAACGACCAGTTTAGATGCATTAATCACACATTTTTTTCTTGTTCACGATGAGGTTGCATGAATCACATGACTCAAGCCATTGTAAACAATCCACTAGGGCAGGGTTCTCAAACTTTAATTAGAATACCCATTAAATCATCCCAAAGACTAACAATTACACCATTTTAGGTGCTTCTATACTCTGCAATTCATTTTCGAAAATTAGCTATTTCTTAACGTTTTATTACCATCTTTATCAATAAAACGACATTATTTGGGCTACACTTTGGTTATTTATCATTACCGTAAAAACAAAAAAGTCGAAATAATTGTAGGATTTATACATTCATCTCCGTGTTCGTAAATACTAACAAAACAAATACTTTCAAAACTAAACAAAATATCATAGTAAACTACACAAATGAATTCCAAACTACAACAAATTATCGGAGTAAACTAAACTAAATGATATTCAAAACTAAACGAAATATCAGAGAAACTAAACAAATGAAAATCAAAACTAAACGAATTATCTAGGGAATCTCGTCATTTAAATGAGAAAATGCAATTGTTTTTTTTGCAATTAAAGCGCGATCAATACGTGGACTAGTTTTCGAAAGTGCCAGTCCCTCAAGTCGGCGCCGGCTTGTAGTCGCCGTGCGATCATTCTTATCTTTTTCATGTAAAACAAGGCAGAAAAGCCCGACTCACATAAAAGTTGTCGGAGGGGCAGAAAACTTTCAAAAGCTCTAGAAACAGCTTTTGGATAATCATTACTTGTTGAATAACCAAAACGTTTGGAAGATCTTGAGCAGAGAACTCTTCTTTGCTGACCTCATCAGCTCGAAGTTTGGACGAATTCGTCTTTTGCATCATCACTATCCTCGATGCATGTTTCATCACGCGAAGCAAATGGTTGTTTAAACCCAGTACATCCTGTGTTGCGTGTGCCTTTGGGCAATTAGCGTTTCTAGTTTTTCCTCTGAAGACTCTTGTAAATGTTCATAAACAAGGTCCGGTGGGGCATGCTAACCCCGTTGACTGACAATCGAGTCCAACGTTGTCCAGCATTTCGCAACATTGGCCGTTGTCAATCCCGCCGTATCCACAGATCCAATTGGAGCAACAGAAACCGTCCAACTTTGATTGGACATCCAACAAGCAGGATCCTTGGTGTGTCATTATGTTCCGATATCATGGCCTATCTTTTTGTAGTTGGTCATAAAATTGTTCACGTACTGTAGTCTTTTTCCTTTGGGTAAGTCTACTACACAAGTCCCTTGTAACGAGATGTTTCAAATTATTGAGGGCACCAAATATATCACAGAGATAAAAGCCCAATTTGGCCAGTGAAACGTCATCCTTGAATTTCTCGGCGTACACAATGGTCTTTAGAGTGGCAAGAAAATCAGAGATTTCGTTCCCTGAGCTCGTAAAAAAAAAACACCTCGTTGAACTACTCGTCCTCTCGATAGCCATCGCAACTTCTGTGTGGAAAGCCAGAAGTCCCAACATGTTTCACTACCGACCTCTTCAACCCCTTCACACATTGCGTCTGAAAAAGCCTTTGTATTTGTCCGCTCATCGTCTTAATTAAGTTGATCGCTTTTGATGACAGTGTCCATGACAATCTTGAATTCATCATCGGAATAGTCCTTTGATGCGAAACCTGATCGATGGATAGCACAATGAACGACGGTTATCGAAGGATCTTTTCTCGGACACGTGCGACGGAAAACCCGATCTCACTCCAATCATAGCGGGAGCCCCGTCCTGTGCCATATGGCCTCGAGCTTATTCCAGTCGAGTTGATGAGGCGTCGAAATAGTTGGGAAACACACGTCGAAAAATGTCGTTAACCAGTAGTAGTTGTTTGGAGACAAATACAAAAAAAGGTATTTCATACCTTGAATGTCTTAATCTTTCAAACACGACGTAGCGGACCGAAGCACATATAGTATGTGCACAATTCGCACACATCAGTGGACTTCGTCTAGTTGAATTGCAAAGTTGAAGAAACGTGAGAGATCTATCTCACAGATTTACTTTTGCTCTTTCGACGTCACCTGCCATATTCGTCAATTCCGCAGGTCTCATGGTATCATCGGACACTGACACCTTTGATAGTTTCTTTCGATTCATTAACTCCACACAACCGTCGCTTTCCGTCATTATCTTCGTCAGCCGGCAATAATAAGTTCCTCCGCCAATGTAATGTGGCTTCATTGCCTTCGCAAGAAGGTAAAGCGAACATCATAAGAAGCATGGACTGCAAGTTACGATTTGTACTAGCGAAATGGACCGTCGCGTCCTAGTCTTATGGTTTTCGGACGATGCTTTCCTTTTTCAGAAAGAATTCTCGAATCTTGATCCCTGTGTGCTCAAGGATGTACATTGTCAAGATGGGCTCGAACGCTTTCCCGGTTTCATGTTTTCACTAGAGAGGAACCTTGTGGCAAATAACACACTTAGCGGTTTAACTAACTCCTTTATCCACAAACTTCGGTAAATTCCATAGTCCAAAAATTCGTCCTTTGTACTTCCGCTCAAGGTTTGCGGTATGACTTTCTGCTTCTTTCCTCGCGGCATCGTCATAACGAAAGTAAAAAGACAGTTTGTGGTAGTTTGTGGTATCAAAAAGTCGATGCGCAGAAAAACAAGAGCGGCGTACGAAAATGTTGTCCTCGTTGGAGAAGTCTGTCCTGTGCACAGTGCGTGTGTAAGGAAGAAACTGACGACCAGTTTCGTCACGTGAGATATGACAATCGATTGTCTCTACTAACGAAGATACGGAAACTGAGTTTGGCCTTGCCCTCGACCACTGAAATCGATTACCTCACGCAACATTGTCTCAGGCTACGGAGGCTACAAACAATAGCTCTACTGCGTTTCCCTAATCAACGGCGGCGACCAATGAGAAGACAATATAGCTGTTTTCACTTGACTAGCGTTCGATCAGAAGACCAGAACATCAGTCGCAGAGGATGAGAGAAAATTATGATCCAATATCTTAAAAAAGCTTAGGGCCTATCATAGCGAATACTGTAGTGGACCTCAATCTTACTTTAACTAATTCTAGGTAGGAAATCCGTCGTTACCCATAAATTTTCTTCATTTTACCCAACTTTGGGTAATTACCCAGAGTTTGAGAACCCCTGAACTAGGGTGTGTATTTACATTAACCTTAACACCACGTGGTTGACTAGCATTTTTACTAAACTAAAACTATGATTTAGTTTTAAAAATCAGGGGTCCCGTTTATCCTACACTGCAAGTCTGATTGGACGAAAATGGATAATTACTTTTAACAGTCTCGTCCATGAACTTGCCGAAATATAAATACATATGCCGCAACAGAAGTAATAAATGAGTGAAACATTTACCCGTAACTGTGACTTTTCGAATTTTGATTATTTGTGCGTTACCGGCGGTTACGCACATGGATCCTTTTGCATCGCCCGCATGTCTCATCTTTCGTGGAGTAATTTTATGATTTTATGACATTTAAAATATGTTCATAATGCACCGAAAATGTCGAAACAAGAGCTATGGAGAAATTATCTGATATTAGTTATAAAAAATGTACCACACTGAATTAGAAGATGCATTGAAAAATTTAAAAATATGAAGTCAAAGTCACGACGTTGCGGGTGATGCTACAACCATTATCAAGTGTAAGGTGGAATTGACAGAATGTGGACAGAATGCAAAGCTACAGAGCTGTTAACTAGTCTGTCTGCGTTAATTACGTACATCATGTTGTTAAAAACCATCGTGAAAATTCAATACATTAGATTGATTGAACTCAATAAAGGCAGATTCTAAAACTCGTCTGACAATTAGGTTATTACACTGTGACAAAATTTTACAATGATCAAAATAGATAAAAAGTCCAGTATTGTGAGAACAGTAGGCAAGCGCATTAGTCATATCAAAATTAACAATAGCTTTTCTATGTTCCATAAAACAAGTATCAAAGGATCTCCCAATCGAAGATCGAATTCTTCAATCGAAGGTGGAATCAATACTCAAGTAGCATCATTGGTTGGGAAGACAAGTATCTCTTCGATGAAACTAAGCTTGCACAATCTCCAATAGGTGAATTTTGGTGTGTGCCAAAACGTCATTAAACAAACCTTGAAACATTCATTGAAAAATTCGGATATTGATGCTGTTAAATTGACGCTTGAGTCATCCACGTCCATTTCTCCTACATAAAACTCGTGGAGTCCGACCACGTCTATTTGCGTCAGAGAGTGTAAAACACATTTTCATAAAGGACGATGAGGAAGCCATAATTCAGATCGGAAGTTGTGGTGTGTGGGCAGAGAAGATTCAGTAAACTGTTACTGTGTTCTTATATGAACCCTCTTCCTCATTCAAGGTTCGAGCTGGAGTTCCTGACAGATACAAAGGTGCAGAACGAGGGAAGAATTAGAAAACGAGAACACCAAGACGGAACTCGATCCTCCTACGTACATCAGAACAAAAAGGAGAAATTCCCCAAAAATACGAGAGAGGAGAGAAAACGTCATGCATTTAATTGACATAGAATGATTTCTCCAAAACTAAGAGAATGTCTCATGACGGCCTGAGTCCAGAAGAGGAGGGAACATTTTTCCAAAACTTGCTCCAAAAAATAGGAGCGGGAAAAGGAAAACGTCGAGTATTTAACGCTCAAGACAAGTCTGTGCAGAGTCTAGATATAACAAGTTGATGCAATACTCAAAAAATATGCGGGTAAAGAAAGCGCAAACTTTTAGTGTTCTATCAAAGCAAGTCTTTCTTTCTGCCCATACCGAGTAACTGAAAGAAAACATACCCAAGAAGTTGGAGCGCCGACGAATACGTCGACCATCTGATGATTAAGACTAGGCCTATCCACCAGTATCGACTAATTGACTTCAGTTTAGAAACCGACTTGTTGTATTTCATGACGTATGCCGATTTCCTTCTATTTCATTCTATTTTAGGATTGTCAGGTGGCGTCCTCATTTTGATCACTGCTATAAATTATTCGACAATCGTTTCATTTATCCTCATGCAGACATCCATTCGAACTAGTGAAGATCATGTAGGCATTGGATTGCTTGATCTGACCGAGCATTTAGCCTTGCATCACTTCACGCACGATCTGACGACTGAGAATTCGCTCATTTTGTTTACCCGATCTATGATCCTCCACGGATCGGACAGACACAGAAGGAAAATGCCGATATTGACCAAGCTGATGACCAATGGACTCATTGATGCATCTCGACAAATAACAGGAAATATTCCGGCAGCCAGAAAAAGTTTCTGCAGGAAACGAGGCCGAGAATGAGACTTCCGCAGGATGATGTGCAGTCCATGCCTACTACGAATCTGCATTTCTGCCGAGTTCTATCTGGTTCCTCTTCTTGTCAGACAGGATCAAAGAAAAATATGTTAATCCAATGAGCGGTAGATTGAAGATTTTTGTTAAAATGAAATTTTCTATGTTTTCTCTGATTACGTGAAAAGCGCTAGGTGTACAGCTTACTACGGAAAGTCTTTAGGCCATTTTCTATCATGTTCATGTAATTATATCTATGAAGCTAAGCACATTCACAATTTGCAAGCCTACTAATGTCGGCAAATACAAACACTTAGGCCAATTTCATCCACATTCTCGCATGAATCCTCGATCAGAAACATGATAATAGTGCACAAGCATGATAGGAAATGACCTGAAGACATACCATGCTAAAAATTATGCCTCTAGATTTAGTACTTTCAGTTAATCAGAAAAAAAAATCATTTTAACCAAAATCTTTAGTATGCGTCCCATTGGATTTTCGTGTGTTTTTCTTTGATCCTGTCAGCAAGAAGAGGAACCAGGCAAAACTTGGCAGACGCGCAGATTCGTAGTAGGTATAGCGTGAAGATATCATACATCATTCTGTGAGAGTCTCATTTTCGACCTCGTACCCTGAGGAACTCGTTCTGGCTGCCGGACTATAACAAAAAATAGACTTCAGTACCGAGTGATTCGAAGAAGGTAGGTACAAGACGGTGTCTAATGATCAACTTCGTTACTGTCACTCGACCCTAGGGAGTCATATTAATCCGAGATCCCTAATCTCTAGAGATTCTTTGTTTCAGCAATAAGAGACGCCGCATACGAACTGTGGATAAGATCGGTCCTAATTTACGGTGCAGAAACATGGCCCCTCACTCAAAAATTGACGGAGCAGTTAAGAGGCGTTGACAGGCGAATTCTGCGAGATATAGCACATGTGATGTTGAAGGATAAAGTACCAAGTGAAGAAGTGGCAAGACTATTTGGCATACCCGAACTACCTATTCGCCTACGCCAGAAGCGGTGGTTCGGACATGTAAGGAGAGCAACCGACAACATAATCGGTGTGGCATATCATCTGTCGGTTGACGGTCGCCGTCCACCAGGACGACCGAAAAAAACGTGGTATGCCTGTGTCAAAAAAGATCTAGAATACCTGAAGATCAAGGAGTACACTGCTCTGAATCGAAATGCATAGAGAAAGTCATCGCAGCAACGTCCAACCCTGATGGAATCGAGAAGAAGCGACGAAAAAGTAAAGCAACTAAGTAGTCACTTCGTCGCTAGCCGACCGTTGTTTTTGAAAAGTGCTATGATAATTTTTACAGTGCAAATGTTTAGCTGCTTGGGCCACTGACGATAATTCAAAATAAAGGACAACTCGTCTATACTGAATAAGAACAATTTCCCAGCAATCTGTCAGTGAATAAATTAGGCCGAATTTGGCTGCCTAGCTAAAGCCCATGTAAATAAGAAAAATAGCATCATAAACGACAATACAAATAATATCATAATAAAATATAAATCAGCGGATGTTCAATAGAATTATCATGTAAATCAATGATTACTAGATTCTACTTTTTACATCATAGAACACACAATCTTCACAAAAACTTATCAAGTTTGTAACGAAACTACCGAAGCTGAGCCAATACCGTGTTAAATAACTAATCAACCGATCTCAAAAATGAGAAAGAATGACTGTTTACATTTAGCACGCTCATGATTAAGCCAAATGTCCTTTGGTGATTATCTTTCAGTGAAAGATAAGCGAAGAATCAAAGTACTTGACCATCGTGCACTTCAGTCTTTCAATAGCAAACAAATTTATTTTTAAAAATATGCCATGGATAGTACATGAGATATTCAATGAATACATTTAATATAAAACATAATGAAATAAAAATGGATGACAGATGTTTCGAAGAGTTTAGACGGTCGTAGACACTGCAAAACGATACACAATTTCTTTAATTGAATTACATTTAAGCCAAACTTCTACCTATTCATTGTAAAGATCAAAAGCGACGAAATTTGAAACCACCTACAAAGAATACATTGTTTAAGGCAGGTAAAGAGCGCAATCGATAAGGGCGTTTCGTTTGTAACACAGTCGTTCAGTTCGAAAAATAACAAGCTAACATGACATCAAATTTGTTTTTCTAGAGACGACAGAGGCAAGATTGTAGGGATGAGGCATTAGTGATAATAAATATTGCTTACTTCTAAAATACTTTTAAGAAAGGATTCTACAACGAAGACCAATTATATTAATACATTTCAAATAGACACATAGCTTAAGGGCACATCACTGGAGGTGAATCTCATTTCGCATTTCATAGAACCGAAATACAAAAATATATAAATCCACAAAATAATCATGTCGGTTCCTGTGCAACACTTCATCGATGACATTTCAATTTAATTGGCATTCCATGATTATCTGTCTGACCTAAGGAAACCTAATGTAAGCGTGTGTTGATCTAGACAGATAGGCAGATAAAAAAGAAACTCAGTTTTGTGTTTATTGAAAAGATATCATGCATACAATAGAACAACATAGAATCTCAGCTACAGGGCCTACGAGTCATAGAAATAGGAGACATTGGGTCAAATATAAGAGATCTTCATAGTAGGCTACACGCCGCATAGGATAATCAGCCATCAACTGACTTATGAATTTCATTTCTTTTAATTTTCTTTGATGTTTAGTTCGATTGCTTTGCTCTAATATGGAAACAGATGTTATTTTCTTGATGAACATGTTCCATAAAATGGAAAGCACAATTTTGTTTTTCCGAAGCCGGTCGAATAAAATCTTGGACCTGTTGATCCTTGCGACGTTTTAACTATCGAAATAGCAAATGCCCTTTAAGTATCGAAATACGACACGTCTTTTGAAGTTGTTTTGCCATAAATTTCATCAAAAGTTATATGTTTCTTCAAATCCTTCTCTGCTAATAGTTTAAAAAATGTCGTAGAACACGAACTACTGTATTAAGGTAAAATGGATCATTTCTCTCCACAAATTCACCTGATTCCACATGTTCACCGCATGACTAACGAATGCCATAAGACACACTAATTTTCATATTTACTACGAATTCAGAATATCAGAGGAACTACATTCACCTACATGTGCATTCAATTAGAATATACATGTATATGGAATAATTCTGTGGTGCACCTGCTTCTGAAAAATACGAACATACTTGAAAGTTGAATGCTACCATCCAATATCAGGGCCCGCATTGATACAGCTAACATTTGCCAGGTGTAGCGCTGGGCAAGATGCTGCTAGTAGTAGTAGTAGTAGTAGATTGAGTAGGAAAGCATAGACCTCTAGTGGATTTATGCATGTCGCACACTATGCTCGCACAAGCAAAAACAAATTATTATTATTATTATTATTATTAGTAGTAGTAGTAGTATTAATGGAGAAAGGCTAGCGTCAACTCCGACGCCAGTCAATGCTAGATCGAGTTTCATTGACGTGCCGACTCAGCGCGCAGCTGCATTCACCACCTGCTCTCAACGCCCGACAATTGAGTCATAGAAATCTGGAAATTTGACGCACATTCCGAGTGAAAATAATATCGACGCGCACGCGTTCAGTGTTAACAATACAAGTGTGAATGTCGGAGATCAAAGCAGTTTCCTTCATTCCCGCCTGTTGACACCATAGAAATAGATTGTTTAACTGAAGTTGACTAGAATGGAAATTGACCCAAGGTCGCGGCACCGCCGAGGGAACTAAGTTGGGGCATGAATGACCAATGAAAAGCCTTGATTTACGACTGTGACTGATTCTGACCCAATGATACAGCCGTTGACAAATGTTTCTAAGTGAAAATGCGTGCGATTTATGTGCCACTATTTTGTATTGCATGAAGCTCAACCTCCGTTCTAGAGGATTTATTTTTGTCGATTTCTATGGTTGACACTTACCATTCAGAGAAGATATAATATCAAAATTATGACTGCCTTGCTAATCGGCAGCATCTCCCGATCTTCAATGTGACATCAGAATGAACTAATTTTACAAATTAAGAAAAAAGAATACATTCCTCATAGTAAATGAGTACGATGACGTCCTTGGCTTGCAGTGTTTAACGTCGACCTACCTACACAATAGAGTGAAATGGGGTTGAAAGGATAAATCTAAGAATTTTAGTCACTTGACATCTGCGCAAGTGCATTGAACTCCCAATTATGATAACTGTAATAGAGAATTTGAAGCGTTTATTAACTCAACGAAATTATATAACAATCCCTATATTTTGCTGGATTATGAGCATAGCGAACAGTAGTGAAAATTCTAGAGAAAATTTGTTCATGCGCGCGCGTTCGGCGTCAGCAATACAAGGCTGGTTGTCGCTTGTCGGAGATCAAAGCGATTACTGTCTTTCCCGCCCGACTGTTGACACTTATCATTAAAAACAGCAAAATAGGATAAAACACAAATATATCATAAAACCTTGCTTGTGAATAACGGTTGAATATTTCGATGCATGAAATAGGACTCATTCCAATCGGTATGATCCTCCGATCTTTAATGTAGCATAATAATCAGCTAAATTTGAAAGTGTGGAAACAGTGTAGAATACATTTCTAATAATATGTTGCCAAGTGAGTGGCACAACATGACACCCCTCATACTGCACACGATGGAGTAACGGCAGTCCAACTCAATGTGTAGTCTCAGGCTCATTATTTTGGTAGGTATTGGAAAGTAATTCTTAACAATTAACATCTAATCGTAGTGGGATCCTCTCATGCCATGATTGCTCTAATTATGAATTTAAAGCATGCGTTAAAATCTGAGAATGAATTATCAGAAAGTAAATCCCTCGAAAGTCTGACTTATCACATTGTGAACAAGTCACTACATATACATTAAATGAAATATGATGTACAGGGTGAGTTTTTAGTAACGCAATATTTGACATGATCAGCAAATCGACCCATCCCAACAATGCTGATGAAATTTGCCGTCACATTGCTCTATATGCATTGGGATTTATGATGCTGCATTGATATTCTGTTAAATTGATGAAATGTCACGCTTGTCGACGGAAGATAGAATCCTTATAATTCAGTTGTATTACGAAATTCTCATACGATGATGAAAGTCATCCCAGTAGCCATTTATAATAGAATATAATGCTTACTAATTTAAATTATTAGTTAAAGTAGTCCTAAGGAGGACTGATGGCGTTCTCCAATCCGCAAGTGTACAAAGGCAATGCTACTGTAACCATTGGATTAATCAGTTCTTAAAAGAACTCAATGTAGCTTTCTCGTGGCAACGAATTAAAATTGATCAGCTTTGGCCCAATATCTGGTAAAAATGGAAATCTTAAGACTTGTAATACTACTCATTCTTGCTGTTGATATACTAATACCATAGATTCCAAACACTGCCGTATACACGTTCAAAACAGACTTCTAATATACTGTACCGACTACAGATGCTGATAGTGGAAATAGAATAAGACAATGGTCACCATAGGTTAAGGAAATTAAAAAATGGATATTATAATGGAAATTAAAATGGATATTAATATGGAATATTATATGGAAATTAATGGATATTAAAATGGATATTATTCCACATAAAACAACAGGAAACCGATGAATAAAAATTGGAAAAGTGGAGGTAAAATATGGAAATACAACGATGCTACTACACTGATTACAAGTGAACTATATCTGACACTACACAAAGTGGATAAGTGGAAAGTGGATAATGGAGGTAAGCAATAGAATTACAATGACACTCTACTACACCGAAAACAATGAAACTATACACACTATACCTAAGACTACACATGGAAAATACTATTTCTTCACTTGAATTTGTTATCGCCAGTTTCTTCATCCGTCTATAGTACTTCATGTAATTCCACATTTCTTCATTTGAATTACAATACATCGACCAGTACTTCAGTTACGATTAAGGGATATAAAACATAATACTGCAGTTCGTCAGTCATCAGCAGGTACTCGTCTAGTTGTGTTTCGACCCCTAACCTGAACACTCAAACCCAGACGAGCGGGGTCCCACACATAGTGGCTGACAAAATACTGAATAGGTAATGATATGTCTTGAAAGATATGTCAAAAAGATGAATCAGATATCATTCAATTGTTGCGTTTCCCATATGTAAACAGATCCTGTCATTAAATTAAACAGTTAAGAAACTTCTTAAGAACACTTAAGAACTTCTGTTAAGAAAATAACAGAAGTCCAAATGAAGTAGTACGCAAGATCCAAACATTTAAAAAATTACACAATAAGCCATTCAATGAGTCAACCGTAATATGAACTGTTGACAGATTTGAGACAACTGGGTCAGTATTCGACCTACCAAAAAGTCGCACTTCTTATGGAAGCGATATGGTGGAAGAAGTTAAAGATGTTCTTGACTAGTATTGATTAGTTAACAAAATATGCTTCAAAGCTGCAATTATCTTCAAAACGTCGAATTGCTGAAACTATCTTCCTCTTCGAAGAAAATGTAAACCAAACAAATTACTGCAATATGATTTTGAATCATGTTGTTCCAGAACTGAAAAAGATGAGAAAATTTAGTAGCACCATCTTTCAACAAGATGGTGCTATTCCACATACTGCCTTGAACTCTTGCAAAAACAGAGGGGCAGTTCCAAAACAGACTGATCGGTCTTCATTTTGATAACAAATGGCCACCACGTTCACCAGATATCAACCCATGTGATTTTTTCTTGTGGGGTGCCATTAAAGATTCTGTATATGAAGACACAAAGGATCAATTCTGCGGTTAGCTCAATTTCTTGTTCAACGTTACAATCTGTTCATGACTCCCTCATTGATTGTTTGATTTGTTTGCAAAAGAATAATTGCGGTCATTTTGAACATTTGTTGTAGGCATTTATTGAAATTTTTGACATGACGTTGTAATACGAGAATTACATGTGCTTTTGATTTAGATCTCCCCTTTATTTAATTTCATTGATTAGTTATAAGTGAGATGTTAAATGGTTGGAATATGGGAATCAATTTATACTCTTTTAATGATAACATGCGAAAACCACGAAAATATAAGCGTAAATTTCAGTACTTAATACAAAGGAAGTATTAATAATTTATCGAAACATACAAACAATTTTAACCACTCACACATAAATCCCAACGTGTATGCTACATGCCGAATACAGAAAATTGAACGTATCTTGAATTATGTTGATTTTCTGATTGACTATCACATTGCGTTACTAAAAACTCACCCTGTATTATTGTAATACCAATGTTGAACGTTTTTGATCAGATCATTAGCAGTGTCAGATGCATTGATTGGGAGTTTTCTTCTTACTTTCTGAATTTCTTCTATTATTCTGAATTATTTCTTAATTACTTTCTAAAGCTTTTTGGAGAGAAAAATGCTTGTCAATTTACCGCCAATACATCTTGATTCTTATCAGGCTACTGAGATAAAAAAATTATAATTCGATTACTTAGCAATTTTAAGCACACTATAGTTCATCATATTTTCATTATCATACAAATTCATCAACGATTATGAATGTCAAGCCGTTTGAAATGCGTTTGCATGGGTATATAAAAATGCGCTTGAGATTCTAAAATAGCAAACCCACGATTCAGTAAATTTGAAAGCTATGAAAATCACGGAATATTAGCACCGTTGTATTACTTCATGCGCAAGCAATTAGTATCAATGACAATCAATTTTGTCATCATTAAGGGAAATTCATAAATAGGAATATTGGTTGTGTAAATGCTGAAAATAGCTATCCATTCCATTAATCAGGACGTCTGGTGCAGAAGTGCAATGCATAAATAGAATGTGTCGCCTAAATTCCATTTTAGCGCAAAATTTATTCAGTTACAGAATAATTTTTATACTTGCAGTTTATTATTCGATATGTTTATTCAAATTAGAAAAATCATACGCCATCTTGAAGCTAATGCGCTCAACATTACTATACTGTCAACATCACATATGATATCCTTCAATATTGCGCTTAAATATTCAATCTTGCATCATTTGCCTGGTTTTGGACATAGCGGTATAGTAGTGCTAGGCTAGCACTATCTCTATAAATACGATAACAGGAATCACCAGCATGCCTAGCACACATCCCTCATCATCAGCACAACTCTCTACATGCAACCATGCGCGGAGCAAATTTGGAATGTGAATTTAGCGCATTAAAAGTAACAACTGAAATAACACAAAAATGTGAGAATTATCTTAGGATGAAATAAATGCAATCGATATTATTTTTAGAAATTCTTCAGTATCAAAGTAACATTCAGAAAGCAAGAATAATACTGCAACATTTGGTTAACACTACAAGTACCTAACAGCATAAAATTTATAAAATTCCCTCGGTATTACGGGAGTTTATGGGAATTGTAAATTAGCATTTCCCAATTCCTGAGAATATACGATGCCATAATCGGAACTTCAGTTTTGCATTCAAAAATACTAAAAAAAGGTCAACTCAATTTTGAAATAGGATCGTTAGTGTCGGTATCTTTAATTTCCCCAGACTTTGGGAGTGACGGCAAGATCAAGTCCTATGGTGACACGAAATCCTACCTGCATTTTATTGATGACATTCCAACCATCTTGTATGTTTTCAACACGAACATATTCGGATTCCAAGGGAAGTTTTAGTTGATCCAGAATTCGTAGATCACCAGGAGAATACGTTATTGCTTGGAGAGCGGCCATTCTGAAATGGCAATTCATACATCATTTCATCATTTCTTGCTGTCAGTTATGTATTGACAATGGTAAAGTGAAAATCTATACAATCAGAATGCTGAGTAGAGTTGAACCAACTAACCATCTTTCGATCAATGATCAAAAGCTCTAACCTTTATAGAACGTAGGATCAGGGATCCTAACTAGGTTTCACAGAAAATCCGGAAACTTATGAAAAACTGAAAGTTGAATGCATAGATTTTAAATGATTGAATTAAGATAACTTCGCTCAAAATTAGGAAATTGGGAACCTAGCGCAGGATCAAAATCTGGTTCTGTTGAGTTAAGGGGTTCAATGAAGATGCCAAGGCTGAAGATTTGTAAATCCTTGGAAAATAGAGGCACTGACACACTTTTTATTGTTACTTTATAAAACATGACGGGTGTTGTGAATATTTTAAACCGGAAAAATGGAAATCAGACGATTTCAAGGCCAATGGTACTTTTATATCAATCACATGCAGATTACGTCAACAATTTAACATCAACTTTTGTAGAAAATCAACACTTCACTCTTTAATCGTGACATTGCAACATTCCTACATTCAGAAATGCTAGGTCAGCATATTTCATTCAATTTGTAGAATCGATCTGAAGGCTTATCTATCATCAAAATTCGATCGAATTTCATGAAAATTATAAAACGATCATGACTCTTTGTTTTACTACGGAATAGCTAAACCACATTTTAACTAATGACTGATTTCATCAGTTTTAGTTCCTTCAAGTAATTTCTTGACAGATATTTGCACTGCTATCGAAAGTGTGATATGTATTCAATAGTTTTTCAAACATGATTTTGAAATTATTGTGCTGGTTTCCTCTATCATAGGATTAGCAGAAAATTTGATGGTCAAAGAACAATGAAATATGTTCATAAGACACCCTATTTATACACTTGTTTAACATCTTTGAGTAAGGAAGATGCACTTAACAAGGAAGTCCGTTTTCTCACGAAATCTATCAATAGCAAAATGAAAGCTATATAACAAATTACTTAGTTCAAATAGATTGATCTTCAGTCCCATTAACCTCGTCAATCCAATTTATCAATCGCTTGAGCAAATCGGTATACACCTTACAATAAAACGCACATCAAAAGATTCGCCTAACGAAATTGAAACGATTCAGAAATCCCTTGTGGGAATTAATCCGGAACAGTAGTATCACTTGCCAATAAATTAAGAAATTGGCACATGTGCCCGAACAAATGTTCTCTTCCAAAATGACAATATTTCTGAGCATGAAAGATCGAGAATTTGGTTGGCTGGTAAAAAAAACTGTCAGACTTGCAAACTTAAGATTCAATAACAGTTCGATCCGGCACAATAGTTTTAATGGAATATTTTATTCTACAGTATATGTCGATTCAATATACAGTTGCTGTGTCAATTTTCCCGAAAACATCATTTAGAAATCTTGTGTCCATTCACAATGAATGTCCCACTCACTGTCATGTCTTTCCTACCTATAAAGCGAAAAAGAATAGCTTGGTTACACAAGCTTAAATCAGCTGAAGCATATAGACTAGATCACATATTTTTCGAACAAAAAAATAAAACAAAACATTGAAACACGTAAATCGTAAGAAAGGCAGATGAAATAAAAAAGGGGAAAGTTAAACAAGTCAGTAAAAAAGTAGATCAATCTCTATAATTTGACGGTTGAGACGGTCACTATCTCACGGTCGGAGTTTCCCAATTCATTGTAACTGGTCACATTCGCTGTTTTCATTGTGCGTGTACCTGCGAGCTATGCCAATGGTTTTCGAGAGTGCAATTTCGAAATTCGGAAAAATCGTGAAATTTTAAGATTTTCGAGAAACCAATAATTATTAACGATGTAGAGCATGTCTTCTCAGGAATTATAATATCTTATCATGCATTTGATGCGTGTCATTTCATGAGCATTAATAATTTTAGTTCACTTTACATGCTTATTTAGGTTACATAATATAAGATCTCATAGATTTGAACAACAGATTACTTCAGGAAACATAGCTGGCGGGCTGCACCTCATTCGGTCGTTTCCCAAGAAGTCGCTCCTTTGTCTTGATTACATAATATTAACGGTCAAATTTCAACGACTGCCCTTCCCATTCAGTTTCTATAAACGTGCCACTCAATCGCTTCGATGATAGAACGATTGATGACAGCTCATTTGACGAAGTTTGACAGCAATAGTACGTCTAAAGGTGTTAAATAACAAAACATTTTGATATTTTGATGAAGTTACAGGATCAAACATCATTGATAGCGATGAGCTGTCAGTGTTGGATATTATCCAATTAATGTTTGCAATGTATGCAATATACATATAAGACTTCAAATGAAGTTGAAGAAAAATCATAATAATCTAACGCCACCTACGAAATACACCATGAATTTCGGATACATCGAGAGTCGAAAAGGTACTCGCTTAATTTACTTTGAAGGCTATCTTTTTAAGAAAAGCAAAGTCAACCAAAATGGCGATATTGTATGTGTTTGTCGACGATCGTCATGTAAAGTCCGTGGAAAAATATCGTCCGATAACATGAAAACCTCGACGTTTGATCATGAACATGCCTGTGAAGTGGAAGAAGTTGAGGTGATGAAAAGCCGCAACGCAGCCATCAAAAGTGCTGTTGAGCAGCCAACAACGTCGATGAAGAGACTATACTCCGTGGCTTTTTCAGGCGAGCCAGACAACGATGCAATCATACCCCCATTCAAATCATTGAAGTCATCGATATACAGGAATCGTGCAGAACGCCTTCCGAAGCAACCTAGAACAGTGGAAGAAATGAATCTTTCAGGAGAGTGGAGACTTACGAAATCAGACGCTGATTTCTTGCAAATCGACGATGGTGATCAGAACAGGATTTTGTTGTTTTTGACTATTCCTTTTCTGCGCATCACGACTACAGCAACAGACATTTACATGGATGGGACATTTCATGTTGCGGCAAACTTGTTTTGCCAAGTTTATATAATCTACGCCTATGTCTTCAAAAGCATGATCCCGATTTGTTACGCGTTGCTACCCGACAAGTCTGAGGAAACCTACAAGAGACTGTCTAAGATGATTATACAAAAGGCATCACAGTATAATCTTGAAATACGACCGTCTGTAATTCAAGTTGACTTTGAAAAAGCAGTATTAAACGCTATTGAGCACTGCTTTCCGCAATCGCCTATTCGTGGATGTTATTTTCATTACACGCAATCTATTTGGCGTGGAGTACAGCGCTACGGACTTACAACGAGCTATCGAGAAGACAATAATGTAAGAGCCCTGGGATTGCCGTTCCTTCCCACAGATAGAATCGACGAGGTATTGGAACAGGTTATTGCTGAGTGTCCCGAAAGTTGTCAAGAGTTCGTCGACTATGCAACCAGCACTTACGTGGATGATATAGAGGCCATGTTCTCTCGGGAGATCTGGTGTCATTTTGATAATGACAGCGGTATACGGACGAACAACGCTCTTGAAAGCCGAAATGGAAAACTACGAAATGTAAGTCGAAATGTATGTAATTTATTACTTGTATTCAGTAGGAACATGTCATTGCGACCGTTTCACAAAATGTTTCAAGTAGATGAGAGATATTTTACCTTAATAACATTTTATGAAGGATTTGCAGTAAATTCGCTGAGATTCAGCTTTGTATTCTGCACTGTCAAGCTATGTTACCTTAGTTTTTTGTAGGCCTATTATAACTATGTATTGTTTATACACAACAGCTTTCTCAACAGATGTTTGATACCCGACTGTGATGTTTTATCATTGATAGTCATATTGATTATCATGTTATATATGAATATCAAGTTACATATCATATCATAAAATTATTTTGACTTTTGATTATTTGCAGATTTTCCATCGACACCCAAATATCTACCGATTTATTGAATGCCTGAAGGAGGTTCAGGCAGATGAGGAGGCGAATGTGCGCATGCTTCGCTCTGGCATTTCGCCCTCAAGACAGAGAAGGAGGTACACAAAGGCAACATCGCGGTTGCAGCGCCTGAAGGCCAATTTCCTGGCTGGAGAGCTCAGCGCTTGGGACTACTGTGGATACTGCAGTACAGTATCGTGTTCACAGAAGAAGTAAATTTACAATTCTTCTATTCAATAAGTGTGTTACACGATACTAATTTCGTGTTTTGAATTTTTTATCTGGAATACTGGAATGACTTTAATGGTTCAAATATGATGAAAGTAACAATAGTTTCTTACAAAAAAAGGAGTATACTATCAAAAGAATCTCATCATCTCGGTACATCTTCATGCTGAGCAATAACAGTGATAAGCGCGTAGAAAGAACATAGGAGAGATGATGCGATAACACTCAGCACAGCATGACACCAATTAGGAAAAGGGGACTGAATGGAACTTCTGAAACTTGGGGTGACGGAGTGGGAAGAGACCCGGTAGGAAGAGACGGACTAGGAAGGGACTGAGTGGGAAGCGATCCAGTGAGATGTCACCAGCTGGCGAATGATGGTTGACGGCGATGCGAACGCGTGATGAGCTACAGGTTGGGAACGTCTCCGACCTAAGTGAGCGAGTCGAAAGAAGTCCGAGAGGTAGAAGCTAAACATGCCAACAATATCTATACTTTCAAGGGTCGGGCGTGGGCTTGAACATCAGTGTCCTCAAACCGTCAAATTTTAAGTCACTCTACACGGGTATGCAAATTTAGCCAACCAGCTACCTAGCATCAAGAACTACATTTGTCGTAAAGAAAATGGAAATTTCGCGAAATTTGATAAAATTTTTCGTAAAAACTATTGACCTTGCTTTTGAGTACCTGACGTGCAAGGAAGTCAGAAAGTTCATGATCATGAGGAATAAAAAGAGCGAAAGTTAAGGAGAAAGCAAGTTAGTCAGAAAATTGTCCGATTTTCAATTTGTAGATATACCTGTTGCATATTCTACTTCAAATGTATGGCAAGAGCCAGTCGCATTCTTTGAAAATGCCGTGCAGCCTACACTAAACTATATTAACAATAAACAAGTTCAAAAATAATTTTCTTAACTGGGTTAGGCTAGGATCATGTACAACAACAAATTGAAAAAAATTAAAGTTTGCTACTACACATGTATACTAATTTGAATGAATTAGACATGTTTCATTCCAAATGACTTCGAGAAAGTTTTTATTCCGCATTATGACAAATAGCTACCGTTTACCGAACTGTTGTTTGCTAACTTTCCATAACAAAATGAAATGGTTCAATAAAAAGGATCCCTTCAACTCCATAATTACTCCCAGTCACCAAAAGCACATCACCGACAGTTTAGACAAGATATTATGTTCACAGACAAAATCATACAGTCCCATTAAAATTCACTAACATGATTCGCAATGGAATTCTGGAATAAAATTGAATGATTTCAAATTAATCCTGACATGTTATGAAAACGATGTCTAGCAACAAAAAGTATGAAAAATTTGTCAAAAGTGTAGCATATTATTAATTGCTAATTCGTCTTAATGATATAGTTATCGAAGCAAATACTGGAAAGATTTCTCCCAGTGAAAATTTAAACAGAAATTTTTTTCCCTAACATCTGTGGCTTCAATTTGGTTGAATATTAAGCAAAAAAAGTTGTGAAAATTATATTCTTTTGTAAACTGCACAGTATACTCATGAGGATTACATTAGTGTTTCGTAGGCCGAAGAAGGCTTCGAATTGGAAAGTTCAATTAACAGACAAGATATGAAATCGTCGAAGTGCTCGCACAGATAAACTGAATTGAAGCCCAAGACAAAACTACATTTAGAAGTTTACAAGATTAGAAAGAAAACGATTAAAAACAACATCTACAAGTTTATAGCTAATTCAAATTAGAGATGAGCGATCCTACCAGAAACCGGACCCGAATTCGAAGTGTGGGATCGAGAAGGACAGTTTTGAAGTGGGGACGGATGGTCGCTCTTATCATAAACCCGAGAAATAGTCCGGCAGCCAGAACGAGTTTCTGCAGGGAACGAGGCCGAAAGTGAAACTTTCACGGAATGATGTACACCCTATGCTTACTACGAATCGGCACGTCCGCCGACTTCTAGTGAGTTCCTCTTCATGTCCAATGGAACGCAGAATGCAGTTTTTGGTTAAAATGATTTTTTCTATGTTTTCTCTGATTTAACGAAACGCACTAAGCCCAGAGTCATAATTCATGGCACGAAATGTCTTCAGGTCATTTCCTTTCATCTTCATGCAACCTTGTCTATAAAGCTGAACACATTTAGATTTGGCGAGCCTCTTAATGTCGGCAAAAACAAACATTTTGAACAACTTTATCCACATTCTCACATACATTGCCGATTAGATGCATGATAATAGCACATGCACATCATAGGAAACGACCTGAAGACATGCTATGTCAGAAATTGTGACTCTGGGCTTGGTGCGTTTCGTTTAATCAGAGAAAACATAGGAAATTTTATTTCAGCCAAAAACTGCAATCTGCGTCCCATTGGATTTACATGTGTTTTTCTTTGAACTTGTCTGACAAGAAGAGGAACTAACTAGAACCCGGCAGACGTGCCGATTCGTAGTAGGCAGAGGGTGTGCGCCATTCTGTGAAAGTTTCACTTTCGGCCTCGTTCCCTGCAGAAACTCACTCTGGCTGCGGACTAAAAACCGAAATGGGGTATCTCCGGGTTTGATCACACAAATTTTGGAAATCTGTCAGAAATAATGCATGTTTTCACAGCAAAGTGTGAGAGCAAGTTATCATCACATGATTCCTTGCCTACTGGCAGGTCCTTTGCTCCTTCCTTTTCTATAACTCTAAATTCTCAGCATTCCTCTTCGTTTGGTGGAAAGACTTCCAATCCTTTACAAAGTCCTGCATACCTCTTCTTATTCTTGCTCTGGGTCTACCTGCTTCCTTCCATACGGCCTTCAATTACCTCTCTCAATAAACCATCATATCGAAAGATATGTCCCAGCCATTGATACTGCCTTAACTGTGATCTCTTAGGTTTCTTATTTTCACCATTAGTTATTTTTAAGTTAGCTTCTCGTCAAGTCCATGACGAGACTCCTATTTTAGTTCTTAGATCGCAAAAGTAGATCGTTTATAAGTTTTAATTTATTTCCCTTCTCGTCTTAAGTTGGGTCGGCTAGCCTTTATTCGTATTTCAGTCCCTACTCTGTACTAGAGTAGGTTACTCTATGTAGTTAGTATTAGTTTGTATTCATTCTTTCATGACTTTTAATTACCTAATTATTTACAGGATTCTCCACTAGGGTAGTTGTTTAACTTTGGCATCTTCCGTTTCCTGGATCCTTCGAATTATTTTGACCGTGTCGTGTCTAAATTCGATTCTAAGCATTACTTTTATCAGGCATCTCCCCTCGTTTACAATCCTCAATACCTCCGCATTCGCACAATGGTATGTCCAACTCATCCTCCCAATTTTTCTCCAAATCCACATTTCGCATTCCTGTATATTCGGATGTCAGCCTTTCTTTAAGTTCACGTCTGCGAGCCTTACAACCGTTACTACTGAAAGTCGGTACTTCTATATGCAAAATATGCTAAAAATTTACCCCTTTGAAAATGATTGAATGTTTTGAAGTTAAGAACCTAATCTCCGCGAAAATAACTAAATCTCACAGAATTCACACAATATTTTTCACGAAATTCTCACAGTATGCTGACATTTCTTGAGTGGGCACTCGACCTACTATCTGTCAACTACACCATCATACTCTAAGACTTGAAATTATCACAAAATTTCTTGAAATTTGTTTGTCACACGATGTTCCCTGAGATGACTAGTCACTGTGTCCATTTGTGAAAATTTGACAGCCGAAGACTGCAAAACCATGTTTGAATGCTTATTTCCATGCTGAAATTAAAGACAGAAAGAGAAATTAAGTATGTGATGAGGTTCAAGATTGCTTTGACCTGCGAGGCGACGGCAGGGGTATTTTAAGTGCTAACAAATAACCCATTGGAAGAGCAGAGGACTGTTAAATCAGTCTTTGCTACCGTCTTGAGTAGTGTGCTCTAACAGGCATAGAAACAAACTATTCATCTGAAGCTGACCAAAATGGAAATTGACTGAGGGTCATCGCACAGCCGAGGACGTAATGTAGCAACATGTTCTACCTTACACATCGAAAATTTGAGATTAAAATGAACTACGGAAAAATTGAAAAGATTAAAGCACTTTTAGTATAGTGCTTACATAGAGATCCGAATCAATTTCATGAGAATATAGAAAACAATGTAAATCTTTGTGAAATATTTGCGAACAAAATGTGAGCTTAATAGTGTATCAAGCGCAGACTCATGAAGATCTATGACCTTGAATTGCTACCATGGAAATCAATATCACATGAAGTGAAGACCGAAAAACATGGAACTCCTCATCAATTTTACATTCGTTCATCAGACGTTGATTATCAGGGAAAACGATGCATACATGTGCAATCCTAGTGCTGTGTGAGACTGCGACATCAAGTCGACATCATCCTTACCTTTTTTCTGAGCTGAACCGACTAGGAAATTCTTTTGATAAGCACAACAAAAAATCCATCTCTCTATGCTGATGATTTTGGAAAAAGACTTGTTAGTGTGACCATCTAACATTATTGAAAGAAAATCATGGACGATGATAGACTATCACCTACACAAGCGGTTCCAATCAAATTAGGGATCTGGAGCTGAGCGGAGGGACTTCGAAGTGATCGGAAAATGCTTAATTACGTGGAGTAGGTAATGAACTGCCTAGGTTGATAAACTTGTTAATGCAGTGAGTTAGTACAACAATGTTGACTGACATCATTTTGATACTTATTTCAACCATACGTGTACATGTGCGTTCATGTGAGCGCAGGAGGCTGAACATTGGAGCGGAGCGGAGCTGATTCTTTTCTCAGAGCGGAACGGAGCGGAGTTTGTGAAAGATACTGATGGAGCGGACAAGAACCGCTCCAGAAGACGCGTGGAACGGAATGAAGCGAAGATGGCAAAATTCCACCTCTACAGATATGAGATCTAGGTTTTCGTGTCGTGGTGAGCCTTGTCATTCGTGTTCGTGTTTTGACAATTAGTCGTGTTTCATTTTCGTGTTGACAAGGATTAATTGTATAACTTTAAATCGAGATAATTTGTTGACTTAGCCTGTTCTACCTGAAGACAAGCTATCTAGAATGCATTATATTTCACGATGAAGGATAGGCAAACAACATTCTTTCATTGTACTTGCACAGCTAGATCGTCTAAGGACCAATATTCTCATATGTATACATGTGTACACAAGTGACAAGTACATGGCCGAAACACGAGCATCAAACATCTTCTGCACGGACCTTTACTTCAGTGGTGAACCGAACGCATTGCCCACTAACCGAGCTTGAGCAGAGCATTGTACGCCACTGTTCCCAACCCAGCCATTTCCTCTACAAAGAAGTGCATTTTCAACAGCTGGGTTTGTCATATGTCTGTGTACTGTACAGAGAAGTTTGATAAGTGGCTTCTCATTACTATTAGATTGGTCACTGGCATGCAGCCATTTAACAGAAATCACTGAGCTGTTAATCTAATTTAAAGTACTTTTGTAATTCCTTTTAGCTGGTGCACACCTTTCCAGTGAACTGTTGTTTTGCATTGGAAAACATATTTTAAATGAATTACTCGTAAGATAAATTTCGTGTTATTCGCAGGCGGCTTGGATTTCGTGCTACATTTTTCTTAAAATTTTGTTGCTAAATAATTAACATATTCATATTCCTTGTGCCACAAGCATTCGAATAAGCCCAAACAAGACACCATGGTACCTCTATTCTTCCCCCTCACATTTTTCAAGTTTTCCAAAATCATCAAATTTCGCCAAAGTTAGTCACATTGGGTTTAGAATAGACTTGATCTGTCACTGAGCGACACTAGAACACGACTGAGAAGTCTTACTTGAAACCTGGGATGATGAATTGGTACCTTGGATACTCAGTTAGAATACAAGGTATAGCTGTGATCATTACCTTCATGTGATTGTTGTCTACAGACAAATGAAGAGCATTTGTCTAATTCTGAGGCTGTAAATGTTCTACAAGTCAGATAAAAGGAGTTTTACGCACTCAACGCTATGCGACGTTAGTGAGACTGCCCGTAGGAGCAAGGGAAGATCGATGACAATACTTCCGGGTGTCAACAACAGAAATGTGGGGGGAAGAATAGAAGTACCGTGAATCAGATGCAACATTTCAAGCATAATGACTCGAAAATGATATCTAAACGACACATATCGAAGCTGTCATCGTGTACAGACGTCGCTGTGATCTGCGTGCATTAGATCATCGATTCGTGGATCGTGCTTCGTTCATAGTTGCTGTTTTTTTTTTGTTTGTTGCATTTTGCATCGATTTTTTGGTGGTCTGGTCTGTTGCTTGTGCTATTGGAATTTTTCCTTTAATTTTGGGATTTGGGGATATTGGATATATCTTATTATGTCGCTCGCGTCGAGAATGCCGTTGTTCAGGCAGGTTGTTCTATTGGAACATTGCAAACAGACGTGTAGGTACGTCGTCAATCGGGAATGTTTTTGCGCATCACTTATCAATCCAGCACGCCAATCGTTGTCTTATTTGTTGTTTGGGACTGAGTGTCACGGCTTGTGCAGCTGTACCCTGGTCGCTTTGCAATCTGGTAAATTAGTGTTATAATCATTTTGTGTATTGTTTTTTAAATTTTTCTTTGCCATGGAGAATTCAAGGAAAGCCAGTGATGCAACTCATCCCACAGTGCCATTCCTGCTCTTGTCCAATAGACACCGAAGGAATTGCGTGTAACTTTTGCTCAAAATCGTTTCATTTAAAGAAAGAATGCAGTAATATTACGGCGTCCGTTGGAAAAGCCCTAGTTTCATCGGATAATTTAACTTACTCATGCAATGATTGCAAGGGGATAAATATAAGGGATCTTCTGAACAGATTTTCCTCCATGGAAAAGGAATTAAAGAGTTTACGCGACCAATTGAATACTAAGTCTGCGTTCGATGTCGGTTCCATCGTTTGTCAGGCGCTAAAAGAAAATCAGGAACAGATGGAAAAAAGAAATAACATGATGATTTTCGGCATTAAAGAGAGTGCTGATAGTGGACGGCAAAGCGCTGATGATGACGGGGAAGATGAATCTGAGGTTCTTGAATCAGTATTCAATCATTTGGGCATCTCCAAGACAGACATTATTTCTGCTACGAGGGTGGGTAAAAAAGGTAGAAACCCGCGTCCAATGCGAGTTAAGTTGAATAGTCTGGACTTAAAGCTCAAATGCTTCCGAAAAGCCCGTGATCTTAAAAAATCAAATATGGCAGATTTAAGAAAAGTTTCTATTCGAAATGATTTGACTTTTTTGCAATTGGCCGCAGATCGCAAACTCGTGCAAGAATTTAAACATCGAAAGGAGAAGGGTGAAAATGTAGTTCTGAGGAGAGGCAAGATTATCGAAATCCAAGATGATGGTTATTGACGCTGCAATAGTGATAGACTGATGCATCGATATCCCATGCCTTCTTTGTGTCTTGCAAATGCCCGCTCAATAAATAATAAATTCGATGAGCTATATTCCTTATGTGTGAATCAAAAACCCGATTTCTTATGCATAACCGAATCATGGCTTGATGAGACTACATCAGACGATTCCCTTCTTATTCCAAATTACAATATCTTTCGCGCGGATAGATCTGACTCTCGTATGGGTGGAGGAATCTGTGCTTGGATAAGGGCAAGTTTTAAAGTTGAAGTTATATCTTCTAGCTCCTGTAATGCTGACGTTGAACTATTATTATTACGTGTTTTTCTAACCACCGACTCACTTGCTGCTAATGCAATTCTATTGCTGATACTATATTTTCCACACGGCGGGAGATTAAATACCCGTTCTCTTCTCTGTGCATTGGACTATCTAATCTCATTGATAGATCATGAGCTCGTCGCTAACTGTAGTCAAAATGTTTATATTTGTGGGGATTTCAATCGTGTTGACCATTCAATAATTGAGACAAATTTGAATCTTTTGAACGTTGTGAAATCAGCTACGCGGAAAGATGCTATGTTGGATTTAATCCTCGTGCCTGTTTCACATGTTGATCGTTATCTCGACGTGCAACATTTTCCTCCCCTAGCTTGTAGTGATCATGAAGTCCTACTTCTGAAGCCGAAATCAAATATTGCATCTTCTGAATCTGTTGTGAAGGTTTATGATTTTAGAGACTCTAACCTGCATTCGAGCAAAACCTATCTGCAATCACTGGACTGGAATAAAATTTTCAGCAAACTCTCTCTTGACGATTGTGCAAATATCTTCTATTATCATCTTGACGTGGCTCTTCAAATGCTACCATCGAATATCATAAAGCAGACATCTCGTGATAAACCATGGATCAATGCAACTATAAAGGTTCTAATAAACAAGCGTTTTGAAGCATACAGATGTAAAAATTGGAGTCTATACTATCATTACCGGGAGAAAGTAAAAATCGCAATAGTGAGTGCTAAACAATCCTGGGGCCAGTATATGGCTTCATCTGGCAAATCTCCATGGAATGTGTATAAATGTGTTATGAATAAGTGTTGTAATAATGATTGGCTCCCAAACTGCAGTCCTGGAATGGATCTACAACAAGCATTGAGCTATTTAAATGATTTTTATGCATCTGTGATGATAGATGATCCATTTGTGCGCTTTCAAGTCCCATATGTCGTTCCATTTGAATTTGGTTTGCATGAAGTTGAAGAAAAATTGACTCAAGTTAATCCTCGATCAGGTTGTGGCTCAGATAAGGTTCCAAATATTGCCTTGTTAAAATTTGCCCAATTTCTATCGTACCCAATCTGTTATATCTTTAACAAGTGTCTTGAGGATGCCAATTTGCCAATGAGATGGAAAACAGCCGATATTTGTCCTTTTCCCAAATCGTATCCCCCAAAATTGAATGACACGCGACCCATCGCAAAGCTACCAATGCTTGAACGCATATTTGAAAAGTGTCTGATGAAGCACGTTAAGTCTGAATTCCTAACTCGGTATGACTCTTCTCAGTTTGGGTTTCGACCGCAAAGTTCGACAGCCTGCGCATTATTAAGCTTGCAGGAATTTGTGTTGTCTCACCTAGATCGTTCTGACGTTAAGGCATGTCATGTGTGTGCTCTCGATCTTACTAAAGGCTTCGATAGACTGTCTCACAAAGTACTCATAGAAAAAATGGTGCGCGATAATTTTTCACCTTTTTTGTTAAACTTTGTGCAGAACTACTTGTCCGATAGGTTTCAAAGAATCAAGTGGAAAGACTCATGCAGTTCAGTGACACAGGTTGTAAGTGGAATCCCGCAGGGCTCGTCTTTGGGTCCTTATATCTTTGCATATTATATGTCTGATTTTTTATGGTGTAATAAAAGTGACTCCATCGTCATCAAATATGCTGATGATGTTATACTTTGTGGAATTGTATTTGAAACTGTGAGCTCCATGAACAGTAATGTGAGTGGCATTTTTTCACAATTTTCTTCATGGTCTGTAGCAAACAAAATGTGCATAAATCACTCAAAAAGCTGTCGAATGTACATCCACAAATCTAGAAGTAGCATTTTCTTTTCCGACAATTTCCTTCAGAATATTCCAATTAAAGATGAGATGAAACTGTTAGGTGTTATTTTTGACAGTAAGATGAAATGGTCCTCACATGTAAATTATATTGTAAAAAGGGCAACATCTCGCATCAATGTACTACGACGTCTTAAACCGTATGTATCGAATGACTTTCTGGTTCAAATATATAACGGCTGTATTCGATCCATCTTAGAATATTGCGCGCCGATTTTTGTAAATTTGAATGCTGGATTGTCTTCATCAATAGAGAGAGTGCAGAGTCGATGCCACCGTGTAATTTGTGGACCACACTGTGAATGTGAAAAGTTCATACCTTTAGACTACAGACGCATGATTTTGGGATTTAAGCAATTTCTTTGTGCAGTAAATGACGAAAACCACCTTCTTCATCATCTTGTGCCCCCAGTGATGACTCGCTCACAAAAATACACAGTATGACATCGAACAGCGGTTTCAGCTTTTGTGTTTGTAACTTTTGTTGTTGTTTTTACTTTCAAATGTTGTACATTCCTCACGCTTCTCATTATTGAGGAAATTCGAAAATATACGTTATTCTATTCTATTCTATTCTCGAGGAAATACTAAGACATTTTGCATTAGATCTACGAGCGTGAACAAAGTGTGATGCAATCAGGTTATTTGATCTGCAAGTTTCATCAGACGAGAACAGTTCGTTATGAATTGAAGGGTTGCTAGAGACAATCTATTTTAGAGCAATATCCGAGTAACTGTATGATGGGTTTTGTCGACCAACGGTCTAGAAATTGGCGTCAACCTGGGAAGAGCAATGAGTTCAGTATGAGATGGCTCCAAAAAGGTATTCCGTCCTGTTAATTATCGTTAAGCAAATCCGAATCTGTAGAAATTATTCTCTTGAGAATCAAAATCTATTAGTTGTGGTTGTCGTTGTCAACAGATGGCTGCTGTTTGCAAAATAGATACCACCATCAACTTATTCGTGAAATTTCCATATAAATGAAGTGTGTTTCAACTAAATTGGTTAAGAATTCTGCGATATGAAGCGTTTTGATGACTTCATCGTAATGCTTGAAGGAGTGGCGAACAATTAAAGACAGATGAAAGAGACCGATATTGCTAAAGTTTATTTTCCAATTTTGAATTATACTTTTGAGTGATTGACATTGCAAATTAATTGTTGGGACATGGGGATTGCTGTGAACTACATAATTTTATGAAAACTAGTATATTGTCAAAAACTTCATATTTGTAAAGAATAAGGTTTTAAGGACACACATATCATTTAGACATTGTCATTCATAGGGTGACAACAGGGCACAAGTGACAGATCATGTAATGGACTTGACGCACGGATTAACTGTGTCATAACTTAACTCACAAAGCTACCTCTATTACTTATTTATTTGTCTTGTCTATAGTAATCAGGAGTATCACTCTATTGAAGATTATCATATAAGTTGAGAACAATAACAACTTTCTCATCTTCGTTTCCGATACTCGTTTGCAGTAAATAAAATACCATTCATCTCCAAATGCATTAATGAATTCGATTTCGTTGACAAAGTATGTAATTGCATTGATAAGGGCTTTCGATGTTCATTTAGTCAAATTTTCCCCATAGAAGTTCAGCATTGTCGGATAGCTATGTCGAAAGTCAGTCATTTCTCTGCACAAACATCTGGCAACGGGTGGTGTCAGGTTTCGGTACGGGAGTGGCTTGACGCTGGATGGATTTTCCTATCTCGTAAGCAAACCGCGCGTCATTACAGAACTTTTTTCTGAAATTACTTGGACGCGTGCTCCCGCGCGTCTAGCGTGAACAGCCCCATAGGTTTGTTAAGGCTCTGAACGAAAATTCTGGACGCCTGAGACGCACCGCGCCGCATCCGGTGTGAATGGACCTTTACTTGTTGAGAAAATCATTAACAGATGTTTTGACAGCGTACATTATAGTTTTCGACCGAAACCCAGAAGCTAAACCACAAAATGAAAATTATACAAAAAACTAAAAAGATGCAAAGTACTTTAGAACAACATGGGATTCAGTACAGGAACGCCTATATTCATTATGCCAACCCTGCATTTCCAAATTGAAATGAAAGATCTCAGTAACAAACTATTGGATCCATTTCATAAAATTATTATTGTGCAAGAAGGAGCAGGAGAAGTCAACTAATTAATGGTTCTGAAAACATTGTACATATTACGATCTAGTCTTGAACTGTAATAAACCAGCTATCATTGAATGGCTGGTGTGTCCGCCGTGAATACACACTGTAGGTATTTAATGAAGCCAGAAGGGCTAGAAAATGTAGAAATCGGAGGCCGAGAAGCAGACGAGGATTCCTGCGATTTTCAAACCCGCCTGAATTCATGGAATAGTTTATTTTCTAAATCGATGACAAATGTCCATTAACTATTGTTAATAAGAAGATTTCTATGAAAATTTATCCTGAGCTCCTTGAGAGGCAAAATAAAAAATATTGCCGGGAGACGACATTCTCCCGGCAATATATAACTCACGATATATAATTTTGCCTTCACAAATTTAGACGATATCGCTGAACAAATAGGATCATTCTGTTGATAAAGTGTCATTTTAGAATGTTATTGCTTTGAAGTCACACAAAACTTTGATGCTTGACGAAGCTAGAATATCTTTGATCACCTTTAACTCATCGTCAATAGTGACAATTACCGACGTTAATTTACCAGCGTACCTTAAACGGGCAGAAATAACAAGTTTCGATGAAAGTTGAAAGCTCTCATGCAATTATAATCATTTGAAATGATTTGAAGAACTCTTTAGACGGGAAGTGCATATTAGGATAAAATTAAATCTGACAAAATGTCGAATTCATGATTGCCTAAAATTGTCACTGGAAAAAATACTTGCCTTTCATTTGTATGCTTTTTGACTAACTAACATTTTGCTCTATGACACAGTAGATCAATTCTATGGAAAAATCTATATACCTTTAATTACTCTATGAAATATTCAAATTGGGGCTCACCAGTGTTATCTTATTACAAAGTGTCGCCGAATTTTGTATCATCAATAGGGCAATTTTTCATGACAAGTCATATTTGGTCCTATTTTTGTCATATCTTTAGGGTAGACTAATATTGTCATATCTTATGTGTCTGATCATTTAGTCATATTTTGGTCATTTTTCTGTAGTTTTAGACTGTTCGAACTGTCAGGAAGAGTGGATAAAAATGACTGATGCTTGCAGGATGACGCAATGTTGGTCTTCTCTACAGCGCGATGCAGTCTGAGGACAGTTCCAATGCATGCATTTCCTACAGATATGAATGTTGCCGGCGGCGCTAGGATTGGCTCGTCTGTCGTCTGCCAGCCAACCGCTGCTTCGGTAGAGCGTTCGTCTCCATGTTGAAGAAGATGCTATGCAAAGACAGACCTTTTTCAACATCAAATGTAGTAAATTACAACAAACTGCAAATGGGTATACTGTTGTAAAAGTTTGAAATAAATCGTTTTATTTGTCGCAAATTGAAATTTTTTTGGCTTGAAAATGGAAACAGAATTTTTGCCATATTTTAAGATCTTTAAATTCTACTAAATTACAATTTAAGATTTTTAAGTCAAATTTTGAGTTTTTAGATCATGTTTGGTTATATTTTAAACTTTTTAAGGTCATATTTTTTTGATTTTTGGGTCATAAAAATTGCCTTAATCATCAATTATGTCTACTATTATAATAGAGTTATTGGAAAAATATTCCTAGAATTATTGTAATACAATATTTAGCACAGAATAAACTTGCTATAAACTAATGTCGGTCTGATGCACTGATAGGAGTTGAAGCATTGTGTTACAATTCACACATCGTCAACCGCGCTCTAGGTGTCAAGTCCATACTTTTTCTGTGAAATTGTCACGCATGTTTGAAATGCAGAACACCACAGTCACAGCTAAGAAATACTCATGGAATCAGTGGTACAATTGATTATTCTATACCAAGTAACAAGTACGTGCAGCAGATATAAAAATAATTGAAGTGCTTCATCTCTTTTCTTAAAGTACAATTCGATTGGTGTCCAAAATTACAATCTTCCAAAATATTTTTTTTACAATATGCAGTACATTTTTATGAAGGAGTAAGTTCGAATTTAAGTCCTATATTACAAATGGAACTGCAGAATTTTACAACAGGCTTGGCAAGAAGTCTGTTGACAATACGTGTATTGTGTCATATTAAACACAGACTCCTACATGGAATGCCTAACAGCCAGTATATCGTTGGTCTTTCCACCATAGCCGCACAAATGATCAAGCTTACTCATCATGGCATTGCTTATTCATTCTACCGGGAAAACATAATTTCTTGATTATTAAAGGTAATGGATTTTAAGTATTTTAGCTACCTTCATTGATTGTGTTCAGTATAGGCCCTCCAGGAACAGCGTAATTATGGTTGGGAGTCAGCATCGCACATTTGTGAAGACTTCCATCGGACCTAATTCATTCTTTATAATTTGCAGTTGTATTGTATTTGTGAGTCATTATTTCAGTACGTTACTCTACATTTATCAAAAACTATGATTGAGCGCACGATCGTTAAAAAATGACCCTCCGCGTCAGAAATCAATATGAAATGCTTCACCATATCACATAGAACCTTAGTTTTGCGAATTCCTATAAAGATTATGCAACTAATGTAGGTCTACTGAAACTTGTTTTGTTCTTCGCATTGTTCCTTTTCATACTTTTTTATGTCTTGCTGTGCCAAATCAATGGGAGGGAAAAAGGAATAGCCAATTTATCTAAGTTTTCTTAGTGCTGCGAGCATCGGAAGATTAAGAAATAGGCCTATCTAAGATTTCTATACAGACTTTTCATCTTCACTGAGATGAAAGGCAGTGTTTATTTTCATTAGTGACTGTAATAAATTTCGCAGAATAAATGCAATTTTACCAGTGATTCTAAAGAATCTGAGACGAAATGTGACTAAATAAAATTAAAAAAGTACATGGCAACAGACATTTCGAATTTGGACAGACTACATTCCAGACGATGAAATCTTGATATAGCATAGCAGTGTTGAATTCAAGTCAGAGTTGGACCCAGACGACACGGCTGCTCTACCCGGATATCAGTTTGGTATTTTAAATGTAAAAATGATCATTTATTTATATAAATAACTACTTTATGAGGCAGCTGCATTGCAGAGACGGTAAGTTTCTCTTGCTGTCTGTCAGATGCAACAAAATTGTGCGGTTAGCGGGACAATTAAAGTCAAAATTTAAAAAAAAATTAAATTAATTAAAAAAAATTAAAAATTAAAGTAAATTAAAAAAAATTAAAGTAGAATCAAAAGTGACAAATTGATTCAAAAGTTCTAATTTGGCTGAGGTGACACTGGCAGATTTTGCTTAGAATCTACCTACAGATGCCACTATTTAAATTAATGTGACTATACACACTTATCTAATTCAGAAGCTGAATATATGATTTTCACAATCAAAATTAGCTGATAAACGTTCTTTCTACATCGCATTCTTCATCATTATCATATTCAGTGCTGAAGTTTGGTACCCACACCGCATACCACAAATCCAGATCGACAGCAAATTTCATTACGAACTAAATAAATTAGTCCTTGAATTACTATTAGCGGAACTCCTACATTCAACCTGCTCCTTCAACTTAACAGACTTCTCACACCAGACCATGTTAAGATGCGGTTCCGTCCACGAATACTAGGCGGCATTCCTGATATCAGGGACGGACCACTAAAGAGGTAGCCATAACAAAACATGCCTGAAATACATGATCACAATCTCGCAGACATCTTAGATACATCATGGATCAACGACACGTTTGTCACCGATGTCCAACAAATAAGACATCACAAACGCATCTCCCTGCACCAAATCCCTGCCCTTTTGGCAACTTGTTTGAATAAAAGCTCAAAAAGGCGGTATTCGAACATAAGTAACGAAAAGTTCATCAAATGATTGCCAGAATCGACTTAATTGATCAACTGCAAACTCAAGATATAATCGAACCGGCTAATCAGTTGAGTCTCTAAGCATCTCTTTCATTTGCAACTCCCCTAGCGGGATGGCAAATGGTGACGCGTAATTTTAAAACCTTTTCATTGGATGCTTTGGGCTCCAAATCGACATCAGACAGTGACATGCTGACCCAAAGATGGAAACCGACCGCCTGCCTAAGCCTAGGCCGGCCCGGTCGCTGCACTGGACCGGCATTGATTTTAAACCGACTTGATCATGTGCACAGAGCTTATATTTTTTGAAGAGATCGTCATCAATATAGTACATGTAAATGGCCATACGACATGTTTCAGTTTTGTTTTCGTTACATGGGAACAGGTTGCGGACAGGTGTTGCAGAATGCTTTTGCTAGCTCCATATACACTACGAAGGCAATTTCTGTATAATACACATTTGTATTATCAAGTGATCACACATTTAAATATCAAAATATTGAATTTGCTCTACCTTATTCGTACATGTACTGCAAGCAATTGCAGATTCATCTGATTCATTCTCTTCTTAGGTTGATCAGAAATGTGCTTCACGACATTCATGCTTTCAACCTGTTATAATCTGCACTTTCAACTGTTTCGCAAAGAAAGAGTCGAAACGCGTCAATATTGAAAAGGAGTCAGAACTAAATCACAGGAAGTTGAGGAAACTTCTTCTTACGATCTGTGACCTTTAACTTTAACCTTGAACTGACCTTTACCTGCGTTGTAATGTGATCGTGGTCGGTTTGATAATTATTATCATACACTTACTTAGAATGTTTTTGATTCACAACTGCAACTTAATACTCTGATTTTACGGTGCACCGGCGTTCAGGATTTTAACTCCACACTTGTCAGTAGGATTTTGGAGTTATCAATCCCCTACCTCTATATATCCCTGTACTTCATGATGGGAATTGCCGATATTTGAATATCAAAAGCAAATTGATTTAGAAGCTAGAAACGTTCCAATATGAGACGAACAAAAAAATCCGTGGATCCAGACTGAACACGACACTAATTGAAACAGATGACCAAAAGAACAGACCAGGGTTGCGGCCAGATTTCAAGCTTCAAAGTCCAGGGCGATTAGCGGGATATTTTATATTTTTACAAGATCTTCGATTCTAACTGCATTTTTCAAAAATGTATCAGGAACTTCTCTAACCTATTTTCATTATAAATTTTACCACCAAATTTTGAAGTACTCGATAATGACCGATACTTGACTCTGCCGTACTCAGCTACAACATTTTTGAGATAATTGTCTGAAATTTCCAACGATCAAAAATATATCATTTTCATCAACTGATTAATGTAATTCTAGAACGTTGTATTTAGTCGATTTTTCAGAATTCAATCTTCAAACATGCTAAGTTGAAGCAACAAGGTGCTCTTTGGAACGCGACATTTTGAACATTTTTATATTCATGCAATGATGGATTACCATGACATCAAAATGCACATGACACGATGACACCATATTATCAAGAATCATCAACAAAAGAAGCCAGGAAAACTGCCACACTGGACGAAGACCGTAAACGCCGAAAGTATTCCAAATTATCATCCTTTTTATATCAGTTTGTTCAGCAGCAATAGGCGCATGGTTAACATCAGCCATAAAAATTGTGTCCGATATTTCCAGCAAAGTCAGATATAACACTGGAGAAGCAAGGCATATAGGCCCAACTGGCTTGGGACTTGGGGGGGGGCTTTTTGTGATGATTTACTGTGAAGTTTTCGAACTCATCACTTTATCTTAGCCATTGACTTTTATTCGAAATATCAACGAAACCTCTGATGCAGTTTTTTTTCAGTGACAGCTTTGACAGAATTTTGTTGGTATGAATTCGGACTGATATTTTTCCTCTATTTGGTGTGGATGTAGAATTCCAGACATATAGGAATCCTGTAGTGCTAAATTGTGCGATTCTTGCTCAGATGAACTATTTTCATAAATAAATCAGACCTTTATTGCTGACGAAATTGTGCGAATGCAAAATATCCTACAATTTGTGAAATTGATGACGTGAAGATACACGATCATGTAGATAACTACTTAATAGACAGGGTGGGCCATAAGTAACCGTCTAACATGTTTCCTTATAATCTAAGGCATTATTCACTGCACTGATGATTTATTATCCATTATTTACGTGGCCAGATGAATTCTGAGTATCCGCATCATGCTGTTGAAATTCAATTTGGTTGGAATGGAGAGTTACACTTTTATGTTCTATGATATCTTTCTTCCAGAATGTAATAATTTCTTTGAAAAATCACATGAGCAGACATAGTTTTAAATTGATTCAAAAATATTGAAAGCTGACGAATGAATTAATGAAATCAATAAGGTCGAAAATCAATGCGTCCGTCATCCAATAGATGTCATTTCACGTACGTGATCATAAATTTGCATCAGTAGAAATCATGATATAAGTTGAATCAATGCATCAGTTGTGAAAATGATTTCGATAATCGAATGAAATTTTGTGACAATTTCTACGCTGATTTTCCAGATTCAAAAATCATTTATTTCTGATGAAGCTCTTCATCATCATTACTCAGTCAGTGTCTATTACAACAATGATAATCCCTCGAATGAGTTTGTGCGATGCTGTCTGTTCAACACATTTCACAGTTTCAATCTTCTCGGAAACCGTAACAGGGTCAGGTTGCTTTAAAATGTAAAATGAATTTACACTGCATGTAAAATCTTGTCATTGATGGAAAATGACACCGCGTGATTTCAAGAAGAATGCGCTCCACCCCATTTGGCAACGGGAGTGAGACAAAAGTTGGATATGCAGATCCCACGGAAATGTATTGACAGAGGTGCAATCGAGTAGCTTCAACGAAGTCCTGATGAAACAAAGATGGACCATTCATTCCGTTTGGAAATCATATAGGACATGTATCAGCACGAAATTCAAAAAGTAAACAGCGCGGAATCTTACTGAGGCCGTCTTTGGTTTTGATGTGTAAAATTCATAGAATCGCTTCGAAGACTCCGTGCTTGTGTGTCCAACAATGACGGACATTTTGAGAAATGAATGAATTTATATCACTTCCTAGTGGAACTTATCTTTTAATTGGGGACACTCTAAGTTTCTGCTTTGACTATGAAGTGTAAAACTGCTCTTATTACCTTAATTTCAAGGAAAGTTCATGATATATAAAGATGCCTTATACTTTAAAGATAGTGTGGATCTACAATTTAACATTGACATGCAACTTACTATTGCAGTCACATTGAATTATGACAAAAGCACTCAGAATGTATCTGGCCATATAACAAATAGATTGTGAAGCATCAATGAAGTGAATAATAGCCTAGATTATAAGGAAACATATTCGACGGTTACTTCTGGTCTGGGTGATGACTCGTAACTTTAATCATATACCATTAGAGGTTGTATAATTTGTCATACTACGAATGTGTTACGAAATTGGCTATTTCGATAACATTCAAGAGCGATTCCCGGACCCCTACAAATTCCCGCGTGACTCCCGGGCTCGGACGCCACCCTGTCAGACCCACATTCAATCCTGTCGCAGGTTAGTTTCGCCTTGATGGAAAAACACCAAAATTATTATAACAAGTCGAGCATGCAAAACAAGCGAACAATTTAAAAAATCGCGATACAAATATGTTGATAATTTTGTTAGAGTTAAGTCAACTGATATTTAATTAACTTGCATAGTTATAATCGCGTCATCACTATTTGTCCTATATGTGCTAGAAAGGAACTGTATGACGCTGTCCACAGTTTGCAAACGGCTAATGACACACCTATACCTATAGAATAGATATAAATCATTTCTCAATTGTTGAACTTCATACAGTTAATATAAGTTTTCCGCCCATATTGGGCAAGAACCTCCAAACGTATCAAGTTATTTTCTTACCTATTCTGTTTTCATGCTTGGTTTAACATGCTCTTGATTCAGTAACTGACTGATTGACATAAAAGTAAAACGCATTCTTTGAATTTTCTCGTCGGAGGATGCATTTCGTTTAATACATGCTCTTTTCAAAGTCATTTTTGATTCCAAGCTCGACTTACATCGGTTTGATTCGATGTCAACAGATGCTTAGGTTACATCTGTTCCATTTTAGGTATTTTTTGAAATCTACTTATATTTGCCTGCTGTATTGAAACACATTCAACGTACATGTAGTATGATATTTCTAAAGAATTCACGATCGATGGCTTGGAAAATTTGGTTTGTTTGATCATTTCAAATATGAAAATCTTTGCAAGTTAACATCTAAACTGGAAGAGCGCCTTTAACTTAAGTAAATTATCCTTAAAATGCCTGCCAGGAAATATGGAAGATGTGGTCACAGAACAGAAATCCCTTGGTTTATGTTATTGTCAAACGTACAGTACATAGACACTTGAAATACTGTGTCGTGCACTGCTAACAGAATAAATATGCTCGTGCAGCTTGTAAATCACAGGATCTCATGAAAATAATGTTGCACTTACGAAACATTTGTCGCATGGATCTTGAGAGAAGAGAGAGAGAAAATGTTTTTATTTGAGAATGGCAATCAATCAGATATACATCGGTAAAAGTCATCAACCAGCTAAATACAAAATCAAGAATTATGAATACTGTTAAGATGCATCGAAATGAACAGTTGAAACTGTCGCTGCCTTCGGGAGGTTCTTGGCATTTCAATATAAAAATGACCACTTCTGTCGAGACGACGAGGAATGAGGGAATGGAGTGGATGATTTTCTATGCATTCTGCAGTTTTTGTAGAGTTTGCAAGCCAGTCTTATGCGTCGGTTGTTAACGTCCTCGAAAACATCACAATTACAATCATGTCCGTGAATGATACGATGACACCTTTTGGAAAAATAACGAAGATTGTCCTGCAGATGAACTGGCAAATATACAAAAACGGACAATGCATAATCAAGAAGTGGAAAATTATGCTCTTGCAAGTGGTCTCTAAAACAGACAAGGAAACAATCGGTCGAAGCACAAGAAGGGTATATAAGCGAGAATTACATTTTTTCAGAGTTACATCAAAATTAGAGGAAAAAGTTACTCCAAGCAGTTTCAAACTGTCAACTTTCTGAACGTGTGTAGTAAGTACGGCCGAATCAATGTTAGCACTGAAATTCCTCTTCGGTATCATCAACAGTTTTGATTTCCTGACGTTTAGATGCAGGTTAATTTTCTCGCTTGCTTCGACAATGCCATCAAGAGTCTTCTGAAGCTGTCGAATACTTGATAACGAATCTTGATGTAATGTCCGGAGAACCACAGTGCCATCAGCGTATTTAATGTAATCGGTATGTTCTGGGTCAATGAGATGTGTAGAAGATAAAGAGGAGAGGACCAATTAAGGACCCCTGAGGCACTCCACTTTTCACATGAACCGGTTTACTGATAGAATTCGTCGAAAACTTTTCGATTAAGATTCGATGAGAGACAGTGTCAAATGCACGCGTAAAGTCCAGGGACAGAAGAGCGACACCAACAGCCTCTGTAGATTCCAATCGCTTAGTAATACGATCATGCAAATGGATTAGAGCACAAGATGTAGATGAGTATAGAATATATCCGAATTGATCGCGATCGATGCTTTTAGAAAGCGTATGACGTATGCTGTCCAGAACAATACTCTCCAAAATTGCCGATCTTGTCGGAATCGTAATCAGGCCAAGACTTTCGGCCGCCTATTTTAGCCAAGTGTTTTCCTAATTATTAAAAATGTTCACAATTTTTAATACTTTTGAATTCTTGCAAGTGCTGCAGTAGCTTTAAATTCAAAGTTGTGAAAAATGCTCAAGGATGCCAAGGTGACATCACTCGGATTTATGATCAGCACACCCGAAAATTCTAGACTGTAAAAAAATCTCGTCTGAACTCTCACACAGGGTTCGGCTGATAATCGACGTTTATCTTCCGGAATAGTTGGAGTTCAGATGATACAAGAAAGATGTACTCATAGCAAAAACGATTGTAACTATAAAATGATGTCTTTTTGTCCTGTATCTATAGGGAATGGAATCCATTCTTTCTATCAATGTAGTGTAAATCTTCATAGCATGGAGCATTTTGAATGCTGATGCTGACAACAATGGATACAGGTAATGGAAGTAAGTGAATTAAGGTGTATGTTCCAAACCTAATATTGACGAGGGGAAGCTCTTTATTTCCATCATTTTCATAATGTAGGGTTCAAACAGGAGTCTCAATAAAGAATTCCAAAACTTTTCCAGGATTTCAAGGACTCAGATAATGAAATTCCAAAACCTACCAAGGAATACACAACGATTGAGTAAACCCGCGAACCAAGATAATTACACTTTTGCATATGTAGTAAGATATGAAGTAGGTACATTACTAAAATTGTACTTCGCATCCGCACATCATTACGCAAAGTAGAATTTAACTCGCTCATGAAATTATCGCGTTGTACCAGCCATTGATTACATTCAGTTCAAAACAAATCATTGGCGCAATAGCGGAGTATACAAAATCATCAGTTTTTCATAAACGATTCGGATAAAGTAGAATAGATTAGTTATGAAGAATTATCACCTTAAGCGTTTGTTACAAGTTTGCATCATAATTGCAGCTAAAAATCAAACACTTACAAAACATTTCTCAAACCCAAAAATGGAAACAGGTTATTTCAGATACTCTTTCAAATCAAAATAATTGTCAATAATGAGGCTGTTCCAATTTGATATTTGGGACAAGTCTTTCAGACAGGCGTTTATTCTCTTTCCGTTCCTTTTCTCCATCTGCCTCCTTTTTCTTTGCTTCGACGAGAGCTTCCGGAGCCTTCGAACAGACCGAATCATTTTGCTTGTGAGTGTGATGTTTTCAGAACCACCTGGATGCTGAACGGCATCATATAGTAAAGCCAATATCGTAATTCCGTAAGCTTCTCTAAACTGTAATTGCTTGACTGGAGGCAATTTTTTCACATTTGAATTGTATCCAAAGCCAACGTACGCTTGTTTCAGCAGTTCTTAAGCAAATTTGGTTAGACAATCATATGAAGAAGTAGTGCAAAATCAAAATCAACTCCTCGATTTGATATTACACGACAGACAGAGAGAGCTGTAATAACAAGATAACGCAAGAGCTGTGACATTCATTGATTAAACATAATATCATAAGAAACAACTTTGTTGTTATAGAATAAATAACAATGAAATGTACAGTGTACATAGCAGAGATGGAACCGGTTTACCGGTACCGGTGCCGGTACAGGGTACCGGTAAACTGTGCCAAGCATTGCAATAAACATATGACGAGACAATGCAGGTGTTGTGGTGCACCTAACACGATTCCACAGCGATCTAAAAGCTTGCTTCACGCCAACGTCAACCATATCCAAAGCCTGCCTTATGGGAAAGCACAGGAACACTTAGATCAAGTGTGATTGGCTACGAATAGCGATCAGACAACAACAGCGTAAAACAACTGATGTTTTGTGGCTATTGTCTGCTTGTCTGAGTTTGTCTGTGACTACGCATTCATTACTTGCCTTTATTGTCGTCGTGTAACTCGAGTGTCGTGTCCTCGTGTGAGACTGAATTTCGTCACTTTCTTGATCAATTCGCACCGCAATGGAACTAACTGATGCTGATATTATTCGCTCAAAAGTTAAGTCTAGTGCTTTTCTGAGAAAGCGCAAGGAATCGCCGTGTGATAATAATAATAATAATAGAATGCTTTACTTTCAATCAATACAGCGAGCGGTATGACTCATAGAAATAGATTGTTTATCTAAAGTTGACTAGAATGGAAATTGACTCAAGGTCGCGGCACATCCGAGGGAACTAAGTTGGGGCATGGATCACCAATGAAAAGCTTAGAATTGCACATGTGACTGATTCTAACCCAATGATACAGCCGTTGACAAGTGTATCTAAGTGAAAATGCGTGCGATTTATGTGCCACTATTGTGTATTGCATGAAGCTTAATTTCCATTCTAGAGGTTTTATTGTTATCAATTTCTATGGTATGACTGGTTACAGCATAGAAATTGACAACAATAAAACCTCTAGAATGGAAATTAAGCTTCATGCAATGCACAATAACGGCACATAAATCGCACGCATTTTCACTTAGATGCATCTGCCAACGTCTGTATCATTGGGTTAGAATCAGTCACATGAGTAAATCGAAGCCTTTAATTGGTTCTTCATGCCCCAACTTAGTTCCCTCGGATGTGCCGCGACCTTGAGTCAATTTCCATTCTAGCGAACTTCGGATAAACAGTTTATTTCTATGGGTTACAGCAATTACATCATGTGAATCTCGAGTATTTCACGAAACTTCCATTGTAGAGTGAGGAGGATCGTCGTTGAGGTAGCAATTTCCGGGAGCGACGAACAACACGAGCAGGGTCTCTTACAGTAAAAAATTCGACAAGTGGATGAATATGGGGATTACCACTGATCTTTTTGATTAGTTTAGTACACATTTTGTCCAGAAAGTCACGCAGAAGGGGTTTGCCTTGAACATTTGACCATCGAATTGCAAGACGGTATAGACGGTCAAGTTTTTGAAAGTTCTTTACACTTACATCACAAATGATGGGCCAACAAAATGTTATATGACACTGCACAAGACTTACAAAAGCCTGCCAAACGACTTCACCACGGTTGTTATTATTACGTAAACGGCGTACAAATGACATGGAACGACAACACTTAGCATACAGTTTTGCGAATTGAACGTCCCAGCGAAGGTCTGAGGTAAACTACACTCCCAAAATTTTTATACAATCAATCTGTTCAATCGTGGAATTATTAATTACAATATCCATGGTCTTACAATTAGAAATATTCCTGGAAAGGGTCACACATTTAGATTTTTCAACATTTATAATCAGTTGCTTCTTTTTTGTCCATGCACAGAAAACATCTGTATCAGAGTAGAAGAGTTAATAATAGGACAATCAAAATGCAACAAGGTAATGTCATCGGCATAAACAATAGGTTTTGTATTTACAAAGTTGGGCAAATCATCCATGAAAAGAGAAAACAACAGTGGTCCCAAAATGGTCTATTATTATGTATAATTACTGGATGTTTGGAAGCTATTCAGTATTGTTTACGAAATCGATTCCAGGGGAGCGAAAGCGAGGATTTGTTTGTAAGGGATGAAAATCCTCTATTATTTTGGAAAGTAAATGAAAAACTGTACCCAACTTTGTGCAAAGTCGCTCGCAAAGTGCTGGTAATCCAAGCATAATCCAAGCATCAAGCTCGCAAAGTGAGCGCGTTTTCAGTGATGCAGGTTTGACCCTGACCGCGCCTCGAAACCGCTTAAAGTCTAAGCATCTCGAGGAGTTGGTCACCCTTAAGTGCTCTAAAAGCAGAACTATGGTAATTTCACAATTCACATGTTGACACTTACACTTTGAGTTTTGTGTTTTTGAATAAATTTGATACAGTCGGATATTCCATTTTCCATGTATACTATTGATGCATGTACATGATTGTTGGTCAATGTAGTAATTTTTGCAATTACATGTAGGACCTATATGCTTGCTGTTAATTGCTATGATTGAGCTGAGTCAAAATGGTGACAATTTTTTAATGCAGTAACATTCTCGAACTAATGCCGGTACATGTACTAGTTTTCAGTTCATTCAAGGAGTTACACAAAAATAAGCAATGAGGGACATGTACGTTGTCTAAATCTATGCACTTGGAAAAGTTTACCGGTATCGGTGCCGGTACCGGTAGCCAAAAATGCTACCGGTTCCATCTCTGGTACATAGATATCTCAATGCACGTGAGTTGTGCCTTCAAATCAATCGATTGCCATTTCATTTGCCATTGCATAGTCATTTTCACTCCAACTTATCACAAATGTAGGACAGTTACATTAACGACTTCTATAAAAAAGAAATATACACTTACTAAGATCTCATCATTATACAATTAATTACATGTTGAATCCGTATAGATGACCATGTGAACGTCCACATTTCAAATGTCTTCCAAACTTGGGCGGAATAAGAGAACTGACATTGACTGTTGGATATAGCAGCACACTGTACGTGTATGTATCTAAACATAAGAGAATTCCATCAAAGTTTAAAATACAGTCCGTTTCATAAAAAGTGGATCATCCTAAAATTTGACTAAATAAAACATAAGTATGATACAGAAAGCATTTTTCATGTTATTTCATGTCCCTGATATATTTAAATGTCCTTATATAATCTGATAAGCTATGATACAGTAACGGTTCTTAAGAAGCTAATATTTTGTGGCCCTACCCTTATTGTCAATGACATTACCAATTCGTCTAGGCATTGATTCGATGATATCGTTGATTTTTGACTGATCTAACTTTCTCCACTCTCTTTTTAACAGTGACGTAAGTTCTGATACGCCATCTGTAGGTAGCAGTGAACGACGAACGTTACGTTTTAGAAATACTCCATACATTTTCTATGGGATTCAGATCAGGAGAACGAGCTGGCCAAGATAATGTCCTAAACCCTAATTGAGACTTGCATAAGTTGACCCTACTACTCCTGTGACACGTAGCATTATCATCCATAAATAACCAAGTCGATGGATCACCAAGTTGATCTGTCATTTGGCCAATGTTCATTCGTAAAACATTCACATAGCGTTCAGAATTCATGGTTCCTTGCTGTATGTGAAGTTCAGCCTAGTCCTAGCAAGGGTGACACTTTGTCTTTTGTGAATGCGATCTCGTTATTGTTCATTTGTGCTTTGTATTGTTTTCAACCGGTAAGAGATAGATTTCTAGCTGAAAGCAATCAGGAGTGCTGCCAACACCATCGCAACGAAGTCAGGAAGCTATGGAACATAAAGTCCAGTTAATCACATGTAGCAGTTACATTATTGTTGATGAATAATGGTGCTATACTGGCTCTGATTGACCGATTTTCTTTATTTTTGTTTTGCTTGATAGCTTTTGGCTTGTAGAACAACATATTGCATAACAAAGGAAACAAATGTAATTTTATAAGAGTGAGGTATGATTTTGTGTAACATTGCTAAATGAAGATCAAATTATCTACTACTTTTTTATCTATAACAGGAAAACAACTCAATATTCATGCTTGAAATTTCCAACAATGATATTTAGTAAGTGCAACTGACATATCTTCCAAATTTCAGAGAAATTCGTTCAAGTTTGGCGGAGTTAGACAAAGTTGAAGTTAAGGCGATGTTTAAGGGTGATCCATTTTTTATGAAACAATCTGTAGATGAGCTGATTTGTCATAAATATATTTCACGAGGCCTTTCGCCCGATTTTTGTCAAGTGAAACTTCCGGAGGAAATAAGGTTAGTGTACAATGGTCCTATATACAAAATAAAAAAGAAAGTGAATTAAAGCTCTCCTACTTCTACCCTGCATGGAAGATACGTTCACCCGCGATCTCCGTCTAGTGTCGTGCATCCAAAAACAATCAGTATTGACTCTCATACTGCCATAAAATTCTCTTTAATTCACTTTCTCTTTCATTTTGCATATAGGACCATTGTACAGTCAATTTATTTCTTCCCGATACTGACAAGAATTTGGCGTGAAATATGTTTATGAAAATTCAGTTCATTTGTTTAAACTATTACAGAATTGATCAAGACAACAAAATGCCTTAACAATATTCCATTAATCATAAACAAAAACACCAGTACATGTAGTCACTGTAATATGCCCATTCATTTACACACATGCAAATATATTTAAATGTTCTAAATAGCAAGCATGCCAACAGATTCATGCAAAAAGTGCGAAGAATTAATCAATTGAAGACAGCATTTCTTGTAAAGGATTTTAAAATCAATATGGTGAGTGATTAAATAAAAAAACTGTAGATGTTATTCACAGAATAACCCAAATTGATTCACATTGATATCACATTGCATGACTTGCATCTTATGAAACGATGAATTCCAAAACTTTTCCAGAATTTCCAGGACCTGCATGAACCCTAATAATGGAATAGAAGATTTATTCACGAGTAAAATTGAAGGAATTTATGGTTTTATTTAGCGTGAAAACATCAACAGAAAAAAATGCTTTCTGAGGATCAAACTAATTCAGGGCACACAACGTGTCGCTTCAGCAAGCTCGAGTACCCGTGAACTAGATGGACTGGACACATAGACTTGTAAAGTTGCAGAAATTAGATTAGCTGACCAACAAATCAACCAAAGATATATCATAGTATCATGGGAGTTTGATTTTTCACAAACGTATCTCATTACTAGAACTTTGTGAACCTGTTCTTATTTATTCACACGTGAACAATTAAATAGCAGTGCTGCGTGATGTGAAATATCTATGTCCATCTATTGTGACAATTCATTGTTTTCTGCAGCGACACTTCATTCCTGATATTCTACGTGTATTGTCCCAGCAGTAAGCAGTATTCGCTCGCTGCTGTGCATAGCATACATTTATATTCTCTCCTTGCGCGTTTGTTCAGAACCTGATGCAATACAAGTCAAAATCTGACGTTACCTTGATGTTTTGCCTCGTAATTTAACATGGCGACGAGCAGCTCAGCTTCAGTTTCGAGTTTCACGTTGGGTCCCATGCCACTCAATTGGTCTGAGGTAGAATCATGGTTGGAACAATTTCAATTCTTCATCCAATGCAATGATATTACAGGCTCAAGCATCAAGGCGTATTTCTTGGCAAATTGTGGTCCTACGGCTTACAAGTTTGTTAAATCTTCGGTCCATCCAAAACTGCTGGCTGATGCGACTGTGGTGTTTGATGATACCACTGACAAGACTCTGACAAGCCTGCGAACTGTATTAGAGACTTCATTAAAGCCAAAGGTAATTAAGGCTCCACTATGAGCGACACAAGCTGGCATCCTGCAAGCAAAAGGGGCGCAACATTCAAGAATTCGTGAATTATCTACGTCAACTGGTGTCAACATGCAATTATGGAGTTGTGGCTGAAGACATTCTGCTCACACAACTTATATTGGGCTTGGACAACAACGAGATGAGAAACAAACTTCTTACTCAGGATCGGCTTACATTTGAAAAGGCGATTCAAGACTGTCTTCTCATGCATGAATCTCGTGTAGCTGCTGGTCAAATCGACAACCCTATACCCGTGAACCTGGTCACCAAAGGAGCCAAGCAGAAGTTCAAGTCAAAAAAGCATGTCAACCCAAGTTCCAAAGCCTCTTCATCGTCTTGGGGCAAGTGTCAATCATGTGGTGGCGACCACAACAGACAAAACTCCAAATACAGAAACTTCATCTGCAACAATTGCCAAATCAAGGGTCATCTTGCCAAAGTCTGTACGAATGAAAGATACGAATGAAATCCATTCCTTGGAAATCAATAGCCTGACTATGTCTGGTAACAAGGTATTCAAGATCATGCGAGTCGGTAACAAATCAATCAATTTTGAATTCGATACGGGTTCTCCAGCAACTCTCATTCCAGACATACTGCTGAGGATTTGAATATGAAAGCTTCATATTCACCGGTATCTATGAACAGTTACACTGGTCATTCGTTGCAAATCATTGGCAAGGCATTATGCAACATGGAAGACGTTGATACAGGCGTTGTGAAAATGGTTGAAGTCTTTGTGGTTGAACATAACAAGCCTATTTTGGGCATGAAGAATATCAATGCATTTGGCTTACTTCAGTTAAACTCAATCGACACAAGCTATGCTACGCTTCATCACAACAATGTCCCAATGACGCCATCAATGTTGTACAGAGCACGTTCACTGCCATTCAGTCAAGGTCGAGGAAGAACTCAGGCGTATGATCAATGATGGAGAAATTGTGCGTATCGACAATCCGGTCGTAGCCGCGCCAATTGTTCCTGTGGTCAAGAGTAACGGCAACATACGAGTTGTGGGGATTTTCAGCACACTGCCAACAAGCTGATTGATCCTTTAAGTTACTCCCCAACGTCGTTCTCTGAAATCGCAACTCAATTGTCAAAGTTCAAAATCTTCTCAAAGATTGATCGAAAACGAGCCTACCTTCAAATTCCACTGGATGTTGAATCTCAAAAGCTGACAACAATTTCCACTCACCTTGGCTATTTCAATTTTACGCGACTACGTTTTGGCATCAGTTCCTCACCAAGAATCTTCCAACACTACGTTGATGAAACATTGGACGGGCTGAATGGTATCTATGCGTATAAATACGATATACTGATTGGCAGTCACAGTCAAGATGTCCATCAAAGCTTACTCCAAGAAGTTCAGCGTCGGTTGAAAGAAAGAAATCTGAAAATCTCCGGGAAGAAATCCACGTTCTCAACCTCAACCTTACGATTCCTGGGCTACATCATTGCGCCTGGTAAAATCCTTCCAGATCCTGAAAAACTTGCAGGTTTCGAGAAGATAAAATCTTCCCGATCAAAGGCCGAACTGCAATCAATTATCGGTACCTTACAATACTACGGTCTGTTCGTGAAAGGATTCTCCTCAAAGGCTGCTCCCATGCTGACGCTGTTAAAGAAGAACAATCGATTTCAGTGGAACAAAGAAGCGGAGAAGTCGTTGAGAAGTATAATCTCCGTGATCAACAAATCAATTGGCTTATGCATGTTTGACGATGGAAAGCCAATATTCCTGACCTGCGATGCGTCTCAAAATGGACTTGGTGCAGTTCTATCTCACGACCGCGAACAGAAGCAGGTGATATGGTGCTCTTCACGGACTCTTACTCCAGCAGAGAAACATTATGCCAATATAGAACGTGAAGCACTCTCAATTATCTTCGGCATCAAACGGTTCTCAACTTACCTTTCCGGTAGACATTTCACAATTGTCACTGACCATCGCCCACTCAAATTCATCTTCGATTTCACCAAGCCAACAAGCGACCGGATATCTGCACGTTTGCAGAAGTGGGCCTCCGTTCTTCGAGGTTTCAATTTTGCGGTCCAAACGGTTACTGGTGAAAATATGCACCTACCTGACAGCTTAAGCCGGTTACCAGCTCCAGATGATATTATCGAGATATCTGATGTTGACCTGTATTTCAACGAACATCACAAGTTCACGCCGCTGGTTGAAGCAATCAAGATGTCAAAAGATGCTCAAATTCAACGGTTGAAGCAATTCATCACGAGAGGTCGGCCGAGGTACGTCAATCAAGAAATGCAGCCTTACAGCAAAGAGAGGTTATCATACACAATTCACGATCGTGCAATATACAGAGGATACCGACTGGTGCTTCCGAAATCGTTGAGAGTCCAGATTCTCCAAAAACTACACGATGGTCAAATCGGTATTGGAAGAATGAGAAGTCAAGCGAGACATCTACTGGTGACCGAATATTGATCGAGAGATTGCGAATTACGTGACTAAATGTACACTGCGCAGCAAGTCAAGGAACATTCCTCGTAATGCAGATATTCAAAATTGGCCTGAAACCACCTATCCACTTGAAAGGGTCCATGTGGATATCTGTGAATTGAACAATTCGTTATTATACTCATTGACATAATTAATGAAACAAACTATCATTGGCTTGAATCGATACAACTGTCACAATTGCTTTTACAAATTGAACATAAACGGAACTGAAATCCAGCTTTTGTAAAATAAAATGGCACACTATCAGTTTACCAGAGGTGGAATGATTCGTTGTGGTAGAAGTTGTGCGAGTGTTGCCGAAGAGCTGCAACTATCGAGAGTCGTTGTTTGGAGGTGGTGGTGTCGATGGAAAGCAGAAGAAGTTAAAAAGAAGAAGAGATCTGGTCGACCAAGAAAGTCTGCAGGAAGGACAGATGCACGTCTAGTTTTAGCTGCAAAGAGGAATAGATTTGTGTCAGTCCCAAATCTGGTCGTACACTGGAAGAGTGCCTCAAATATAGACTGTAGCGTTCGAACGGCTTACCGAAGATTGCGAGAAGCTGGACTTCAATCGCGACGACCAGCTGTCCTAATTCCATTGAGTTTTGAGCACCGCATAAGACGAGTTGCCTGGTGTGATGCCCATCGCTCATGGAATGACCATCACTGGCAGAAAGTCTTGTGGATCGATCAATCGAGATTCACTCTGGATTTCAATGACGTTCGTGTCAGAGTGCATCGTCTTCCAGGTGAACGCTTTGCCCCATGCTGTATTAAAGAACACGACAGATATGATGGTGGAAGTGTTATGCTGTGGGGTGGCATTTGGCATGGCGGACGAACGACAGCAGTCATCATCAAAGGCACGTTGACTGGAGAGAGGTATCTCAATGAAATTGTGCTTCCTGTTGTTGCCCCAGTGGTCAGGGTGGAGGATCTCGTCTTCCAAGACGACAACGCAAGAACACATCACTCCTCGGCTGTGATTGCCACTGTTAGGAGATTGAACATTCAAACCCTTCACTGGCCTGCACGCTCACCTGACTTGTCACCCATTGAACAAGACTGGGACGAGCTTGGGCGGCGAGTGAGAGACCGCTATTCACTTCCACCAGTGTCCCTGAAGATTCTCTCTGGAAGACTGACAGAGCAGTGGCTTCTCCTTGAAACATCCTTCATTCAGAAACTTTGTGAATCCATGCCATCTCGGATTACTAAATGTATTGGAGCTAGAGGGGGGCACACGCGCTACTAAAGTTGAATCTGCTACATGCGTTGTTTTTCTGTGCTAGCGACTTGGTGGAGATTGTGACTAAATTATCAAGGTATCATACATACATGTACATATACCAGTCAAAAATGAAAGAAGTTAAAGAAGTAAATGTTTCAAAAATTTTGTCAATGAGTACATATGATAACTGTGGACTCATTCTCAAGTTTCGTCAATGTTCAGAGAATTTCAACTACCTCAACTTCTCAGGTGATAGCGGCGTTGGAAGCTACATAGCTACTCAGGCGATAGTGAGCGACAATGCAACTTGCTTCACATCAAGCGAGTTCAGAAATTATCTCGCCAGACGCAATATTCAGGCAATCAATTCTCTGCCCTATCACAGTCAATCAAATGGTCTAGCTGAGCGCACAATCCAATCCTTCAAAAGGCATGCTGCAAAAAATCCTCAAGATATGATTCCTGAGATCAGCTTCAGCTTCTACCACAACTTCACTCCTCTCTCTAGCACGCTCTACAGTCCATCGGCTGAGATCCTGTCTTATCCGGCGAAATCGTGTCTGAATGCTCGAACTCCTGTCCTATTCAATCCTGATGGCAAGAGATGGCGTGAATCAGCTGCTCTGAGCAGTTCATCAAATACTTCACGTGTCATGGTGGATGACAAGGTGGTGACACTTTTCTCACTTTGGTCACTCGAGCAGAATTATCCCAATATCCAGACTTCGTTCCTCTTCTAAAAACATGATTCAACAACCAAAGTGTCGCCTATCTTCAGTCGCAAAATCTCTTTTTGCTTCTAGGGGTGCTCAGGTCTGGAATGCGCTGCCCTCTAGTTCCACATCTCTGCATTCAATTTCTGCCTTTAAAGTGGACGCTAAAAACTTTTTATTGAATAACTCAATCTGATGCTATTTCATGTACTTTCAGTGTAATTTTGCGTTGATTATTTTATTGTTGATTGTTTTTAATTCTTTTTGTAAAAAGACCTTGAAGCTGTATCAGCATTATGTCTTATATAATACAAATCGTGATCAATCAATCAATCTCAAGATGATCTCCATTCAGAATCTCCTGAAACAGTACCTGAAATTCAAAATTCAAATGGTGATGCTGTAGAAGGTCAAATGCCTACTCTCCAAAGATCTACTCGCACAAGTCGTCCTCCTGAAAGATTGAATTATTTCAAAAGAGGGGATGCTGCGTGATGTGAAATATCTATGTCCATCTATTGTGACAATTCATTGTTTCCTGCAGTGACACTTCATTCCTGATATTCTAAGTGTATTGTCGCAGGAGTAAGCAGTATTCGCTCGCTGCTGTCCATAGCATACATTTATATTCTCTCTGCGCGTTTGTTCAGAACCTGATGCAATACAAGTCAAAATCTGACGTTACCTTGATGTTTTGCCTCGTAATTTAACAAGCAGGATATCTAAATCTACAGATGCACAGAAGCTCTGAGGTTCGAATCTGTCCGCCACGGGATGCAACGCCGCTTACTAGAGATTGCTAACCCTAACCTGGTGAGAGCTGCGAGTGTGTGAAGGCTTCCAAACTACAAGTTACTAGCATGACATCGTGATTTGAATGGGAGGGATGAGGAAAATGAAATGTGTGTTTAATGCTGAAGATATCGTACTTGGAGTTTGCTGCGTATTATCATAATTATGTACATGTAGATAGGGGTTATCATATCACATGCAATTCTTGCATGAAAACCGATCTTCTGTTGGTTCTATCGACTGTGCCTTCCACAAACGGTATAAAGAACGGTATTGGCAGAACATTGCATAGATATGCAACAAGATGAAGTGGAGAGTATCATTGAATCTCTTTTTAAAATTCCTTTCCTTGCAACTGACTCTGATCAACATGCGCTTCGCAAAGGTAGCATGAAATACCGCATTTACTCAAATAATCGCCAGATTGTTTAACTGAGATTTCGTGGGCTGTCTTTTAAGATGGATGATTATTATAATTTTACATATTACAAGTACACTGCATTTTTACAGGGTGACCTTTCTCACTGATATAAACCGGCAGTTAATAATATACGGCACGAACGAGTACTATTGTCATTTCACTAATTCCAAATTATATTCCAAGTTAAATCTCTTGATATGAAATGGCATTTTGTAGCAAACACAAGTACATGCCTTACAATAGCGGCTGCTATTTAAATAAGAGAATTTCATAATTAAGCAGAAGAATCTAACATATCAAACTCTAGTTTGAATGTGCTTATAATTCTTAACTTGTTAATTGTTATTATTAACCGTGTGCAGAGTAGCATCCTACCACTGACAGAGGAATAGAATCAAGAACAACATATTCACCCTCAGAATTGAAATTTTATCATTTAGTTTGACTCTTCTGAATAACACCACGAAGAACCAAAGTTAAGTTCAGACGCAGACAAGCTTGCCCAATTAAGTGACACATTGCCTGCAGATCCCAGTGGGCATTAGGAGCGATTTGCTTTGAATCACTAAACGTTCTAGTTTATCCTATTAGTATTAAAGAAACATCACAAGACACATTTTGAAGGATTAACAAAACATGGTTATATATTACATCGATAATACATAGATTATATTCCTTCTGAGAGCGGGTTCAAATTATTGAAATAAATGATTGTTGCCTGGTGGTCGGTTATACGTGTGTAAAGTTAGCGGAACAACATTTATTTTCAAACTCTGAACAACGACTGCGACTTTGTGGAATCTCAGCCCAGATTCATGTTCGAATACAATCACGCTGTAATGAAAAATGACTCCGTTGGGTTGTTCCGCTAGCTTCACAGACGTATATGAATATTACCGCTTTTAACTGCACTGTTGTGAAAAAGATAGCATACCCGGTATATTTGGGATCAGCACAACAAATTGGATCAGGTAGTGACAAAATAATACTGATAAAACGGATTTACCGCGCCAATCAGCGAAACTATGAAGTTGGTTCCGCTAACTTCACAACAGAACCACCTTTATCTGTAAACTTAAATATCACACACACGATTGCGAATTTGCGGAATTTAAGCCCAGATTCGTGATCAAGAGGCTGAAATTGATATAGTAGACATTGTTTCGAATAGAATCTCGCTGCAATAAATAATGGTTCCGCTGGGTGGATCCGTCTACTTCACACAAGTTATGCTACGAGTATACGATTGTTTTTTTACTCCATTTAGTTCATCAATATTAATCAAAATATCATCAAAGGAGTGAAAAACAACAAAGTCAAATCTGAAAGAGTCGAAAATATGTCGAAAATAATATTATTCCTGACTTACAGTGTAATATTATGTTTTAGTTGAATTATCTTCGTGAGATTTATGGATGCATTTTCATAAGTGAAGATGCTTAGCCTTTCTTGATGCATATCCTAAAAATGCACATCAAGATTGATTGCCCTTTGACAAAAATATGTGATTTCACTATACGTACATAATATGAGAAAAACAATAATTTGTCGTTAGTCTCTCCCCAATACTATTTTCCAATATGCGAGTGTTTTGAATAAAAAGGCAGATGTTTGGCGCATAACATCTGCCTTTTTATTCAAAACACTCGCATATTGGAAAATAGTTTTGGGGAGAGACTAACGACAAATTATTGTTTTTCTCATATTATGAACCTCCCGACGAAATCCATCAACTACGTACTGTACATAATATCAATCGGTACCGCAGACGTGCATTGAAATTCGAAAAAATTGACATGACCAATTTTGAAATATGCGTTTCACCAATATCAGCAATATTCTTGATGAAAGTGTTCTACTAGCTATTAAAAACACATTTCGATAGTCTCTGAGATTCATGTTGATCCGTTTTATGATGATGAAAACCTGACGATACGAATATTACAATTCGCGTGAATGAGGAAGAGAGGATTAACTTCACATTCGAAATCCACGGACACGAATACTACCACTTTTTACACTGATCTTGCGCACATGTGCTTACATCTTATCAATCAACTCTTCACTCCTTCGAACAGACACCAAGAGGCATTACACCAAAATGAGAAAGTGATATGCTTTGACTTCAAGTACATTCCCAATTGAGAAATGTCAGCATCTATCTGATAGAAGTACTTTCGACAAAGTTGTGAGAAGTCTTGATGTCTCAGTGAAAGTTTAGTTTTGTGAAGACATCAAGATAGACTGATTTCAATAGGGTGACCAACATAGTGGAAGCCGGGCCGGATTTTTCGGTCCCGGTGAGGGTTTTTATCTTTCGGCCCGGCTCCGACCCATTAAATGTGATCTACAATTAAAGGTCCAATTCTACTTAAGTCGATTGTCATTTGAATACAGCTGCATATTAAGCTTGAATAATCAATTATCTTATTATAACATTCACTCAAGATGTTTTCCTGCTCTGAAGAATTAAGACAAGTGAGCATTCATCAACTCAAATACAACCATCAAATAAATGCCACCTTTGATGCAAACAGTACATAAAGTGCATGTATAATACGTGATTGTATATTTTCATAACTCGAAACATGCAAACACATGATTGATTTTCAAACCATTATTATGGCTGGAGCTCGTCAAGGATATTGCTGTATTATCAAACTTATCCCGACAATCAAACACTTTGAAACTTATGACCGGAATCACTTTTCATGATTCGTTCCGAGCAGAACTGGTACATAAATTAACTGATAGCACGATTGTTAGGGTGAAGATATCGCGTGGGTGACAAGGAAGCTCATATCACAACGAACAGTGCCTTAAAATGTTGGTGATCGTCATGATAGACATGATAGCAAACCGACCAAATGAAGCTCGATGGTGCATTAACGCAGTACAAACGAAACGTCACGTTTAAGAGGATGTAAAGTCATTTTAAAATTCTGCGCCCTGACTCGGTCGTGTGTCCGAAAATTCCAGGCCCGGGTCTGGTGACCACTAAAAACTTTTACTTACATGCATGTGTCAAATGTATTAGACCTACATGTATATTGAAGTTTTCAAGTGGTAAATAATATCATGGAATATCATACACTATAAAACAATATCAATTCAATGTATTTCTAAAAGAATAATGCCATAGCCGGTCTAGAACAGTAGCCGCATCTCCGGCCTAGCAGTGGATTTCTGACCGTTTGACAATACCGCATGTTTAAAAAATGAATCCCCTTTTGATAGTTTATAAATAAAAAGAGCCACGAAATTCATAATGATCTATTAGCACGAGGCCTTTCGTCCAATCTGTTATGAATGATTCAAATTTTATATCTAAGTTTGCATCTAAGATTTGTTTCTGTCCAAAGTTAGCACCCGTTGAGATTGGACGAAAGGCCTCGTGCTAATAGATCATTATGAATTTCGTGGCTCTTTTTATTTATAAAATACCGCATGTATTCATACCTACAATACCGTAGGTATCTATGTAAATCCCTACAGTTCTTGATGTTTAATTACAGCTATGTTAATGCGATGTGTACACGAAAATGAAAATGTAGAATCATCGCATCGAGTTCCAAACCGTTCGATGAATTTTGATAAGGGTCCATATTGCTTAATACTCGTATGTTGCTGAATAAGAATACCGCCATGAAAGCAACAACAAAAATTTTCCTTTTCTGATGCTCTCCAGATTTCAGACACACGGTTTCATGGATATCGGTAGATGACAATATGAACACTTGATTCTTCTTCAGAAATGAACTTTTAACCAGTGGCGTTTTCTCCGTACCTGCGAAGCCTTCGGCGCATACTCAAAATAATTTGCCAACATGTATAAAAATCAAAAGTCCTCTAGTGATCGAATTCCGTCTCAATATCAGAAGCTCAGAGAGAACATTTTTACCGCGCGTGCTCGAATCACAGCTGTTTTCTTCGAACAATCAAGCACACACGCTAGTTAGTGGTGTGTTCAGACGGAGCATTGACGCTCAGACAGCGCACGTCCGCGCCAATCTCGGCTTTCCCGCCGATAGAAGAGACACAATGCTTTGCTTTCTCCAATTTTTGCAATGAAATTCTACTTGTCTCATTGACATAATCTGCAATTGTTGATCGAGGTACGGTACCTAAATAAAGAAAGGAAAACGCACTACAATTGTTACTGTCTTCGCTGGTTTCCACCATAGAAATAGATTGCTTATCTGAAGGTTACTGGGAAATTGACTCAAGGTCGCGGCTCATCCGAGGGAACTAATAGTCCGGCAGCCAGAGCGAGTTTCTGCAGGGAACGACGTCGAAAATGAGACTTTCACGGAATGATGTACACCCTATGCCCACTACGAATTCGCGCGTCTGCCGAGTTCTAGTAAGTTCCTCTTCTTGTAAGACACGATCAAAGAAAAACACATGTTAATCCAATGGGAGGCAGATTGCAGTTTTTGGCAAAAATGAAATTTTCTGTGTTTTATTTTATCATTAGTACTCAGTCTAGAGCCATAGTTTTTGACAAGAAATGTCTTCAGGTCATTTCCTATCATGTATATGTGATATTATCATGCCTCTGATCGGCGATGTATGCGATGATGTGGTTCAATGTGGACAAAGTGGGCCAACATATTGGTGCTTGCCGACAGTGGAGGCTTGTCAAATCTGGTTGCAGTTTCATAGATAAACCTGATAAGAAATGACCTGAAGACATTCCATGTCAAAAATTATGGCTCTTGACTGAGTACTATTTAAATGATAAGAGAAAGCACAGAAAATTTCATTTTTGCCAAAAACTGCGATCTGCGTCCTATTGGATTATCATGTGTTTTTCTTTGATCGTGTCTTACAAGAAGAGGAACTAACTAGAACTCGGCAGACGCGCGAATTCGTATGGGCAAAGCATGGAGATCATTCTGTTAAAATTCTCATTTTCGGTCTCCTTCCCTGCAGAAACTCGCTCTGGTTGCCGGACTATAAGTTGGGGCGTGGATTACCAATAAAAATCTTAGAATTGCGCATGTAACTGATTCTAACCCGATGATACAGCCGCTGACAAGTGTATCTAAGTGAAAATGAGTGCGATTTTTGTGCCACTATTGTGTATTGCATGAAGCTGAACTTCCATTCTGGAGGTTTAATAGTTGTCAATTTCTATGGTTTCAAGAGAGGTCACACCTCAACCAAAAGCAGATGATGACGCTCAGACAAAGACTGCGATCAGATGATGAGTGTTCGCCAATGAGTGCCGAGTGATCATCTGACTAGGTTCGGTAGGATTCCATAATTTGTTTTTATGTGATTGATGTGACGCAATGTACCGTGGATATGAGCTCATAACCACGCTGTTCGTCTGAAGGGAATATTATGAAAAGACGACAATCGTCAGGCAAGGTAGGCCAACACCTGATATAAAAATTGAAAGTACCCACAGAGAAAGAAATATGGAATATACAAGACATTTTTCATACAACAAAATTTCAAACATGTGAGTGGCTGACCGACTGAAAGAAACGTAATTAACTCTTTTTGTTGGCCTTGATTGGCTCCTCTTTTCTCCAGAAAATGGAGTCTGGACAAAGATAGGGTAGTGATCTGAGCTTCTTGAGTAAGGCGATGAGTTGACAAAAGCAATCAACTTTTCATGTGCACATTCACTTGGCCTTAAAAATGTTCGGAAAACAGGGTCGAATTGGTAGTAAAAATGATGAATATTTATGAATATTAATGTTGTAGCATAAAAATGTCTGGTATAGAAGTAGGATTCCAATGCTGAGCGAAGGCCTATGGTCTGGGAGCACATTACGCCACTGCTTTTAACATAGTGTAGAACGCAAAAAATAATTTCGTTTGTAACTCAGACACAAGATAGTCTGTTAGTAACATAGCTAAGCGGGGCCGGGCCATCTACAGTCCGTTTCGTAAAAAGTGGATCATCCTAAAATTTGACTGAATAAAACATAAGTATGATACAGAAAGCATTTTTCATGTTATTTCATGTCCCTAATATATTTAAATGTCCTTATATAATCTGATAAGCTATGATACAGTAACGGTTCTTAAGAAGCTAATATTTTGTGGCCCTACCCTTATTGTCAATGACATTACCAATTCGTCTAGGCATTGATTCGATAATATCGTTGATTTTTGACTGATCTAACTTCCTCCACTCTCTTTTTAACAGTGACGTAAGTTGTGATACGCCATCTGTAGGTAGCAGTGAACGACGAACGTTAAGTTTTAGAATACTCCATACATTTTCTATGGGATTCAGATCAGGAGAACGAGCTGGCCAAGATAATGTCCTAAGCCCTAATTGAGACTTGCATAAATTGACTCTACTACTCCTGTGACACGTAGCATTATCATCCATAAATAACCAAGTCGATGGATCACCAAGTTGATCTGTCATTTGGTGTCATTTGGTGTCATTTGGACGGCCAGAGCCCTCTTTACGACAGAGTCGAAAATCATCATTATGCCATCGATGCACATTTGTGTAAGGGACATTTAGTCGCTTGCTTGTAGCTCGCAAAGAAAACCCTATTCTAGCAAGGCTGACACTTTGCTTTTTGTGAATGCGATCTCGTTATTGTTCATTTGTGCTTTGTATTGTTTTCAACGGTAAGAGATAGATTTCTAGCTGAAAGCAATCAGGAGTGCTGCCAACACCACCGCAACGAAGTCAGGAAGCTATGGAACATGAAGTCCAGTTAATCACATGTAGCAGTTACATTCTTGTTGATGAATAATGATGCTATACTGGCTCTGATTGACCCATTTTCTTTATTTTTGTTTTGCTTGACAGCTTTTGGCTTGTAGAACAACATATTACATAACAAAGGAAACAAATGTAATTTTATAAGAGTGAGGTATGATTTTGTGTAACATTGCTAAATGAAGATCAAATTATCTACTACTTTTTTATCTATAACAGGAAAACGACTCAATATTCATGCTTGAAATTTCCAACAATGATATTAGTAAGCACAGCTGACATATCTTCCAAATTTCAGAGAAATTCGTTCAAGTTTGGCGGAGTTAGACAAAGTTGAAGTTAAGGCGATGTTTAAGGGTGATCCATTTTTTATGAAACAATCTGTATTACTAGGGCCGATATTTATTATGTCTGAAATTTGAAAAATCTTCTTCATTTGATCATTTAAATGCCCTGAGTTACTTTCGTATGGCGACTTATCAAGCTGGTTCTTAGGGCAATAATATGAAATAAATACCGGCATACGACGAAATTATCATTGATATACTTTCTCAACCTGAAACAAAATTCGACAGACGATTGGCAATTAACAGTTTTCTGGAATTTTCGTCGAAAAAGTCGATTGAATGTTTAGTTCAACTTTGACTTAATGACTTCAGTTTTTCAAATAGGCTCTCTGTCTTAACCCTCGGCGGGCCAAGGTCCGGCCTATTTCGGCAGGCCAAGGGTGGTGATTTTGACCACCTGTACGGAATCACAAAAAATATTATTCCGCTACGAATTTGCTTTCCATTAGCATTTTATGCTAAATCTGATGTATTTCGTGCTAAATAAAAACAAAATCATTAACGCATCAATGCTTATTCTTTCAACTCAACGTAGAACATGAAAGCGCGAAACGCTGCATTTCAAATCTACTTAGAAAAGTACTAAACACAACTTTCACACAAAATTCCAGTCGTGTGAGACTTACAACAAACAACTTTATAAAAGTGGCATCTTTTGATGGTTTTGTTAGCATCTTGAGCAGATTTTGTAAGCTTAGTAGCCTATCACAGGTAGACAAACGTCTCTCGCTGTCATATCGAGCGATTTTTATTCACGATGCTCATTGGCTCGCTGACGGTTGTTTGTGTGTCAGACTGAATGCTCGATTCATGCATATACCGGCAGTCAAGTTGAATGCCTAAAATGTAGATCATGGCATGTGCTTGGTGAAGAATCTGTACCTAAAAATCATGTGATGAATTCTTTTTATCAACGTCACTCAGGGTACTTTACAATTTACATGCAGTCTACATGTAGTGCTACATGTATAAAACATGCATGTATGTGTCAATATGCTAGATAACGAAAGGAATAATTATGTTGTTCTTGACTTTGCTATATGCAAGGACGCTGAGAATTTCTCTTTTATCATAAACTCATTAAAGATCATTTTTAAAAGTACGAAATTTCAAAAAGTAATTTTCTCAAGTACTTCCTTTACCCCATTTGCGCAACTCGAAAATGCACCATTGTGCCTGTAGTATGTACAGAATACCAAAAAAATAAAAGTCACGAATTTTGGCGGTCATTGAAGCAGTTTACTCAAAAATGAAGGTGATTACAAGCGCGGTGATTAAGTGCAATTCATTTTGCACGCTTCAATAAGCCTAAATATATATAGCTATCGGCAAATCAAATAAGATCCAATTTATAATCGTTATACCTATAAATCATGTACAGCATTTAAAGCCAATGAAAATTCACTGTGTTAAATGTCTAGAAATTCATCGTACTGCTCAAAATTTATCAATTTACTTGCAGATGGTACATGATAATGATTATGAGTTTATTTCTTTAAATGAAAATCTTTCATTACAAAAGTTGCTACACAACGGAAAAAAAGCCGAAGACCTTCTGTCTGTTTTCATCAATGGCAGTGCTATGTGAGACGTATAAACGAGTCTAGGAGGGACCATATCGTGCAGTGGGTGACCAGGAGTTAGTGATTCTGAGAACAGTTTCAACGATCTGTCTTTGCGTAGTTCAGACAAGGGTCTCATACAGTTTAAAGAACAGTATTTTCCGCAAATTATTCTGTGGCACCGTTTCTGCAGATTCTCAAGTATCTGAGCATCCTTCGCTTTCCTACCAATCATAAGTGGGCTGTTGTACTCTATAATGTTCAAGATGAGTTGCTGATATATTAACATCAGGTCATGCTTATTGACACTGGGAATACGGCTAAGAAATTTCAAAAGATGACCATTTCGTGCTGCCCTTCTTGTCACTCACTCACTCCCGGTGCCTTATCCGATACGGACGTTGGCGATCATGGTTCTCCATTTTTCTCAATTGTTCGTAGATCGAATGGCTTCGGATTCTTCGGTCTGTAGCCAATTGGAGAGACTACGGATGTAAGTAAGTCTCGCTCTCCCCCTTGCTCGTCTTCCATTCAGCTTCCCACAGCTTCCCAGTTACTGTGATGTTCTCCAAATGTCCAGTAGTACACTTCGTTTTCCCCTACACCAACGCAACACTTCGTCATTTGAGACACGCTGGATCCAGGATATTCTCAAAATTCGTCGGTAGAACCACATTTCGGTCGCATTCAGTCTTCTCTCGTTCTCCGGGGAAATAGTCCAACATTCGCAACCGTACATCAGGATGGGGTGCATGTAGCATTCCAGGATTCTGTTCTTGATTTGGCTGTTTATTTTCCGATCTTTTGGAAAGCACTTTTTGATATCTCAATTCTTCTTCTTTTGATTTCATTTTTTTCGCAAGCTCGTCGCATTTTCTGTTAGATGTTATCATGCTTCCAAGGTAGACAAAAGAGTTCACTTGCTCCACAGGTCCTCCTCTCACATGGATCCTGCACCTCGGAGTCACCTCTTTCTTACTAATAGTCATACATTTAGTTTTCTTTATGTTGACTGTAAAACCATTCTTCGAGCTTTCTTCAATTACACCGTCCAGAAATAGTTGCAACATATTCTCTGACTCGGCGAGTAGAGCTGTGTCATCTGCGAATCGTATGTTGTTGATGTTGTGGCTTCAGATATTCAATCCTTTTATCCCTTCTTGTCACATATCTGATATGGTCATTCTACTTCAAAGACTTATGGAAAATTACACCAAGTATAGAGATTGAGTCACTCGGTTCAATAGCTTTGATGCAGGATGGAGAATTTTGCTTTCGGATGTCCATGACTTTTGTTTTATTCAAATTAAAAATGAGCTTATTTGATTGATACCATCGTTTCATAATTTCCATTTCGGCCTTCACAACATCTGCATCATCATCTGACGTATAGGAGGATACCAAAACGACATCGTTCGCGTAAGAAAAAATACGAGATTGTTGCGTAGAAGTTCCTAAACTACCAATATAAGAACATAATAGACAAGGGCCGATGACGGAGCCCTGTGGCACGCCCGAAGTCACCACACGTGCAGAACTTAAAGTACCTAGAAAAACAGTTCTTTGTGTCCTTCCAGACAAGTAGCTATCGACCCATTTGACAAACCCATGAGGAAGCAAACCGACTTTCAGTCGTTCAATGATACTATGATGTGGGACGGTATCGAACGCCCTACTTAGGTCAAACGAAAGCACAATTACACCCTTTGTTTGTCTCTGATCCAAAAGTAGTGTTATCTGATCATGCATGGAGATATGAGCAGTTAGTGTTGAAAACTTTGGTCTGAAGCCATGTTGAGTAAAGCTATACAGAGAAAGCATCTGATCTTTAACCGAATTGAGGACAATTTTCTCTGACATTTTGGAAATTATTGGTAACTAAGATATCGGCGGCCTTAAATTTTCAATTTTAGAAGTCTTGTTTTTCAGTGCAGGAACAATGCAAGCTTCCTTCCAATGTGATGGCACTTTCCTCTGTTCAAGTAAATGTCATTGAGACAAAAGCACATCAACGGATAACTTGAATAAGAATGTAGTCAAATTGTCACTGCCACCGGCCTTGCCAACCTTGAGTTCATTTATCAATTTAAAAATCATTTCTTGAGTGACGTCGACTTTCCAATTTTTTACAGCAATATTGTTGCTTCTTAATAACATGCTTTCAGCATCGCTCCCGACTTTATTTGTGGAAAATACAGAGACAGAGTGATCATTAATAGCATTTGAAGCCTCAGCAACATTGAAGAACATGCTTGCTATTCCTGATATCGCTTGCTTCTTTTGAGCCCCGTGTCCTCTTTCACTAGTTCCCAGAAAGACCTTTTGTTTTGCTTCATCTTGTCAGCCCATTTTGCTTTTGCTCTTGTTATTTCTTCTTTAACTTTCTCTTTGTAATGTAGGTATAATCTGTAATTACCAGTGCGGTAGGCATCAAATCGCTTTTGAATAATAACCTTGAGAGATAGAGTCATCCAAGGCTTTTCACTTGATTTCATGGGCACGTAGTGGTATGGGATAAATTCCTTTGCTTTTGTTAGGTGCATGTAGAAAAGTCGCATTTGGCCTCAATATCTTCTAAATGTTTATACATTACGTTCCAGGGAACCTGATTCAATGCAGACAAAAATTCGTTGACATAACCACGACGATAATCATAGATTTTGTGCTCTTTGCTGATATTGCTGGTCTGGTTGTTTTTCGGTGACATTATAACAGTGGAATGGTCACTATTACCAATAGGAGGTCCTGTGATAGGTGCGTTATATTCATCTTGAAGATTTGACTTCATCAGGACTTTATCCAGAATGGCATCTTTTCTTGTAGGTACATTTACTACCTGGATCATGTCCAAAAGTGTCTCTAAAGCATTAGTCGAAAAGTCATTCAAGTCGCCAATAATCATAACGCTCTCAGTATCAAAATGAATGCCATCAATGCACTCACAAATGTAGTCATTTATAATACGGTGATGATTCATAGATAAGTTCGGTGGTATATAAATTGTCAAAAGAATTATTTTTAATCTTGCAAGAACTAGCCACAAACAGTCACAAAATATAGGATGCGCAGGTTAATCAAGTAGAGAAGGCCTTAACTCGCTTCGTGCAAAGGCACAGACACCACCATCTCGACGACCATCTCCTCGGTCCATTCTGAACGTACACAATCCAGGAAGCTGTGGATCAGAGTGGTCTTGTGTCAACCACGTTTCGCATATGCCAATGACATAAGGTTTAATTGTCGCTGCGTATAAGAAAAAGTCATCAATATTCTTATACAATGATCTCACATTACTCAGGAGAATTTTCGGAGACACGCTACATGAACTGTGGAGGGCAGGTACATTTTGTAAAATCCATCAATGACGAAAATTCTTAATGGACGACTTGTCGACAATCTTTCCTCTATACATTAGATAACCACATCCTTGCCAGCTTTTCGTAACTCTCGAAGCTCCTTTCTCATCTCGAAATTGAGTTGGCGTTGTCGACTTGTTAGATCTCGATTGATATAACAGCCAGCATAGTCAGGGTTTTGTCTGAAACGCCAGGCCACTTTAAGCATCGAATCACAGTCTTCTCCCGACGACAAACGCACAAGCAAGGTCTTTCATTATCTGATCTCTGTTTTCCCATTCGCTTGCATACTTCAATACCAGCGTTTTCGACATCAAAGAATTTAAACATCTCCATACAGAAAGTTTCATCAATTTCTATTATTTCCTTCACCGTTCCCGCAAAACAGTCTCTAAAACCCCTAGAATAACCAGATTTTTTCATCGGTGATTTCGTTGTTCAACCTCTGATAAGATGGCGTCGCATATGTTCTCTGGACCACTTTCAATGAATGACTTGAAAACATCTAAGTCACCTCGTATTCTTTGATTATCCTGCTCAACCTTGTTCACTCGCGTAGCAAAGGATGCAATTTCCGTCATTAATTCCGTTTTCATTGTGGTGATCTCAGAACGAAAAGTGGACAGAATCTCTTGTTTTGCAGTTTCGTTCAATTCTCTGATTCCAGCCAAGCTCAAGTCCGATTGTGAGTTCGATCGAAGTATTCTCTTCTGTCTAGGGGTTGGCGGCGTCATTTCAGATACTGAAGCTAGACAAGAATCAAGGGAAATAAATACTTGAGGTGGCTTGTCAAGAGTGGGAATCGAACCAAGGCAAAAAAGAGTTATCAGGGCTGATTATTCCAGTACCGCAGCAGATACACCAGACCAGTAGTTAAAGACGACCCAGTGATACCATGACAATAATCCGGAAATCCTAAAATCATCTGCGAGCATAGAAATTAACAAAACCATAGAAAGCACTATTATCCACTTCTATGTCTGCGAGGTATGACCAATTCAAATGGCGTATTCTGCGTACATCACACTTATACACCAACAGCAAAGAACGTAGTAGAAGAGCACTGATCACGGACTGGATGCACGTGGAACAAATCCCTCGAAGTACGGCGTATCCCGGCGTTAAAGAGGCAATTAAGGATCACGACGACTTCCACCAGGCAATTTGCAACCGATTGATATCAAATTTTGCAAAAGAGGACAGATGACACACATAGATATAGCCACAAATTCGAGAACGAAGAAAGAGCAATATCTACATACGTCCAGCAACTAGCAGTAGTACATAGGTCCAAAGGCATTCCATCATGTAATCAACAATGAGATTTTTTGATGAATTATTCTTAAGACGATTACACTCAACAAACGTAATTGATATTTTCATTAAGGATGGTCAAGCGCTCAAAAAACGATTATATTTCTCACCCTAGGCCAGATACAAAATTTGTTCGGGCCGGGGGCGAGGCTAATATTTCGGAGTGGATGAGGGCCGGGCCGAAAAAAGCAGCCAGCTCTAGCTCTGGTTAGTAACAGCCAATACGTAAGCAATCACATGCAAAATTACATCAAACGATTTAAATTTGGTCGTCCACATATGCATCCTCACATAGTCAGTAGGCCTACATGCACAACACATGTGCAATTTCAGTATGGAACGGTTTTGAATTGTGTGCACGATCGCATCGAATACTTAGGTTGGTCATGATTACTGTGACTTGAAGTTTTCGCTTGTCCATATGATGATGCATCTATGATTTGAATTTACGTTGAAGACAAAGGTTCAAGAAAACTCCTCAGTCGTCTGAATGTGGCATTGGGAACAAAAGTAACAAGAAACTGTTTTTGACGCAAAACTGCCGAGAACACTGCCCATGACAAAGTCCGTAGTGCACGAAAGGTTTGGCTTCTTTTTAATGAACACATTGGTCTAAAAAACAGTGAGCGCTCTTTTTTGCTTCATTTGCAAAGTTCAGAAAAATCAGTTCCAGTACAAGGCTGTCATCAAAGCTACTTCATGAACATTTGCAATAATTTGGAGCAGATAGATGGGCAAAAATAATCTTGTAACCGGTAATGCCGAGCTATTGGATGCTTTTGCCGTAAAACTGCTGAGAATGAATTAACAGAAAAGAGCAAAAATATGTTTAGGGATTTATTTTGAACTACTGGATTTCAAAACTAGAAATCGAGCAAGTGTCGATTAATCTTACACTAGAATGACGAGATACAGAATCATGCAAAAATCGAATCTCGTCAGCCACTAATTTGAAGAGGCTATGTGACTACTACAATCTTCTCAACTATAGAAATTTACTGACACACTGCAGAATCAGCACTTCTAGAAACGGATTCAGAAATCACTGTCATCGTTATTGATTTTCGTAACCTCACTTTTATTGACCACTATAATTGACCATCATTGAAATGTTCTGAATTTTATTTCGACAAGTATGAGTATCAGTCGGCCTAGCTCTGCCTACAGATGGCCATGCTGGCAACACATCGGCAGCAGGCACACGTTGTCACTTTGGTGATACGCTCCCTTTAAAGCTCAAAAAATGTATGCAGAGACTCAACAGACCAAGATGGAAATATGATCGTCAATATGCTGCTAACTCAATGCAGTGCGGCAGCCAGCACGTCCTGAGCAGCGAACAAGACCGAAAATACGGAAACAGACTTCCAAGCAATGATGTGCACTTTATGGCTACTACGAATCAGTGCGTCTGCGAGTTCAACCAGGTACCTCTCATTGTCAGACAGGATCAAAGAAAGTAAATGTAAATCTAATGGTAAGCAGATTGAAGTTTCCGGCAAAAAAAGATATTCTGTGCTTTTCTCTGATTGAAAGAAAATTGATAAATCTGGAGCCATAACTTCTGGCATGGACTGTCATCATATCATTACCTTATGAGTTGATGTACCTTGGTCTATGAAGATGAACACATTCCGATTTGGCAAGCATTCTTTTCGGCAAACACAAGATTTTGGTAAATTTCAGCCACATTCTCGCAAACATCACCAACTAATGACAATGATGCACACATATTATAGAAGACAACCTGAAAACATTCGATGCAACAGATTATGGATCTTGGCCTAGTACTTCTCCTTAATCAATGAAAACATAGATAAACTCATTTTTACCGAAAACTTCAATCTGCTTCCCAATGGATTTACGTGTTTTTCTTTGATCGTGCCTGACAAGAAGAGGAACCGAGTAGAACTCGGCAGACGCGCAGATTTGTAATGACCGCAAGGTATACATCATTCTGTGAAAGTCTCATTTTTGACATGGCTTGCACTGCTAAGTTTCTACACATGCTGTGGCAGTTTTATCCACGAGACTTTAGAATATAATATAACTGGGAAAATTTTCGAATGTGTTGATAAGCAAACTATTCAAAGGCCAGTTTCCAACGCACCATAAAGACGAGGTAACTTTCAACAATTGGCTCTATTTATCGAACTTGACGAACATCTTTTGACGAAGGATTGCGGTCACTTGGCGCATTGAAATCAGCAGAGCTGAAGGACTGATACCTGACATAAAATAAACTCGGTAGAGGATCCGCTATTGAAGATCAGCAGTAAGGCGAGACAAACAGAGTACGGCAGCATGAGTCCATGACCCGGCTTCAATATCAGTCCGCAGCCTATATGATAAGTTTCAACCCGAAGTTTTTGGGTTTTTCGGTCGACATTGTCTAACCTAGTACAATGTTTAGAATGCCCGCAAAGTATGTTTAATCCATTCTAGAAAAGAAAATCATCTTTTAAAAATTTTTCAGTCATCAATGGGTTGATCAAGTTATCTATTTGCATTTTTTTCTCGAATCGACGCAAAACTGCTTTAACAAAAGGATAAAAATGAGCCAATATATTCTTTTTAAAAAAGTCAATTAAAATCCCACCATTTCGTCCATTACTGACTTAGCTTAGACATAGACAGCAGTCTTTGGAACTTGCGTCCTTGCCCAGTGTTACATAAGTCATGTGCAAGAAATCTATGCTTCTACGTGTATGTTATCTATGTTATTTTAAGCTTGCCATGACATGATGACTAATGGATGTACATGTAGACCTATGTTTATGAGTTCTATGTTATTCACGTAATGGCTTGGAGATTTGAATTTTGAGATTGCTAAGGACTTGCTCTCAAGATCTGTTCAATTTCTGTGATACTGCTCTAGCTGTGTATTTCCTGCTCTAGTCCTTATCCGAAGTTTTGATAATATAAGACTATTGTATCGATATGACACCAGTAATGTTGCCATAGAAATTAACAATGCCATAGAAAGCACAGATTGCTTTGAATTTACTGAGATTGTGTGCTGGATTTTGTAAATTTAATCATACTGCCCGCTGCTGCCCCCCCCCCAGAAGATGTTTCTTCTGCACTTGCACAATTCGATTCAGATGTCTTGGAATGCTTAGAAGAGTCGGTTGGAATTCAGCTGACTAATGATGCCCGACTTCAGTGTCAGTTGAGCCTGAAACACGGTGGACTCGGGTTGAGATCTCTTGAGAATCATGCATCGCTGCTTGTTTGTCATCGGTCGCCGGAACATATTCCACTTCCAACCATACCAGTGCAATCTTTGAGTCATTTAAATCCCGATTTGGCTGAAGTGTATCAATGGCAACGTCCAGTAGTCAGCGTTTCCTATCAGGTCTAATTGAGGAGGATCAGTTGAAGAAATTAGTTTCAAATTGTTCATCAAGTGCAGATAGAGATCGGTTGCTTGCTGTTTCCTCCTCGAGAACTTCAGATTGGTTGACAGCCGTGCCAAATCCTGCTTTGAATCAACATCTCGAGCAAAATGAAGTTCAAATGCTCATTAAAATGAGACTTGGCTTACGTCTAGGTGCTGAGAATCTGTGCCCACTGTGCTCAGGAAAAGTGATGGACAGATTTGGATGCCACGCTCTCACTTGCAAACGTGGTCCAGACGTCATTCGCCGACATAAAGGGTTGAGAGATATCCTTTTTAGCTATTGTCAGCAAGCACAATTTAATCCGCAACTTGAAAAAGGTCCTGGCAATAATAATTGCCGACCTGCAGACATCCTCATTCCCTCATGGCCTCTCGGCAAGCCTGCAGCTTTTGATCTTACAGTTGTACATCCGCTCAAACCACGCAGTATTGATAGAGCGAGTACAACAGTAAGTGATTGCCTTGCTGCTGCTGAGAAGAGGAAGATTCGGGTTAATGGTGTTATTTGCGAGCAGCTAAATTGGCGCTGCATCCCATTGGCTGTTACAGTATATGGGACTTGGAGTGATCAGGCCATCGCAACTATAAATAAGATCGCTGACCGTCTTGCCATACAAAAAAACAGTTCATCAAGTTTTTCTCGACGAGAATTATTGGAGCGTCTTGGTGTTTCTCTGGCAAAGTCAAATGCTATAGCGCTATTAGCGCAAACTGTGCCAGAAGCGACTTAATGTTTCTTTTTTTATATAAATTTCTTCATACATTTTTATTAGCTTCATGATTCCCATAGCACTTATGTATACCTTTTCTTGTAATGTCAGGTTTTAAGGATTTGTAATATTAATATAAAATAAAAAATAGAAAGCATGGAATTTAGAAGTCTATGATAGAAAGTGTACTATCATAGTGTATTATCCACTTCTATGAATGCTGCCATATCGACGAGTGCTAACGCGCACGAGACGATATCAATGGCAGCATTAATGGTGTCATATCGATACAATAGTCATATTATTTATGAGATGTCTATTTCCGTCATTGCTGGTGTCTGAAACATAGACTTTAGAAGTCTATGGTCTGAAATAACCATAGAAATTAATAATACCATAGAAAGTACTATTATCCACTTCTATGAAAATAACTGATTCATAGACAGGTTTTTCTAAGATATCAATGTCCCATTCGATATCAAAGAAAAAGCTCAGGCCCCAGTTCAAGATCATTTCATAACCAGCCGTCTTTGCTCACTGACGCATTCAGAGCAATAAATTCTTTGAACAATTTATCAACAAATCCAAGCACATGTTCACAATATGGAAATCTATGAGTAGGCAATTGATCAGATGATGTGATGATAATTTATTGAAATGTGCAAGATAACTGCATTACTGCATTAACCAGTCATCACTTGCTCAGAGAGCGAATGAAGTTGCTGATTGGGCAAAAGAACACAATATGAGACTAAATCTAAAAAAGACAAATGAAATGAGAATAAGCTTTAAAATAAAGAAACAGCTAAACTGGAATCAGATAGAAGTAGATGGGGAAATAATTAATCCAATTCGTCAAACGAAGATTCTTGGTTTCATCATCAATGAGGAATTATCTTGGTCAGATCACATATTGAAAATAATGAAGAAAGCACAGATGAGAGTACATTTCGTTAGTGAAATGATGAGATCAGGTTTCGGAGATGCAGATGCTGTTATTGTGCTTGTATACGCACATTCTGGAATATGGCGATCCTGTATGGCATTTCAACATCACAAAAGCACAATCAAATGCTCTTTAATCTGTTCAGGGAAGAGTCATCCACATGATAGAGCACATTCCAGTCGAGTACCACGATTATACTTATGGAGGCCTTTTGATGAAACATGGGCTAGAAAAACTGAGCACTAGACGTTTCATCATGTGTCAAAGACAATTTCAAAGATTGCCGACGATCCTGAGCGAAAGGATACCACAGCGCTCCAATGAGACGATATAACTTAGAAATTCATCCAGCATTATATTTTGTAAAACTGATCGATATAAGAACTCCTTCCTTCCATCTTGTGTATCGCGTTTTTCGTAGCTGTGACTTAATGCCTTTTATATGCTTTTTTTACCAGCCGTGGTTGTTTATCTACAAATAAATGCTTATTTTATACATTTTAAAAGTGAACTTTACATCTATGGCAAGGCCAGGGATATCAGTTTCAGGTCAGTGAGCATTGACTTAATGGAAAAAATTGGAATTTGAGCTTGAACAGCTTAGGGGCCTTCAATTTTGGGTCAAAGTTTTCGAGTAAAGGGCAACATGTTCCTTGCAGCATGGTGCATAAAAGTACAGTTATTTGAGCCACCACGAATTAAATCTTGACAGATGAAATTCGAAGACTTGGCAAAAACGTTACTCTTTTAGACGGCTCATAGGGTGGCCCCGATTATCTATGCAACTTGCTAGATTGCCTCATTACATTAGGAGATGGGAAGGCATTTTCCAGTCATAGATTGCTAATTGCTTTATCCAAAACTGGAACAAGGCCATAGAACGTCCATCTAGCAGGTCTGATATATTTGACGTCATACATCTCCAGCTCATTACATTAGATGATGGGATGGCATAGAGAGTTACTGGGCATAGAGAGTTGATATTGAGATATTTGTTTTAAGAAAAATTTTGTTCTATTTGTTCTAGGAAGTTCTAGAAGGCCATAGAACGTCCATCTAGGAGGCATAGAGAGTTGCTGGGCAGAGAGAGTTGATATTGTAGTATTTGTTCTAGAAAAATTAGCACATAGATTATGAAATATTGTCCTTATAAGAAGGTCAATTACAAAATTTAAATTGTAGTCAACGATATACATTCATCACTGAATTACTATGCATTTGTTTATCCATTTTGTTTCAACCATAGAAATTAACAATACCATAGAAAGTCCTAGAATGGAAATTGCATGAAAATTATGGCACACTCCGGGGAACTTAGTTGCGGCAAAAAGCAAATTTTGCGGACTGGCTTTCTTGTTTTCGGGTTGGCATTTTCAATTATCAAGTCAATTTGTGATCTGGATTGTTCCCCCTAGTCCAAAGATCATGTACACAAAAGCCATAGTGAATTTGCAAAATAGTGCAGCGACAGGATGACAAAGAAGGAAATCCTTTAAAACGTTCTGTATGGTCATCATTTTGAAATATCACTTCTATAATCAATCAAGAGTATAATCAGACACATATACAACTTGCAATGTCGATTTACAGAGCATGCATTGGTCCAGCTTGAAATCAGAGGCCAAGAAATCTCAGAGCATTCATTTTACTTTGAAGGATTCCCCTGTTCATTATATTTGAACAGTTTTGAAAACCTTTGCATGCTTTCAAATATTAGCCTTCAAAATATCATCACACTTCCAACGACATTTATTGTGTTTATTCCAGAAAAGGAAATGATCCAATAATTAAAAATTTTATCTTTGAATTCTTGAGATGTTCTTACAAAATAGTTGTCAATGACTGCTACAAATAGACACAGTATATTAATCCATGGAATTAGTAGGCCATCTCACATTCTTTTTCATGAAAATCCTGCAATTTGCTGTCAACAACTTCTAGATCGAATATGATCAGATTTTTCCATGTGCCATCATTGTACATAGGCACGATATCAAACTTCCATTCTAGTGTATTATTATCTACTTCTATGGTTTCAACTGATATGGTCTAAATCAATTAATGACATGGCACGTAGATGATAGAATAATCGATGAAATTCCTGATAGAGTTTTGAATCAGTGAACAGTGGCATTCGGAAAAGTAAGTCAGCATGTTAATTTAGTAACTAAGCTAAATTATAGATAATAACTGGTCACATTAAATGAATTTTTAATATCTGTCTTCAAATTAAGACTATCCTATATGTTGAAGAATTATTATTATCAATGCAAACTGTAATACCAAGCTATAATAATGCTAACAGTGAATATGTAATTCCATTCATGATTTTTGTTGTTTAATGCTCATATTAATGCAACCATCAGTATGATTGTGTATTTTTTAAATAACGAATGAATTACCATTTTTTCAGATATTTAAGCTATCTTGTGTATGTATCTTGATGACTTTTTAAGATTATTATTAAAGCTGTAGAATATTATTATCAGACTTGTGTCAATTAATCATTAAATGTAAAGGATTACAATTACAAAATACTTGCTTGAAAATATAATTGATGAGGGCCTACAACTAACTGCTAATTACATGTCTATCAATATAATTAATTACAATTACAAATTATTCCGCTATTCTTCATTTAATTTAAATAATTGTTAGTATTACATTATGCGTTTCCCACCACTTCTTTTTCTAAGTATTTTCTTCAGTTAATTACAATTGCTCCTCGGAAAAACAGACTGCGCATGTAGTTAGCGTTGATGTTAAATTACTACCTTTTCATTCTTCAGCTAAGTGTTTTTGCCTTACATCTCTACTACGATTCAAGCTGAAGACACGAGATTGGGATATAGAGCATTGTGGCTTCTGAGAGACTTTTTTATTATTATGTTTGAAATAATATATATCTGCTAAGTTTTAAATTGATTGAAGATTTCAACTTAAGCTTCTATAAGAATATTCGTCTTTCTTTTTCAGGGGGGGGGGTGGAAAGTTAAGTAGTAGTATTTTTTTGATTTGCATTTTCCGTTCAGCAACTAAGATTAGGGGAAGAGAATATCACAACACCGGCACTTAATTTAAATTTTGTAAATATGCTTCATTATAAACTTCATTGAAAAATGCCGGCAGTTGCACATCCGGTACAAATCCGAAAAACAAATTGAAACGTCAAAGATCAATAATACTTTGATTGTCATGACAAATGAAAATGCTAAAAGTTAAGCAAGAATCGTTTGAATATACATTCCTTCGGAAGATCCTTAATCAAGATTCTGGTGGAAAAGTGCAACCAGTGTTGTCTTTCCAAGTGAACCTCCACGCAATGAGTGGTTACCGATGTTGATATATTTTTTATCGCTTATTAGACATCTGTGATCACCTGTGAGGCCTTCAAACTATAATCAAAACTCCAACGAACAAATAAAATGTGATTATGATGTCAGTGATTCATAAAATACAAGGATCATATTGACTAAAAAGCAAACCAAGCGTTGATTGGTGACTCCACGATTTTAAAGTTCTACCGTATTGGGCAATTCAGGAGCAGTTGATTACGAAATCCGCATAAATTTCGTCGGCGAATATGAAAACATTCACGCATCACTGTGAAAAAAATAACCATCAATTTTCGTTTAATGAAAGTTGAGTAATTCAAGGCCGGAAATAAATCACACATGTCATATCGCTTCATTGCTCTTGAATTCTCGAATAAAGTCCACCAGTGGTCCAAATTATTATACAGGAGGAGGTTTTAGATAAGACAGTGGGAAAATCAATGAAAATAGAAAGTCACAATTTATTTGAAATTGACCATTGATAACATGCTTGTATGTTTACCGTACAAACACTGCACAGATTATTCCGACAATTTCTCTGCAAGACTGGGCTGGGCGTGTTAACTAGTATGTACAACAATCAATTCAGCTGAATTCTGATGTATTTTACAATAATGAAGTGTACTGTCTACCACTTGTTTCATGGTTTTTAATCCAGATACACACTGTCGTCATTAATCAAGTCTACCAAAGTCACTGGCCTCCAGTCCAGTACATGCTCTGAGAGTTGAACGTCCCTTAGATATATTATATTAATCATAGATGTCCCTGATATTGTCTACTTTTACACTTAATTGATCGCAGAGTTTTAAGTAACTTCATTAAATAAATTCTTTATGCTGTCGTGTGTTTGTTTTTCCTTCTAAACACACATTTACACGAAACACAGGACTAAGTCGGCAGTGCACGAAAGGTTTGGCTTTTTTGAAAGAACAAATTATGTTGATCTAAAAAGCTGTGAATACTCATTTTTGCTTCATTTGCAAAGTAATGAAAAATCACCTCCTTTATGACGCTGCCATCAAAACTATCTCTATGAATATTTGCAATAATTTGGAGCAGATAGATGAGCAAAAATAATCTTCATCTTGTTCTTGTAACCGGCAATGCCGAGCAATTGGATGCATTTCGAAACTAAATTTTCGGGTAAACGTGACCAAATGAAGGAGATCAATGTGATTCTGATAGCACAATTGATAACCTCGCGCGATGCTTAAGAACGCCCGCAAAGCAAGTTTGAATTATTTCTTAAAATTTGCAACTTTTGAAAATGTTTCGGTCATTAAAGGGGTAAGATATAATCACTGAATGGGGTTCCTTTATGAAGTGAGTATGTTACATGATAGAAATTCAAACACTGGCAAATTAAGAGGTCAAATCTACCTTTTTATTTATTACTGTTATTTATTCATTGATTATTGTTGCCTTGACAACTGATGTGTGGTGGTGAGGGTTTGATCCAGCCAACTGACAGAGTCGCGTAAGTGGCTCGTAGCTCAGATGGTTAGAGCACAGGTCTAGTTAACCTTGGTCGTAGGTTCGAATCCTACCAGCCGCACATCTTTTGCATGGCAATTTGATCTATCGTTTATCTAATTTCATTGTTGTTAATTGCATTCACGACATGGTTTAAGATGCTTTGGTGGACAATGGACTCCCCGCTACTTGCCTTAATGTCGGCGGTCATATTGTGACGTGTTATTTATTCAGTGATTTATTGTGTTGCCTTGAATGATGATGGGTGGTGAGTGAGGGTTTTTGATCAGCCAATGAGCGAAGTCGCGGCTCGTTAGCTCAGATGGTTATGCTTAGAGCACAGGTCTCAGGTTAGTTGGTGTAGGTGTTCCGATCGAATCAGCCGCAATCTTTAGCATGGCAATTTTTGATCTATCGTTTATCTATTTTCATTGTTTCTAATTGCATTAACGACATGGGTTTAAGATGCTTGGGTGGACAATGGATCCCGCTACTTGCTTAATGGTCGGCGGTCACAATTGTTGACGTGTTTGTTTATTGTGTTATTGTTGCCTTGACAACTGAGGTGTGGTGGTGTTGAGGGTTTGATCAGCCAACTGACCAGAGTCGTGTAAGTGGCTCGGCAGATGGATGGTCGAGAAGCACAGGTCTAGTTAGTTCTTGGTCGTAGGTTCGAATCCTACCAGCCGCAAAATCTTTTGCATGGCAATTTGATCTTATTATTATTTATCTTAATCATTGTTTGTTAATTGCATTTTCGACACATGGTGGAAGATGGATCCCCGCTACATGCCTTAATGTCGGCGGTCACAATTGTGACGTGTTTTGTATTATGTTATTTTTCAAGTGTTTATTTGATGTGTGTTGATGATGTGGGGTGAGTGAGGGTTTGATCCAGCCAAAAAAAAAAAAAAAAAACCAGGGGAAACAGAGTCGCGTAAGTGTGCTCGTAGCTCGTAGGGTCGAATCCTACCAGCGTTAGTTTCGTAGCATCGTAGTTCGAATCCTCCAGCCGCGGGGACATTGTTTGCCATGTCAATTTTGATCTATCGTTTATCTAATGCATTTGTTGTTAATTGCATTCACGCTTTGGGTTTAAGATGCTTTGGTGGACAATGGCCGGTACTACTTGCCTTATTGTCGGCTGACACAATTGGTGTGTGTTATTTGGTTCAGTGATTATTGTTGCCTATGACAATGATGTGGTGGTGGGTCGGGTTGTTCCAGCCAAAGTGTAGTCTCGCGTGGCGTGGCTGTAAGTCAGATGAGCTAGGCACAGGTCTAGTTAAACCTTGGTAGTAGTTTATAATCTACCAGCCGCACATATTTTGCATGGCAATTTGATCTATCGGTTTATCTAATTTGGGGCGTGTTAATTGCATCACGACAGGGTTTAAGGCCGGTTGGTTGACAATGGAGGTGTTCTACTTGGAGTTGGTCGGCGGTCACAATTTTGACGTGTTTTTTAGGGGTTGTGGAATTGTTGAGGACAGATTCGCGTAAGTGGCTCGTAGGTTTGATCCAGCCAACTGACAGAGTTCGGACCGTGGCTCGTAGCTCAGAATCCTACAGCCGCACAGGGGGGTGCATGCGTAGGGGGCGGAGAGGGGTATTCAATTCTTTTGCATGGCAATTTGATCTATCGTTTATCTAATGGGGTGGGTGATTAAATGGATTCACGACATGGTTTTAGATGCTTTGGTGGACCCCAATGGTGTTACGCCTACTTGCCTTATTGTCGGCAGGGGGTGGATGTGACGTGTTATTTATTCATTGATTATTGTTGCCTTGTCACTGATGGAAAGTGGTGTGGGTTGATCCAGAGGGTGGAGTGATCGCGTAAGTGGCTCGTAGCTCAGATGGTTAGAGCACAGGTCTAGTTAACCTTGGTCGTAGGTTCGAATCCTACCAGCCGCACATCTTTTGCATGGCAATTTGATCTATCGTTTATCTAATTTCATTGTTGTTAATTTGTTTAATCACGTATCACCTCAATATTGATATTTAGTAACTCATTTGAATGCAATAGCTACAATATTCTTAAACAAAAATGATGTGTATGACAGTACAAGATCGGTACATATCACATAAATTGACAAAAATTAGCAATGTATGCAATGCAACCGTAAGCATAAAACAATTTTGGCACAAAATCCAGAATGCATATTTTAGCCATCCATGGATTATTAAAACCACAAAACCAAAATATTTCTGAGTGCTTCATCATTGAATGTTTCACAATTTGATGTTTGTAAATGAAAAGAACCACGAAATTCACATGAGGATTTAACAGTACGAGTCCTCCCGTCCAATCTCAACGAGTACTAACTTTGAACAGAGTAATATTTGATACACTTAGAAATATTTGAATTTCAATCATAATTTGAAGTGTTTTACCAAATGTTTGGTAATTTTCGCTGCTTTTGTAATACATTCTCTAATCGACTATAGTGAAACATTCATTTCACCATTTCAAAACTTATTCTTGCTCGAAGTCGAACTAAGTCATCGATTGGCGTTACCTGGAAAGGTTGACAATGGTCGTAACAAAAATATATCAACCAATATCTGCAAACATTATAATAAACAAAAATTCTAAAACATGGTCAATGACGAAAGTATGACCAATATAAGAAATGTTGTAGAATAGTCTATGTACACTGTGCAGATGCATCTTCGTTTCAGCGTTCTGATCATGTAACGCATTGCCGGACGGCACTGGGCACTCCAAATGAATCCTTTATTTCCCTTTATTTTTCTGTGTAACATTTGCTATATTGAACAGACAAAATTGACAGCATTCTTAACAAAACATAGCTGGCAAAATTTCATTATTGAATAATCTAGCTCTGAGACCAAACTAGCTCTTAGAAGCCGAAATCTTCCCATGATGAGTGCAGATTCTTTAATCTTCCCTATTAACGACAAGACAACACAGCATTATCCTATCTCAAAATAGATGTAGGAGTTTCCGCGTAAAATATTCTGTAAGTTGAGCTAAGAAATGTCATATTTTCATAATTGATAACAACAGCTGTCGGTATGAATTACCGGCATTAATTTGAGATGCTACACCAATGAGATAAATTCATTTTGTCATTTTCAGATACATATACAACGAGTCTTTTACCCAATAAGGAATCTCGATGGATCAGCTATCAATGTCGAAAGAATTTTCCATGTAGCATTAATGACAATAGACAAATCAACAATTAAAACTCAAGCTTCATCGCCCATTGGATATTTTTCTTATCTTCGTCTCTAGTTTCAGTATTTAAGGTACTTCGACTGCACACTATTCCTCGCTCAACATCGGTAGTCAAAAAGCATCCATTCCCATCAACAGCAACATGAAGTCAGTATTCATTCTCTCCTTGGGCCTTACTCTCATCATCGCAGTCCACAGGTAAGTCCTACAACAGGAGCCTCAATCGATGAGGATGTAGTTGCTAAACGCCTGCATTTAACTCAGTGTAGTCGTGCTTTATTATTTCCAATTTAAGTGAGAGGAAGAGAGCATGAAGCCCTCAATTACCTACTGTTCATCTGGTTATCCCGTAGCTCTGTGATTAATGCTATGGACTAATCACTATGGAACTATGGAATAGGGAAAGGGTTCAAATCTTACCAGAAGCAAGAGGCTATGGGGATGAAGGGTCAGAAGCGTCACTTGCAAACATCACAACACGGAAGATTTTATGTATACGTTACCACAGAATTAGATTGTTTAATCGTATCATTTTGCTAGAAGTGCAAACTGATTCAAACAGATGGCACATGCAGGAACTTAATAAGTGGACAAAAAGAAATTTTTAATACCTTGCAGAGATAGGAAAAATAGTCGTGCGTCGCTTGCGGATTACTCTAAATTCCTTCAAAATGCTCAGATCGACACGACTCCTTCAGATTCGAAGAATTCAGATCATTGCACAAAAGTTTTCTCGATAATTTTGGGTCCTCCGATCATTTTTAAAAAAAAGATAGCAGGCGCATGAAAAAACGTTCACAAACTTCTCTGTAGAACTTGACATCGTCTGTCTCATTGCTGTGTGATCCGGTTGATAACAGTCACTGAAACTTTGCACAATTTGGCGTGTTTAATGTTGAACTGGCTGCTCATTGTTCGACTGCTATGGTATTTAGTCAGAAGAGTGTGCCATTTCATTTACGTTACATGTTCCAATGTTTCCCTTCTAGTTAAACGGAAGAAGAGACGACCTGTCTAATTCTGTGTACGCTACCTTATCAAGCCTCGAACATCGAAATCGAGTAAGAGAGCAGAACAAATTATTAAGCAAGATATTTAACTGATTGCGGAATTTCTTTAGATGATAAGTTCGTGGATGTTATCGATTTTACAATTCTTCGGTAATTGCAAGACTGTTTTGAAGAAGGACCATCTATTAATTTAAATTTTGTGATATTGTTTATAAATGGGCAACTATGCCACATCAAATGTTCCACTTTTGCTGACAAGTGCAGTGAGCGGCACCAATTTGGCCAGTCATAGTGGCATATAGATATGGTAGATGAGAAAGCCAAACAAGAAAATTAAATTCTTATTTTGATATTAATTTCTTGATTAAGCGATTTTTAATAACGCTGAATGCCTTCCTGCAACATCATTGTTTATGATTTTAAAATATGAAAAAACTGTCATTGTGGGAACTCTTTTACGGCACTAAACAGTATGGTCGTCAAAGATTTATACACAAAGTGTATTGAGTCAGAATGTTTGCCAAAAAAGAAAGTAAGAGCTAACACTTTTAATAAACCAATGTGCAATCACGGCAAATACAGATTAGAAAATAAACAAAATGTACGGATGTTTGCCAAAAATCATAGCCAAAATCTTATGGAATGATATAAGATATAATGCATTTATGAGTTGAAGCTCTGTCTGAACGACAAATAGACTACCAGTAGTGTTAGTGCGTTGATCATCAGATCAAATTGACTAGAAGTAATAAATCATAATGATTACCTTTCACATTAGAAAAATTTGTTCTGTAACAAATCTAGCCAGCAATTTTCGTGACATGGACAATAATAGGCTTCGCAGCAGTTGGAAATATGGCATTTTTTCATGAGTACAAGACAAAATGAGTGATGACAAGAATTAAGCACATTTCACGAAACCATTCGGTCAGTCGCTCGACAGACCTAAAAATTAGCGATAGACAAATATTTGGAAATACTTTAAGATAGGTGAAAGACGAAGTTCAAAAATGTTGAGTTCTAAGTAATTCTAAGATGCCATCGCTTATTCTAGAATTTATTAAGATGTCGAAAGTATAGTTCAAGTTTCTCGATAAAACACCGCGAATTACTTGATGTTCCCGCAAATATCTCATTATAAATATAACGTGTAAGACCGGCACTATTATCAAAACAACCAGGCAAGATCGGAAACAATCGCTCCCGTATAAGGAATCATCATCATAAAAACTTCTAGTTTGAATAGAATTATTTCATTATTCAAATAAGCGTAATATCCCTAACAGTCATCTGCATCTGACATGCATTTTGATTTTGGACTGAAGAACGTGGTTGAAAGCCTTAGATTTTGATGGAGGCCGCGACTGTGATTCGAGTATAATGAAGTCCTACGAAACATTTTACAATCACATACACCTACTAAGTGAGCAAAGTGCAGTAGTGAAGATCAACTTATATTGGCATCGTTATTAACGCTTGCACCTTTTATATCAATCAGTCGACAGACTCAAAGGTCAAATTTGACCACAGAATGCATGTCAGACTTCAATAGCGGTTCTTTTATCAGCAAAAGTTTGTCAGGTAGCGTACTGATGAAATACTAAATATCACAAGAGAATATATGATATATACCGAACTTCTTTGAATGGAAATCACCCTTTAATGAGAGTCGCTCTCATGTGGAACAAAATAACAATGATAGACGCCCTTGTGTTAGAGACACATCAAAGCTCACTACATATTACATGTGAGCTTACAAAATAGTGAACAGGCTTGTAAAATTCATAATACACAATATAGAAACACAAAGATCCGCAGTGGTGAAAATCAAGCTCGCATTGGATTAACTAATCACTTAAATTCTGATTGAGTAAGGCCTAAGATACACTGCCAGCTTTTGCCAAGAGTCTCCGAGCAAAGCGTTTCGTAGCAAATCTAAAGTCATCATTGCATCTATTGTAGACTGCCAAACAGCGAGCAAAACAAAGCAGAGCGATAAATAGCTTGCGAACATGTGTTTGCTTGAGTCGCTCGTGTTTGCTTTGCTTTCAGTGTGGCTGAGGCCTACTATAGAACATCTTATTGAAGAAAGTAGAATTACCGAAGGTTGTGATCCATTCCATCCATGAATGCACATTATAATCAACAGAATAGAGAACAAGATATGCCATTGAATGACAGACCAAGACGGTCATATTCATCTGGTAAACTGAAAGACGCGACTCTTACTGAAAAAAAATACGGTATTAATTAATATCCTACTATCCTCTTCAACATGTACGTACCTACAGGTACTATGAAGCCTTCGTGAAGTGATGTTAATGTGCTGTCAACAGCAGATGCATCACAAAAGCAGTTATCATCATGGACTGAAGAATGTACTAGTCCATCTAAATGATGGTTGAGAGTTAGGAAGAATAATTCTTACTGTTGGGTTCTGCCCAGTCAAACAGTTTACTTGACGTGAAAGTGCAGGCTTTTTCGCTGCGTAGTGTTCAACGGAGTCTAAGCGTCTTCCTGCTTATCTTTGCGACAACTGTATGTATGTTTTATCTTTGAATAACCCACTTTGGCTCAGGCCGTCTAAAACAGGAGAGCTCTGCTGTGAATATAGGAAATATAACCACAACAAATTAGCAAAACAAATCAGAAGCATATTTATCAGGAAAACTTTGAGAAGAACCTGCGCCAGAGAAATAGTTTGGAATGCATGTAGCTTTTTATTACGGATAGAAATCGAACAAGCGCCGGTGTATCCGATCCACAAATAAAAGAAGTCACTGTATGAATGATATCCACTTCTAAACTACAATTGCTTGAGCTAATTGCGTACTGATGGAGGTCAGTGCATGTGTAGAACAGGGCTTCCTATACTTCATCGCTACTCATTGACCCTGTGGATATCAAATATCCTTAACAACTGCACAAATAGTTTGCGTATTGTGATCATATTATCTGATGCAGAATGACTGCACATCTTTCGGACAAAAAACCACGAGTAACTCACATAGAAACTCCAAGTTACTTAGTTAATAAAAATATGTTTTTAGGCCAACTGGCAGTGTCCATTTTCTTAATGATTCAGGCATTATTTTTAGACTTGCGAGTAATTCACAGAATGAGACAGATACATCATTTTCTCATGTACCAGATTCGTCCTTGGAGCCGTTTTTGATCATCTAAACTCCGCATCATGTCCGACGTAAAGGTATGTTCAGTATCTTGTGAAAGCAAAGGAAGGTCTTCTTTCATGACAAGTTTTTCTAAAATCAGCAGAGAGCATCAAAAGTTAAATATTCAGTCCATAGCACGACCCTACGAAGAATATGTATCAGACGTGATGAGTGTTGCATAAAGTAATACAGGGAAGTCATAGATGTTTATTGATATTGTTACCGGACTATAGACAGCAATATCAGTGATTCTATGTTTCACTCAGCGAATCCGTCTAAGTTAAAGCGTCGTTCGATACTATGTGGAACTCTATGTGATTCGCTGTGTATCACCACCTACACAAAACTATCTCTATGTACGAAGCACTATGCCACTCGCGCGGAAGACCTTAATCACCACCGCCCACACAAAACTATCTCCATGTACGAGCACAACGCCACTCACGTGGAAGACTTGCATCACCACCTAGGCTTTACTATCGCCATGTAAGAAGCACTATGCCACTCGCGTGCAGGATTTGCATCGTCGTTTACACTGACTTAAGTTCACAAACAACTGGAAGAATGCCTTATGTTTGTAAGAGTGGATACAAAAAGTTCTCGTTTGATATGCAATCCAGACAGAAAAAATTTGATAATTACGTCAAGGTTGAGGAGATTCACCATTTCGGACTGATGATAACTGCTTTGACAAAAAATCGAACACAAAAACTTTTAAGCGCAATTCAGGCTCTCCTAATGAAGTTCTAAACATGCTCGAAACACATGCAAAACTTATTTAACAACTATGAGGGATAAATTATCCCGGATAATAGCGGCTCGATAAAAAAAGCATCGGCACAATAGGCACAAGGAAAGTCTTAACATAAAAATCTTAACATCTTAATCCTAGCGATTTTCTATGAGACAAGCACATTGCAAATAGCAGATATGATCTTACTTAAAGCACAGGATCCCAATGTAAATCAAAATCAAATAGATGAGTAACTTCCGCTAAAAACTCAAAAATAAATTTTATTTTATATCATGTATTATTATCTTCGTCATCTGGTAGCAAACTTTTGATCAAGTTGTTTAAGCTATCAGTTTTATCACAAAAGGTGAACCACTCATTTCAGCATAAATACAAGTGACGGCTTCCTTATTGCCATCTTTTCCTGGCGTGCGACTTATTCAAAGGAATCAATGCATGGACATTCAATGGCATCAATGAGACCTTCGGTGTGCCCTAATATTTTATCAAAGACATCTCACTGACATCCAGACTCATGTGTCACTAAAAATTGAAGTCATGAACTCCTGATTGCGATACACAAGCACTGCACAAGCGATTCCTTCACTGTATGTCAATTCATATACAGAGGCATATTATAGTTCAATGAAAACGTTGATTTCCTGGAGCGGTTCTGCATAAAAAACAGGACTTCTAGGAGTCATTGCGAGAATTTTCCACGGTCGTCCTGATATTGGGCATGCTTTATTCAATCCCATTGGAGTCCTATTATGAATTTCACTACTTAAGACGAAACACGACAACAATCTCAGACCTGGTCCAAAGATGACGATACAAATATTATACTGAAACTTACAGTCGTGGCCAGACTTTCTTCATAAGTTCAAAAATCTGATTTATACATGCTACATTAATTTAGTTTAACTGAAAACAATTGAAGAGTGATGCTTAAAAAATGAGTAAAGGTACGAATGGTAAGCTCAGAATGGTCAACATCTTGCATTCACTGCAGAAATGCGTTCAGACATTGATGCAATACGCCTTCGTGTTAGACTTGGGTCGATTTCTTTTCGCAATAGCATTCTTCAAAGACGCTGCTGACGTCGTGGACTTCTCATCAACTCTTTTTCAGAAAACTGCAACAATTTTCAATGGGTATCAGATCTTGGAAGTTCCCTGGCCATGGGCTATGGCCCTCAATGAATGATCAATGCAAGCAATTAGACGATTAAATACAAAAATAATTGCTCGTGTGCACCGAACAGCATTGCACAATGGGAAGATTTTCTCTATTTTGATCGATTGTTGCACATATTGCTTGCTACATTATCAATAGAAAGTCAGAACTGGGTTAATGGAGAATGGAGTAACATTTATTACTGTGCGATCAATTCTAGCCACGACGTGCATCTATGCTCATGAGACTGTTATATATTTATTGTGCTTCTCAAGAACAGACTGGACATATTTTGCTCGCGAAATAATGGAAGCAGCTAACTTCTGCTTATAATATAGAACTTAGACATCCATTCATGAAATGCAAACATCATGCGGCTTCGCTGCTCAATATCACCTGAATCGTCCGCTTGCTGACCTAAAAATCTTAATTCTCCGAAAACAAGAACACAGATCAGAAAAGACAGCTGTGCAGTTCGAATGTACATTAAACTTTCATCTTATCTGCACAATGACCCTCGCCCAAATAACTGCAGTCTGAACTCTGAAATCGATGTATTTGAATCGAGCTAAGTCAGTGCATTATCCAACGATTTTGACATGAGACTGCTTCGTAAGAATTCTAAGTGTTTCTGACGGCGCAATTTTACCGTAGAACATTTTCAAGACAGTATTATCAAAGATGTCTTTCCAGCAATGTTGTTCGATTGACTTTTACATTTTCTAGCAGTTGGTATAGGATTCCATTCATACTTGGTGTCCCATGTGGTTCGTCAGATGGTTAAATATCAGACAAAATCGGAGAATAACACTATTGCATGAAAGAGCTTCCTTTCAAGACACTAACGATAAAGTCAATCTCAGTATTACATTCCTGACAACACTCGAATCGTAAAATCAAGTCAGATAGCTTGTTTAACGATCCGCAGCAACTGAAAACTTCAAACGTGTCAGTTATCAGCAGAACTCAAAGTAGCGCTAGAACGCAACCATTATAACTTGAAGAAATAACATGCGACAATTTGCCAGAAACGTCGCTAGAGATTACAGCATGAATTTAAAAATATGTATCTGTTCTATGCTCTTTTTTGGAACAACAGTATTATACACTACTCAATCAATCCTAGCAGACTCATTGATTTCAAACTTTTAATGCGAAATGTACATGGTTAGAAATTATCGTTATATTCATGCAAATTTAATTGTTGAATCAATATTGAGTTTAAACATCAAGTTGGTTACATGTTCCCCAAGCTTGCTATCGCTAGAGATTACAGCAGCAATTTACAAATGTACATTTGCTCTATGCTCATTCTTGGAACAACAGAGATACACACTACTCCATCAATCCTTCCTAGGAGACTCTCATACATTTCAAACTTTTTTTTATCAAAACTGACATATATGAAATGTGCATGGTTAGAAACTATCGTTATACTCATGCAAATTGAAATAGTGAATCAGTATTGAGTTTAGGCATCAAGTTGGCTACATATTATCCAAGCTTATTGATCTCATTAAAATGACCTAATTATGACCTCATTAAAAATAGTCAAATAATTTGTACGCACATTTTGTAGAATTTTATTTCACGTTTTAGCCAAGTGACAAGTCTAACGCGACAACGAAGTGATAGAAGCGGCTGAATCAACAATTCACACCTCGATGTATTATGATATTTATAAGATGAAATGAAAGTGAGAAGTTTAGAATATGCGTGTTATACAGTAATAGTTTTGTCATCAGAGATAGAAATTATGTCAAAGCTTTTACTTACACCATTAGTCCTAGAGCTAGCACGAAGTTGTTGAAGCAACGAAGCCGTATCTGAAACCTCCGCTTAGCCTTGCGCATCACTTGACTGCTACAAAACTGTACATCTGTCGGACTAGACATCTTTCATAAATAGATTGGTTTGAAAAACCCCATGTATTTCCAATGTAGAGATTGTAGCATATCGGCTTTAAACGAGGGCTGTGCACTAGCCGCACCTGCTCGCATCGGTGCACCGTATGTGATAAGCGGAGCATTGAAATTTTTAAAAAGTTGCACTGAAGCACCTACTGAAGTAAAGGTGAAATATCATTCGTGTCGCGCTCTAGATAGTCGAGTGATAGTCAATTAAAACTGCAAAATCTTGAAAATAGGACATCTATCTTTCAAGATATACATCAGCATTTCCTAGAATTCAATGCAAATTTTATAACGTATACTAGGAAAATTCTAGTAGTGCTAAGGAATTCGAAGCAGACTTAGACAGGCCTCCCTAAGCTTTATTTTGCCAACAATTGCAAGTGACTCTCGTCACACGTAACTCACACGTCTCTATGATAGTTCTAGTGGAATTCTTTAAAACTGGTCAAAACAGAAATTGTGCAGAAATGCAACAAAAATGGCAAAAAAATACAATCACTAAATACTAAGTCAATGGTGGACGAAAAGTCGGGTTTTCAATTGCATCTTTTAAAATTGCATTTAGCATAGGAAGAGTCTATTTTTGATTCCCTTTTAAAAATGCCTGAGCTCATCAGAAAAAGTAAAAAGATGCCAAGCCACATCACCGCAATCTACAAGAATGTCAGCATCTCGACATTACTCAACTTCAAGTAGTCTCTGTGAAGTAATTATGTTACCGGATGTCGAAAAACTCTTTCGGACAGGTCGCTGGCCGCTAGAATGCTAAGATGGTCCTTACCTTAGAGGAGCAGCAGCAAGGTACCTCATTCACCAGAGCTTGCGATCACTACGAAATTCCGGAATTCTAAGGTCGAAATTTTGTTGCCTAAAATGATTTACTGAGAACTTGTACTCGTATTATCTGATTTCCGTCACTTTTTCACATTTCTCTCAACATCAGGAAATGCATCGGTTATTTCATAAGATAGCCGTGATTTTCAAAAGGTTTCATTTTCCTGATATCTAGATTTGAGGTTTGAATTGAATATAATGAGGTTGAATAGAATTGAATAATGTTCTTCTAATTGGATTAATTATACTGTATGCTTTAAAAATATTCTCTCCAATTCCCCGTGAATAAGATAACAGATAAGATTAATAAATAATAATTGAAGCTATGCAGTGAAATATTACTTTAATTGAAAGTCACGCATTTCGGTGCACCGGAACGAGAGCCGGCGCGGGCAGACGAACCGGTCCACAGGTGCACCGCGCACAGCCCAACTTTATAAACGAATTTACAGAGCTACCGTATTCATTGCAAATTTCATTCGAAGACCTATTTTCTACATTAAAGTTTTTCTAAATTGCATAGAAAACATCTACAGAACATACTCCTTTATATGAGTAGTCGTTCGAAACAAATGACCGAAGTGCATGTTTGTTGTGATTTCCGAGAAAATGTTGTGAAGTAAAAATATCAGAACATCAAAACGCATGATGATGAGAAATGATATGATCTACAAAAAGATAAATTGATGTTCGATACGATGAGTTTACAATATACGTTGCATGAATGTGATAAATAATGTCAAGGAAATATATACAGATAAAATATTATATAGACAAAAATGTTCGGAGAGAATAATAAGATAGCTGTAGAAGGAGAGGACAATTACATTGCAGAAATAGCATTTGAATATAGACCTACATTATTGTAGCAAGGTGCATATGAATGATATTTAGATACATTGCAGATATTTTATATATACACGTATATATATTTTTAACAATAATTTTCGCCAAATGAATAACCAAATGAATAGGTTTTAAAAAAGAATGATACGGTCAATAAATAAGGTCTTATTTCTAGACTATATACACGACTGTCTCTTTTATGAGTCCGATGTTAAAAAATTATATATATATATATACAAGGTGTTTCAAAAGTAGGCTAACAGTAGAAATTGGCCTTGAAAAGCTATGTCTTAATGCTATAGATTAATAAGCTATGTCATAATAATCTTTTTCACGATGCCACAGATAGCTAATATGCCTTGTATTCGTAAGGGGCAAAAATTCAATACTCTTCGACATCGCGTAAATCATATTAAAATATCTCATGATCTCCAGTGTTTTCATGCCTACATATTTCACTACAACCCAATTTGAATCTATACCGATCATGAGAAGTCGAATTACTATCCAACATCTATCAAAAAAAATTATTAGGAAACCATGTAAACAAGATAGTAGTTGTTTCAGTGTTACTGCGGAGAAGGAAGAACAGCTGACATTCGAATGTCCTCCGCGCCCCTCAGCCTGGTGCACGAAGACGCTGTCGTCAACACAAGACAGGGAGGCGAAGAAGGACCTTTGTTAATTCCAGCCTCCTCTTAGACCATCGTCAGAAGCTTCTGACGATGGCCTAGAGGAGGCTGAAATTAATAAAGGTAAAAACAACTACCATTTTGTTTGTTTAAATTAATCAACTTAAAGTTGCAAAAATTCACGAACGCAAATGCTCAAAATGTCCACCATGGACATCGGCACATTCTTGTAGTCTTTCGGCCACACTGTGGCACACAGTTCTGCATAAGTTCCTGTCATCACTGATCTCTTGACAGGCATGTGGTGTGACCGTACACTTTCTCCTTTACAACGCCCCAAAAGAAAAAGTCCATCGGAGTTAGATCGGGAGAGCGAGGAGCCAAAGGATGCTACACATCTCCCGATCCACTTTCCTGGAAAAGTGTCATTCAGATAGCTTCTGACACTCACTGCAAAATGGTGCACCATCCTGCTGAAGTACAGCTCATTGAAGTTGTTCAATGACTGCATCTCAGGAACGCAAAGGATTGGAGCATTTGAAGTCAGCCGTCACAGAAAAATACTGGCCCAATCACACCGTTGCTTGACATACCGGCCCAGACGGTTAAGCCAGCTGGTTCAGCTCATTTGTTGATACCATGTGCGGATTTTCAGGGAACCAGTAGACACAGTTATGTCTATTTACGTGACCTGAGAAACTGGCTTCGTCAGACCAAACGGTTCTCCCGAATTTCCGACAACATGAGCACAGCAAACTGCAAGCTGCAACAGTCTGGGTCGGTATGGTTTCAACTCAACTTTCCTCATCTCGTTTGATGTTATTGAAACTGATCGAGGGCGTCCTGACTTCGTATCTCGAATGCGATAAATAGCAAATCTTGATGGAGGATTGCTGTGAAAGGCATTTTCCAAAAGGACAAAAAAGCTTCAAGCTTGTTTAATTCACTTCAAGTCAAACTAACTTGATTCAAATCATTGGTGCTATATCTTGTCCATGATAGATTTCAAAATTCCTTTGCCAATGGAATGCTACTGCATAGACTTCTAAATGATAGTAGCAATTACTTCGAAGTCTATGGCTCATGTTGGACTGATCATGGATATCCATCGACTGATTCAGGTGTAAATCGCCTATATGTAAATAATACTACAAAAGAAAAAACAACTTTTATCAGCTGCCGATCGATTTCAGCCGTTTCTGGCTTCCTTTCTTTCAGTTGTCCCAGGACGATAATCGCTTGGACCGTGAGTGCAAGGAAGCTATGTTCATTAATATATTTCATCCTTGCCTCAACGCTGTTTGATTTCTTTGATTTGGATATGATATCTGAAATTTCTGTACAATTTCGTTGAATAAATTAGTTGATTGCCTTGACAAGCCAGAAGCAGCTGAAATCGATCAGCAGTTGATAAAAGTTGTTTCTTCTTTTGTAGTATTATTTACATATTTTATAGCATTTGTATTTTACTTTTTACCTATATATAATATATATATATATATATATATATATATATATATATATATATATATATATATATATATATATATATATATATATATATATATCTTAATCATAGACCGAGACCCCGAAAGGAAAAAATTCAAGAGGTGAGAACAAAATCTGACTTAAATCAATTCATAAAGCCTATTTTAAAAGTTTGATATCATATTGTCAAGCTTTTTAATTGTTGAAGGCATCCCAAAGCAAATTCTGTATGCCTATTTAGTAAAGTTTAATTATTATGAGGTCCGGAACAACATTTTATGAAAGTAAAATATTCTCGCACATTTACTGAAATCATAAATGCAAATAATATTGAGTAACTGATATTTTAAAGGATCTTGCTTGAAAGGGAGTGTTTAGCGTTGAAGCACAATGTTCCGGACCTCATTCACTAATATACAGATTTCGTTAAATTCGACTGAGAGCGGTATTGCATGTCTCAGTTTTATGCAGTTGAATAATGTCCATGCAATCATTCGTTGCTGTAACAGTACTTTAGTTTTGACGTCATTTACTGCTTTAATGATTTTACTTAATTTCACAATACCTCCTACATCAATTTTCTGTAGCATTCCATAGAAATTGTAGTGAAGTCACAACACCTATGAGTGTCCTACTAGTCGAAGAGGAGGGATTGTGAATAAAAACAACCACTCACATGGAAGAGTAAGCTGTATGCTTTTCTTACAAATCATACTGAAGAAATACCGCTTCCACTTTAATCAGCATTCAATAATTTAATAAAGTCGTGTATATAAGCAATATGTCAAAATTTCTCCGTTGGAAGACGTTGAGGGTTTTTTTAATTCCGGTTATTGATGAAAGATAAACGATCTGGTCCGGCAAACGTGCAACTCTGTTCAATAGTAAAATGCTATGACGTCTTGAGCACGACCTCGCTCCCTGCACAACTTCGAGTCAGCTGCCAGACTATGTACAGCAGCTAAAATGTGCAAGAATTTGAGTCGTTAATCAACGACATTTTGCTCCATTATGTGAGTTCTTCATGTGAATTTTAGCAATATGAATCAAGAGTTCCAGCGTTGAAGACTACAGATGGTCAAAATGCTACAAACTACCTTTTCAGAAGGTCATAATGTTAACGATCGACCGCAATCTGATAACGATATGTGATAAGTGATATTATATAGGAGATTTGAATATGATAAACACCTCGAAATTTAGTTTTCTAACCAAATATCACTCGTTCAGCAATAGTTGCACATTGTCCCTCACATTCAACAAAGTTTTTTTAGTCAATGTTTTCTACAAATTTACGTCAAATCTCTTAATCAGCATTGAATGCTTTCAATGCAAGTAATCTGATAGTCTGAGCTATCGCAAAACAAACCCATGATGTGAATATTATGGAGTGCTCTGACAAAATGTGAGTTTATAGTACAGTGACATAGTGACAGATTGCTTACAGTTTTACTAAGCACAAATATTGCTGTTTTCTATTGCGTCATATTTACAGAATTATTTCACTTAAGTGCTGTTAATGATGCCTCTTACAATTTACTCGATCTTCTATAAAACATTTAATAACTCGCAGTGACTCAAGTAAATATCAATGAGCTAATAAATTCAATACAAGCATCACAATTCAGATAAGTGCATGAAGTGCTATAAAATGTAGATCCGCAAATATATTTAAGTATTTTTCATAGGCATTAAAACGTATTAAAAAGGCTTCCTTCTCATGCGATCATTAAAGCTATCTAAACATGAGTAAACCTTACGGTGATAATGCGAATAGATTTAAGTTGTAATTAGAATCTAAAAGTTAGTTCGAGTGAGAATTTAACATTTACTAGTTACATGCTGTGATGCACATATTTGAAGCCATCCTTCAACAGCTTGCAAACAGGATAAAACTTTGATCACAAAGGACACAGATATTCTCACAAACATCAAGATAGAAAATTACTAAATATTTGAAATAGCTGGATCCCAACACTATAAGCGACTCTCTACCTCATGGATATTCATTATGTTACATGTAACAATCAAACTCTCACATCAAAAGACTTAACTCCACAACAATGCTCGCCGCAACGCCAAGTTGTCATCGAGCCGAAGGTTCTGGACATTCGAAAGACGACGCTACGTGCAAAATGAGAATTTCATGACATGCCGTTCTCCAAACAAGACACATCAAACAAAACAGTTAAATCGTCCTAGTGATTCTGTGAGTGAGAACCGTGCCTAATAAATTTTCATCCAAGCAACTATTATTTGTTACACTGTTGGAAATTTATTTAGCGTATCATATATACTCATTGACATAATTAATGAAACTAACTATCATTGGCTTTGAATTGAAGTTTGTTTCATTTTTTTCTCAGGTATGATGCAATATCTCGCTTTCTATGTTTTACCATTCAACACATTAGAGAATGGAGAAAGATCTATGGTGGTCAAATTTCAAATTTTGATATCCATACAACTGTCACAATTGCTTTTACAAATTGAATATAAACGTGAACTGAAATCCAGCTTTTGTAAAATAAAATGGCACACTATCAGTTTACCAGAGGTGGAATGATTCGTTGTGGTAGAAGTTGTGCGAGTGTTGCCGAAGAGCTGCAACTATCGAGAGTCGTTGCTTGGAGGTGCTGGTGTCGATGGAAAGCAGAAGGAGATGTTAAAAAGAAGAAGGGATCTGGTCGACCAAGAAAGTCTGCAGGAAGGACAGACGCACGTCTAGTTTTAGCTGCAAAGAGGAATAGATTTGTGTCAGTCTCAAAGCTAGTCGTACACTGGAAGAGTGCCTCAAATATAGATTGTAGCGTTCGAACGGCTTACCGAAGATTGCGAGAAGCTGGACTTCAATCGCGACGACCAGCTGTCCTAATTCCATTGAGTTTTGAGCACCGCAGAAGACGAGTTGCCTGGTGTGATGCCCATCGCTCATGGAATGACCATCAACGGCAGAAAGTCGTGTGGACCGATGAATCAAGATTCACTCTGGATTTCAATGACGGTCGTGTCAGAGTGCATCGTCTTCCAAGTGAACGCTTTGCCCCAGATATGGTGGTGGAAGTGTTATGCTGTGGGGTGGCATTTGGCATGGCGGACGAACGACAGCAGTCATCATCAAAGGCACGTTGACTGGAGAGAGGTATCTCAATGAAATTGTGCTTCCTGTTGTTGCCCCAGTGGTCAGGGTGGAGGATCTCGTCTTCCAAGACGACAACGCAAGACCACATCGCTCCTCGGCTGTCATTACCACTGTCAGGAGATTGATTGAACATTCAAACCCTTGACTGGCCTGCACGCTCACCTGACTTGTCACCCATTGAACAAGTCTGGGACGAGCTTGGGCGGCGAGTGAGAGACCGCTATTCACTTCCACCAGTGTCCCTGAAGATTCTCTCTGGAAGACTGACAGAACAGTGGCTTCTCCTTGAAACATCCTTCATTCAGAAACTTTGTCAATCCATGCCATCTCGGATTACTGAATGTATTGGAGCTAGAGGGGGGCACACGCGCTATTAAAGTTGAATCTGCTACATGCTTTGTCTTTCTGTGCTAGGGCTTGGTGGAGATTGTGACTAAATTATCAAGGTATCATACATACATGTATATATACCAGTCAAAAATGAAAGAAGTTAAAGAAGTAAACGTTTCAAAAATTTTGTCAATGAGTATATAAATGCTATATAGACTTGCAACGAAGTTTTGACCACTCTAAAAAAACCTTCTAAATTTGGTTTACTGAAAACATTTTAATAAGATTGACACGTAATTAATCCTTATTGTTCATCTATCATTTCATTACTTCGACCTAGATATCCCGTTCGAAATTTTGACTGTCTGAGGCTATGAAAGTGTAGAGAACAGGTATGCGTCTATCTGATCACAGATTGCTGCCTAACAGATTTCGACAACAAAATGCAATGAATGAGTTATGCAAGGTTGATAGATCGGATAGTGTGCTTTTGATTACAGTGCAAAGATGGTGCAGAAGGTACGAAAACTGGGCCGATTATTTGAAATCTAATCCGCGACATGAATGTTCTTATTGGAGTAGGAGTAGGGATTTCATATTTGGTCTTGGATTCGACAACTTCCAACTTCTAGATAAGCTTGAAAAATAAACCATATGGTAAAGGTTGATGAGATTTGAATCATCAAAGACTTCTGTTTTCTCCCCTGAAGAACTTCATGCACATCCGGGAAAAGTTTCAAAAATGAAGCCGATCCTAGTGCTTAAATCAAAAGTTTGTCTGGTAACAACCCGAAAGGACTCAAGCGTGGACACAGACATAATAATAATGTTTATTTTTGGTTTATTTTAAGTCCTTGAGCGTGGACTTCTTATAAAGACAAAAAATGCAGCATGAATGGCGGAAGCTATTTCCAATACTTGAGTGACCATGACTGAAAAGTTAACTGAAACATTTTTCTTCAGGTGCTTATTCGCAATGTAAAAACCCTTTTGCCACATTTGAATACATGCCTTATTCCCACCTAGTCATGATGTGTTGCAAGGCATGAAACAGTGACATCTTACATGAACTCTTAAGTCATGATATCATCTGACTACAAAATATTTTTATGAATTCCCTAAATCTCACAAAATCATATTTTACCGCGATTAGCAACATGTTCCACATACATGTACATGTAGTACCGTGATAAATCAAGATCCCTCATTTTTCCGTCGCATAGCACTAATTCCGTAGGTGGCCGAAAATCCATGATTTTGGTGTCGGTGAAGCAATTGAGTTTCCATGTAATTTTCTTAGATTTGATTTGGGCATCAAATGAAATCACACAAATCTATAATGAACCGATATGATTAAGTTTTCCACTTATTTCTAACAAAACGATGTTGGCACAAAGGAACATCCGATTGCTATTGCAATGATAAAATCATTTAAATGAAAATTAAAACAACTTTGAAAATGCAACATATTTCAAGTCACACACATGATTGTCCACTTCAAACCAACTCGTTCGAGAATAGCTAGCATGCATTCGACCATAGATACATGTACCACTAACCAACTAAACAATCAATCATGTGATAATTAGCTGATAAGTTATAAAATGATGATATATTCACATCTCCTTAAATCAGTAGCAAAACCCTTCCTCGGAAATCAATGAAAATTTTACCTCTCAACGAGCCCTCAGAGTCAGAACGAATCCTGCCGATTCTTCTTCTTCAACCAATGATGAGTGATAAACTGGCTTAATAGAAGAATGTGATTGATTTGCTTAATAATAAGAAGTCGATGTGATGATAATGGCATCTTTAAGAAATATTGCGATTGTTATTGACTTCTAACTTTCAAACATCAAACATTCCAACACCTTCGGAGATATTTTCGCTACTTTAGAAGAATAATGTTCCATCTAAAGAAACATCTAGCTTCACTTGATTCCATAAATTAAGTATGTTGAAGTACTTTTGAGCATTTTCGAAAACGTAGACATTTGCATTTATGAAATAGGCTTACTGTCTGAATCCTTCAGTTTCTAATAAAGACTTCTCGCATTCGCATACTGGAGAGTTTATTGGAAACCATAATAAATTACCCAGAGTATTATAGTAATATTCTCGGCAGTCTTCAAAAATAGAATCCAAGCATTTTTGGATACACTAAGAACAAGCATCAGATAGAATGACCTTAACCTCCAAAAATCTATGTGCTCTTTCACCTTCAAAAATGGTCAATGACTACAAGTTGGTCACTCGAAAATACATCGATAAATGTTCTTGATCAAAAGACCAAAACGGTGGCGCTTTACATAAATTTGTGTCTACACACAAGTCACTTGTACAGAATGAAGAACTATGCCTGAACAACCATGTCATAAATGCAACTCTATCTCACTGATTTCGGCACTAGTAAAAAAACACTGATTTTAGGGGGATTAACAGGGACTTAAAAAAAAGAAGATACAAAAAACTCTACAAAGCAAATATGGCACTTTATCGAATAAATATAAAGTCGTGGCGGAATATAGTCATTCTACGAACAAGTGCATTACTATTTACCGATTTCATGTTTTGCTCGAATTGCCAACGTTTTTCTTTTATTGCACATTTGCATCAATCTTAGACTTGGCCCAAATATTTCAAAATATGCAGAAAAATGGATTGCGCTTTTGATGACTTGTTGTGTGCTGCTAGAGATACGTAGTTTCTTGAATCCTATCCATAGTAAGGATGAGAAAAAATATGGCACTCTCTTTAGTAACGGCTTGTAATACAGTTTTTGAGATAAAAGTATATACACGGCAAACATTTCGCGACGAAGTCGCTGCCTCAGTACACTAGAAAGGTCATCTTGTGGACACAACAGTCCCTATATTTCAAATCTAAATGATAAATTTCAATTTGAGATTTTCTGCATATTTCTGTTAAAAACGATAACTGCACACTTTTAACGTAATTTATAAATGTTTTCGAAATGTCATTTCGAAAACGTATCATACTATTGTCTTACTGTTATCTGAGACAGTCACATTCCTTTATTTTCACATCATGTGGTGCAACCTCAGAGGATCAAACTTCTGGAGCATGACAAATATTTCTAGTTCAGTGAATTAGAATTCATGTCCAAAATTAAAAGCTTTATCTCTACATCATTTAATCACATATACACAACTGTCTTGGCCAATTGCCATGCATGGATAAATTCTCAATAGGTTTCTTTTGCACAATCCTTCTTCAGGTCGTGAAAAGTTTTTCAACTAACAGACAATGTGGCAATTATATGAACTGAAAATACTTGATGCATGTGTGCTCTTAGATAACTTATAATGGAAGACATTTGAGAAAGTTGGTTACATGAAGTCATGATTCAAAAAAGAAAAATCGGGAACTCCAGATTTACTAACGTTTGTCAGAAACGCATCTTTTTCAATTGAAAAACACGTGTACAAAACTAGATAGAAATGAATGAGATGACTGATGACACGGTGAATTGAGTTATTTGCAAAATGACAATGAAGTGCAGGTGAGATTAAATAATTATGATATTGAAACACGAGATGACACTGTCTAGAAGGAGAAGACACTTTCATTGATAGTTAATATGCATAAGCAAGTCATCACATAATTTGTAAAAATCATTCACCATTTTAGTTGTGCAATGAAAAATGCAAAGGGTTGATAAAAACGACATTTCAAAGCAGATCAGTTTATGTATTCAAAATTAATAACGTACGCCAGCATTCTTCTCGCCTAATTATTAAGTCCTACTTATTAAGAGGTCTGAAACGAGACGTGATGTACATGCATGTATGAAACATTAATTTCATACCGTTATAGCAACATTGTAAAACCTATAAAACTCAAGAACGTCTATTTGAAAAAGTAATTTAGACAATTCGTTAAACTCTGAATACACATTGTGATAACAATGAAGTTGCTCATCTTTAATAATTGGTGAAAATCAATTATGGTATTCAACTGCTTCCAAGCTGACCATATGGAAGAAGAAACACATAGTTCGAAAGCATAGCTCGATAGGTTACATTAAAATCCTGAATTTCTTACTCATAGGAAATGCGCTACATGAGCAAGAATTGTTTCCTGAAAAATGCAGAAAATTCTTTTCTACAATCAGTGTTTCAATCAGAAGTAGATTTCATTACATCATGCAATCTATCGGATCATCTACTACATGCGTCAACTACAATCAGTACAGAATTCAAACCAATGAAAGATTTACACGAATACAGTGCTCGAATACACAATACAGTGCTCTCAATTATGGCTTTTATATTAATATAAAGCTTAAGCTCAACATGTAATAGTATCTCCACATATCATAGACACCCCTATCATTCTATAGGCTATGGCAAAGAGGAAATTAGAAACACATCAGCTAAAACCGTATTTGAAGGGGAATCAACATGTCATTTGAACCTACGACAATACCTGAGGTTAAAGAGTGGACTTTTAAAAAGAAAATATCGATGCATATATACCTTGTTTTCCAAAGTAAAATTGAAAATAATCGGTTACTCGATCGTGAATTGATGCAACACATTTATAGCAATCGATATTTGTCAGTTACAGCCCAAATTATCGCTGCTAAAGAATCACATGCGGACCAGGATTTGCTTAAATTCATACACGCTTACCTAGCAAGTCACTTTCAATAGTGGTGAATAAGATTATGAAAAAAGAGACTTTAACACATTCAGTAGGAAACTGTACTGTATGCTGCGACATCACTTTGCAGAAACTGAAATACCTACACTACTAACATGAGCTGATCCTGTTGAATTTCTTGCAATCAATTACATTTTGCTTGCCTGTACCAATAGTGCTTTTTATTTTTTTGTAGCTGGTCCGTAAATGATCGGAATGCAGAAAACAAATTGGAAATATGCCGTTCCTTAGAAGAATATTCCAAAGTGAGTTGTCAAAACTTTTATGATATTTTTCAATTTTCAATCATAAATGGATTTCTACTTCATCTCCTTGAATCATAATTATGTTAAGACAATCTGTTTCTAGGTTGAAAGAAAATTATGCTGTGTAAAACTATAAATAATTTGCTTCACTTGAATTACATGACAATAGAAACAATAGATTGAACAGTAACTTTAATTAAAAAAGAACGATAGAAAATGCGAATATTGCTATCCAAGTTAAAAGACTGTATTCCTGTTTTATTTGATTTTAGTGATTTAACTGAATTTTGACACCTCCTTAATTAACACTTCTTAAGAAATAATCTGCCGCTGCAAAGCACTATCGACTTTCGTTATGATTTTAATTGTGAATTTTTAACATAAATTGAAAACAACTATTAAATTTCAGAAAATTGGATGTGACGCCCGGGATTCTGATATCGACTCTCTGCTGCGAATTCTTCCATCAAATGCCGAAAAACGACGAGACAAATTCCGAGGATAGAAAATCATGTGATAATACACATCCTTCAGTTACTTTTATGAAGACATTTTTTCACTGCGATGATTTGGAACAGGAAGCCAAGTTGACTGAGATCCTCTATATATAATTAGACCAGAGCTGTAAATATTGACTGCAAGACTTGATTTGAATGATATTTTGTGAACGGATTACAAATAAAATGTAACGTATATAACACTGTTTTACTGAAATCACATGGCTCATCACAAGGGCTGCTAGGGAATTGTCGTGCTTAATTTGTTCAAGACTGCGAACACCTTTCCATTATATGCCCAACCGAATTGGCACTATGCAATCTTCATGATTACATGTCGCACGGCTAAGCTAGGATAAACAAAGGCAGAGCAGCCTGCTGTGTAGTCTATCTAAGCTAGTTGCTGACCATAACTGCAATTAAGCTAGTTTGGACCATTCCGAGCAGTACTGACGAGCCCTTAGTGAGAAACGCAGCGTCTACGACTTCAAAGGAATTTTCGCGCACAATTTGTTCAAGTCTGAGGATATCTTTCTATTGTATGGCTCGGCTCATCTGTTTGACACTCACCGATTTGATGGCTTTTATACCCGCATGCATACTCAGTGTGATTATATAGTGCTATTTGTCTCCAATAAAGATGAGCGTCGGGTCGGGTTTCATGAATTTTGAAACTCGGCTCGGACTAAAAGCCAACTCGAATCCGAGGTCGGGTAGGGTCAAGAAATTTTACTCGAACCCGAAAGGAAAATACCAAAACTCGACCCGACCCAACCAGATTAAATCCGAAAGCCATTCATGATATCATGCTAAAAGTTGTGATTTTAATGACCTGAAAGTAATCGAATTACAGGATTTCGGATAATCTAGAGTTGTATAAAAGGTTCATCCCAGGTTCAAATCGATATATTTAAACACCGTTATGATAGTCTTCAGGAAGGGCCATAAGCCAGATTTAATTGTACTCTCCTCTAGGGGTGAACGTTGCACCAGCCAATTCGATAGAATAGAAAGGATGACAAAACCGCAAAAATATGAGAAAAATACATTCAATGAAATTATCAAAAAAACTATGAGATGATTAACACGCATACCATATTTAAGATTGTAGTTTTTTAGAAAATGCAGTAACTAAGAGCATGTAGCCTTCTGTAAAGACATGTTCTTTATCAGCAGTGAAATATCATTTTAATTTCATTTATACATTAAATTAAGTTAGCACGATTCATTTAATGAGATTAAAAATTTGCATCAGAAGAAGGTAAAAAATATTTAACTATATTGTTTATAGCCCTGGTGTTTATCACCATACAGTATATCATGCATTGATGCAGACTGAATTTCATAGTTGACACTTAGCAGCAGCATCGAGAACATGAGACAGAAAGCTTACTCCTTTTTAACACTGATGTGTGAGTATTTTATGCATCCAATTAATGAATGCGGGAACGTGAGAAGACTTGGATCATTGAAACAAGTGACCATACAACCACTCCACCGTTCACCAGCTTTCACATTCATTTCAAATATCTATTGACACTACAGTCACTACCTACCCCAGAAAGCATTTGAAGTTCAATTAAAGTACAACTTACGAAGTCGACCAAAAGTCGTTTTATCATATTCATGAAGCAGCTTCGATAAAAAACATTAACAAATCTAAAAGCTCTAAATCTAAAATCTAATATATCTAATAAAATCTAATAAAAATCTAAAATATCGGGCAATAAAGAATTTCGTGCTGAGAACAGAGATTTTTTGAAAATCTAAAAGTGAATAGCTATACAAGTAAGAAATAACAATTACCCGTATTATTTCATCAAAGCAATGCAAATAGAAAAGGTATTGATCAAATCAATTGCCCAGACCATTGAACGCCGTGTAGGAATGATGTTGCATCAACTATTCTGTAAAAAATATGCATGAATTCTGATAGAATTCCAAAATATTTGTTCTCCAACCTGAAAAAACCGAGCTCGGGTATCCTCGGGTTTGTGATAAAAGCGGTCATCTAACCCGCCCGACCCGACTATACAATTGCCCTCCCGCACCCGTACTTTCGGGTTCGGGACTCATACTTCTGTGATGTTATCTAAAGCCTGCATCCGAATCCACTAACTGCTAATCACGACCAAGCCTCGTGCAATGGATCCATGTGTCAGATGAAACAAAAGACATCGTTGCAAATTCAAGAGTTTTTCATTGAAAAACAAATTTTCATTTGATTTTTGTAATGGTGCTTCTCGGAAACAGGTTACAAAACATGCTCAAGAAGCTCGCGAAGCTTCGCCGCTATAATCACATATCTTCGATTATGTCACGTGAATTATCATAAAGGACAAATGGTTCGATCGTGATACTTTTCAATTTGGTATAATTTACAGTCTTGTCCCAATGGATTGTATTGAATTGTAATATCCCACTTCATTGCATGCTTATAACATTTTCGGATTAAATTCGGACTTCTACAGCTGATATTCAGACACTGTAATACATATTCATACATTGCATTCAATATTCAGATTATGCTATTCATATTCAGATTTCTCTATTTGACATCCAAACCTTTTCAAACGAAATTCAGGCATTTACATTTAGTATCAAGATATCTTCAATTTAAATATTTCCAAAGCCATTAAACGTAAACAACATCTATTCAATGAATATTGATTAAAGCTGACGATCAAAATTAACTCTAAATGCAACATACTGCAATACTGTATTGCAATGCAACTACATACAATTTTACATACTTTGTCAGCTATATTACAATACATACTAGATGCTTTAGGAGACTACAAAGCGAATTGAGAAGATGAAAGAATCCTCGAAAGCTGAATGTTCATCATGCAGATTAAGACATTGAGACTGCCAACTTTCATAATACTTAAAACAGCTTTTTGAAGTTCGCCATCGTGCTACCATCAATGCAAACCCATCTGAAGCGGCAGTTGATCTTCCGCAAGAAATGTCACGTCGAGCATTCAACCATGAAAAACAACCACAAAGCAAAACGAGATGAGAATGTTGAGCGGAAAATAATGAGTAAAAAAGCAAAATAAATTAGTTGAAAAGCAAATTGCTTGGGTGGAGAAGATCATCTTTAATACTTTTGAGTGACTTTCTCTTGGCCAGTTGCAATTATTAATTTTCAGAGTTTGGAGAAAGTGCTAGAATTAATAACTTTCATCTATATATTTCGGCTATTCTTGAGCCGCAGCCATTTTTATCAAAAATTTTATGAAAATTCAAAGCAACTACAAATTTTAACACCCTTTTAATTGGCCTTTCAAAAAACACAAAATTTTATCTTCTCCGCGATTCGGGATTGACAAAAGTACGGACACTATGCGACCAACCGATGTCAATATTTTTAAGTGATGGCAAAATTTGTTATCAATTGGCTGCAATTCAACTTTTGCAATCAACATACAGCAGGAAGTCCCTGAGAAAAACATGGGGAGTATTCAAAGGGAGTAATTTTATCATTTTAAATATGTGCCTACATGCGTGTGACGCAGAGTCAAAGTTTGAAAAGGAGAAAGGGAATTCTAGCTTTTATTCCACAAGATTTTGTTATCCCAAGAACTCCACTGGCCAACGGAGAAAAATTACGGCCGAGCAAACAGTTAAGACAGAAACCATGGTCGAGGGGAGTGGAGGTGATTGCGATCAAATTTACACTCCATTATTATTATATTGCTTAGCACAGAAAATTGGCAAATGCGGAAACTAGCTCACGACAGCAGCTCTCGTGGATTCCACTACATCAGGCATCTTTACACTAGGACTCCAAAATTTAGCCAAGCCTGACGAATAAACATAGAAAAGAATGATGATTGGTTGTGACACTAAGATTAGTTAGAACCCCTAGCTATCCAAAAAGTGTATTCGCAGTGGGAGCATCGTATCAAGTCGAATTGATGACTTACTTCTCTTGGAAGCGTCAGCAATGTTGCAAAGATGACATTTGACACTGCTATTTCAAACAAAGGGCATGTATCGGTTGCACATAATCCGAGTGAACAGAATATACTCGGAAGAGCTCTCTTTGGGTCTGACTGTCGTCATCAAGTTATTGAAGCCAAAATAACCCCGCCTTTGAAGATTTGAAAACTGAATCGACGGCATCTGTATTATTAAAACAATTCACAACAGACTATGAACTTAGTACAAAATACCTGATCAAATGCTTCGGTATTAATTGTTTTAGAGAGCTACAAGCTGTTGTGTAAAAACTACGGATGGAATACGTTAACTGTCTGAAATTTGAGACTTCAGCAAAGCCGACTATGTAAAGGTGACGAAACTTTGTGTTTTCCTTCTAGTCGAATCTATCTCAACTTCAGAGGTGGTACGCCAGGGTCGGTGACATGTCACATCCTGTCACATCAGCATTTGCCGTGTCACATTGCAATAATAACAATAATAATATTAGTAATAATAACAATAATAATAGTCTTTTCATACTCGAAGCATATTAGGAAAGTTTAGTTTTCAATATTATCGCACTAAATTTGGGATGCAGGGGTTATCCAAGCACAATTCCCTCCCAAAAATGATGTTCTCGCAACGAAGTACGGTACTAACAGTTTCAATTACGTTTCAATCACGTATGAATGAACTAATGATTTTATTCCATTCTAAATTTCGTACATGAAAGCCAATGACTTGCTGAGAAAACGAACTCCACCGGAAGTGTTCTTTATTACAAATGCAAAGCAAAATATTGAAAAATTACACTCAGTAAAATCGATTTAAAGAAAACAATTAGGCTTATTGTAGTATGGTATGGCGCAATATGACAAGGTGTGCATGGTATGGTGTATTGAAGTCAATTAAAGCTTGTAATGGACGTATTGCGTAACAGCAAGTTTTCTTTTTTACAAATACGAAACAAAATATTGAAGAATAACTCTGTAAAATCGATTCAACGAAAACAATAATTACAATATGGTATGGCGTATTGCAGTCAATTAAAGCTTGTAATGGACGTATTGCAGGACAAAAACAAAGTAGAACATATGTACAAAAACTAAGGCACCCGTCTTCTTTTTCTGCCAGCTTCCATTAGCTTCAACTTCTTCTCGTTGGCAAATTTCTTCATTTCCTGACTTCTCGTTATCAGGGCATTCGCGGCATTGATTTTGTTGATGTCAACCCTCGAGCAGCCTTCAGTTAGTAACTTCGTTCCTTCATTCAACAAACCTTCAGCTTCAAGCAATTGCAGCTGGACATCAGCCATGTCCTCATCACGCTTTGTGACTTTCTGCTCCTCATGAACGCTTTGTAGCAGTTTCTTCTGCTGTTCAATCCTCTCGAGGTAATTGACTCTTGCACTCGTTACTGCCTTTCTGAGGGACTGTGTCAACGGCAATTTTGCCGGATTGCTTTTATGCTTTTTCATAAACGATCTAGTTGAACGATAACCGTTCAACGTTGCGTCAGTCATTCTTGTCCGTTTTGGAGTCAGCAACAGTTTGTTTTCGCTGAATGAGCGCTCCACATCAGCATTGCCGTGTGAAAGAGTCAAACACAATTTAACGAGCTTGGCTACACTTGGATATTTGCATGTACCATTTGTAGCCTTGATCCTGAAGATTTTTCTCCAATAGTCTTCGATCCGTTGCCCAGCATTGGCATCAACGTCATCTTCATTCTCTTTCTCATCATCAGATTCCTCCGAGTCAACTTCCATCGGGATGCATTGCGAACTAGTGTCACCGAGATCTTCAGCTTTCAAAGCCTTCCACTCATCAACGACAGCATCGATTTTGTCCCGAGGGAATAGTTTGATGGCAACAGGCAAACGTCGCACAGCTTCAGACGACCACACAGCCTTCCTGGCAAGGGGGTGCAACGCTTGCAAATCACGCAAAATGGGATTATTGAGGGGCAACTTTTTCAACAGGAGTGAGACAACATCGATGTAGAAGGTCTTTGCGCGATCAAGAAAATCATCGAATTCTTCTTCATTTATCTTGCCTTCTGCCTTCAAAGAAGTCAGCGACTTGAGGCAATCATGGCCAATGTATGGACGCTTCAAATGATTTGCAGATGACTGATAAGCTACTTCGCAAAGCTGTAGACCTCGGGCCTCACCAATTTCCTTTTCAGTCACGAAGCGTCGAAGAAGTGTAAGGATCAAAGTTGACAATTCATCATGTAGCACATGAATAAGAGGAGCTTCACTCTGAAGCATCCTTGTCACTCTCGTGAAGATTGGCATCGCTGATTTCATGAACAGAATTTCCGGTAGGAGGACTTTGTTGTTCAGGATTTCCACCAATTTCTTTATCCTGCTGTTCTTTCTCTTCTCGGAATCACTGATCAAATGTGAGCGAAGAAAATATTCTCTTAACGCCGGATACTGTTCCAACAGTCGCTTTGTAACATCTTCAATCGTCAGCCACCGACTAGGAACATGTCGCAAGAAGATATGCTTCTTTATTTCTAGCTTTTCTTGGACTTTTTCAAAGTCCTCACGTCTGACTGATGAGTCTGAAAAGAAATAGTAAAGCTCCAGTCCCAGAGATTCAACATCATTGCCAAACTTGTCATAGGCAGAGCAGAATGCATTGTGAACTTTGTGAATGTTGCAAGTGTCTATATCAACTAAATCAGGATTCAGCTTCTTCTTTGCCTCCTTTGTCAGGGCTTTCATGACATTGGGGCCATCAGTTGAAATTTGCAGCAATTTCTTTGTGTACAGAGGCGTGGCAACATCGGCAGGCTTCTGGTATAGCAATTTGTGATTTGCACGTCCCAGTGTCACACTTGAAAGATGATATACCACCACGCTTTCGTTTTCCTCCGAGTAATAGCGGGCCAGCACGTCCAATTGCCGCCAATGCTTAGCAGTGGTGGTTTCGTCAATTTCAAGAGTGTAGGCAAGAGCTGTGTTACGTATCTCGTTTTCAACAAGAGATTTGAAGTGAGGTCCAAGACCATCAGACAATATACGTGTGGCTTTGTTCCTCTTCATTTGCATTCCTTTTGCAATTTCGGAATCGGGAAACATTGACGAAAATGACGGAACCATGGTATCACAAACATTTGCAGGTATGTTACAAACGGCTAATGAAGTACAAAACATAGCTTCCGCATTCACAATCTTTTCATTAAGTGACAATCCAGCTCATTTGCTACTCGATGATTTGATGGAACTTGTAAGGAGAGTTTGAGTACGTTTCAATTGCTTCAGCTTCTTATCACTATCACGGTGCCGTGCCGAGGCACTGATGTGACTTGCTGCTCCTCCATGTCTACTCAAAGCACTTCGACCACGTTGGCCTACATCAATTTCGATATCACAAATCAAACAATGAGCCTTATACAAGTCGTTTGTAGATGAAGAAGTGCACCAGTAAGAAATAGGATCATCATTTTCATCATTGCCTTGCAGCATGGTATTCTTAAACACTTGACGGTGCCTTCCTGACATAGTTCATCCTGAAAGACGAAAGCAAAATCCTGCATAAGCATGAGTACGGCTGAAAACAAGGACATGCGAGTACTACATGCACATGCATAGCACTATCGTATGAGTGATTCATACTTGTCCAAACAAGAGTTGCTCCATCTATGATTTATCATAGGCAGTGATGCAGTTGTTTCCTGATATTCTGGAATTTAGGCCTAAATACATAAATTCACACACTGCTGAGTCAAAGGAATGAACTTGAAAGTATAATTTGGGTCCAAGGAAAAATCGGCAATATGAATAATAATCCATGTGTAGAAAGTCTTTAACATCAGCGCTAGTCAAATCTGTTGGGTAAAAGCAAAAGAAATCTGAATCAAAATTTCATCCAGCCTTATTACACCTGCTTTTACGTTTTTTGTTGTATTTAATCTCACTAATTGATCCGAAAAATCCTTACATTTGGACAAATATTAATCGTTCGGCACCGAAAAACATAAAAGAATGAGAATTCTGATAGAGACTCGTCAAATACATGTATGACAGATTTTCCTAGAGCAATTACACCATCCCTAAGACAATTCATTTTGCCTATCAAATAGTGATTATCTTTAACTTGTGTTTCATAAATCACGTGAAAATGATTATCAGCTTAATGAGGAGTTTCAAATAAGTACATGTAGATTGTAGAGGTAAATCTTTTTAACGAAGCTGGTAGAAAGTATTTCTATCTAAGCTTCAGGAAAAGTGCTGGTGATCGGTGGATTTGAACCACTGACTAGGCAGTCATGGCCTAGGTTCTAGGCCTACCAACTGAGCTATCACAACATGAAGGTGGCAGCTGGGGTTTTCGAGCATCAACAATGCCAGTGATGCCACTCCAAGAAAGCTATATCAATTGAGTTCATGGTGTCCGATATGTCTATCCATTTAACTTTCCCCAACTAAACAACTGAAAATTTGGATTTTCAGGACAGACATACTTTTATTTGAAGGACCGATTCATGTAGAAATACACTTGTCCTTGCAATCCATACTTGCACTAATCAGCAATGGTGCCCCCGGCGGGATTGAAACCCGTATTAAGGTCAATCGGCCTATCGGTGGTAGGCCTATGTAACATGTCGGTACGTATGTTATTGGCAGTGCTTTACACGCACACATGTACATGGTTTTAGTCAAAGCAAACAAAATAACAACTGAACAATTTATTGTCAAATCGAAATAGGTACATTTGTTTTCATTTAGCACACATCACGTGTCGCATACGTACGTAGTACGTTCCTGCACATTATCAGACATTGCAATGTCGAGGGAAGGGAAGGATAACAGGGAAGCAAGGACAGATGTAATGGAATCACAACAGTTATTGGGGATCTGACTTCTTTGTATCCTTGAAATCCACTTCAATCACCGGACAGATTCTCGATAAAATTCAGATAAAAGTTTCGATAAAAATCCAGATAAAAAATCAATAATCACGAAATCCATAGAAAATTTACTGCTCCCTTAAGTTGAAATGAGGAATGGTAGTCTACATCCTGCAAGAAAAAGGCGAGACAAATCTTTCAGATCAAAATCTGCTGTAACTTCGCTGTGTCACATTTTGTCACGCAATTCTGTCGAATGTCACCATATTGTCACATTTTTTAGGCGACGCTCGATTGTCACCGATTGTCACGGCGTACCACCCCTGCAACTTGACCAGGAACGAAGGTGATTAGACCGCTGATGATGAAACTTCCGTTTATAATGAATGCCTGTACTACATTGCTTGTGAAAAAGAGGGGAAATCAATGCCACTCATAATAGTCTGTATGATAAGACGCGCAAGACGGCAAACATAATGAGCTTTATGGACCTCAGCAAAAAATATACAAATGCACACAGGACGAAGACGTTGCGAGAACATCTGAGAGCAGTAGCTCCGCAAATGACACTCATTAGTGAAATCAACTCTTCTCACTGTGTATGGGTCTCCGGCAAAGGCAAGAATGTAAATAGGATGCACAAAATGTCCTCTAAATGTTGTAGGCCTAAATCTCCTGCAGTAAAAGAGACAGTTGAATCTATTGCCTGCTCATGATGTAGTAAGATTGTATGCAGTGAATGACCATCAAAATCTTCCAAAATCCTTTTTCTGTCATTTTCATGAAAATGTTTTGAAAATGATTGCTAAAGTCATTGCAAACTTCTGAAAGTGGTTAAATTGAAGTGTTTTTTATATGAGGATGTGATATGCAGACCAATATGGAGTAATGCTTCTGTGATTCAAGCAATCAAAATAAGAAAACTGGAAGCTCGGTCAAAGTAACCGACCTTGTCACAAGATGGTTTAGTTGGCCGTTAAGGGTTAACCGAAACATAAGTATTATATCTCAATAAATTTAAAAAGTCCATGTTTGAAATGAAGTATATTCAATTCCCTGCATTTCAAAGGACACCTAAGAAAGATGGAAATAAATCAACTCAAATCTGATGCATCACTCAGCTTTTTGGGCATCCTTCATTTATGGTATAACATTCAATGTCAAGGGTAAGCTGCTACAGTTTACAGTATCGATTCTGAGAACTACAATCGTCCTAAATGCATGCTACATCACTTCCAAAACATAGAGCAAATGCATACATAATAATTTCTTAGGTATTTCAATATTCCTGTACATTATTGGTGGTAAAACAGGCGGTGGTTTAAGCCAAGAGAAACGTAGACGGACCATGCTTTAGCCATATGATTTTAAATAAATTAGTCTAATATTTAAACACGGACATATCAGCGGCATTTCACAAATGTTAATTGTTTACAAAATTTTCGAAGACAAACTGTATTTCGTCGTACCATGGTGTTAGGAGACATATTATAGGAATAATTTGCAACATATTTAGCTTTTTGAAAACTGCTAAAACATTTCTTTACATAAACGCAATTTCCACAGAAAAACTGAATCTTTTCACATTAAAATTTCCACTTTACGGTGGCGTAGATACTTTTATGAGTCGACACTTTACCTAAATGCTTACCCTAGGTGATTTTAGCAGGTTTATTTTGCCTTGTAAAACGACTATGACGTCTGTGCATGTACACTGCAGCCGTTTCGCAGCCGTGGTCCAGTTGCCACGGCTCCGGCTCCGAGTCTCCACTACGGCTCCGGCTACGACCCAAGAACCTTCGTCATATAGTCGGACCAACACGTGACCGAAAGTGAGATTTTCACAGAATGATGTACCTGTACCCTATTGCTGCTACGAAGCTGCACGTCTGTCGAGGTCTGCCCTGCGCCTCTTCTTGTCAGAAGAGCAAAGAAAGCACATATAAATCCAATGGGAAACACTAAGCAGACTATCAGGCTGTCGGTTAAATCACGTCTGCATTTCTGTGATTAAGTGAGAAGTACTTCGGCAAGTGTTCTGTACCTTTGCTTAAGAGCCTAACACATTTTGATTTATCAAATCGTTTTTTGTCGTCGCACAGTGCGATCTTGATCAAATTTTAGCTGAAGCTTACTGTCTCTGAATATATTTTCGCCTACATCACCGTTCGGAGGCATACGGACATGCAGGACAGAATGTGACCACAAGATATCCCATGCTAAAAAATAATGACTTATTACTTATAGCTGGTGCTTCCTACGTAAGACCTATTTTATGAGACATGAGTCGCAGAGGGAGCGATGAAACTTTTCTGCTTTTTGGGGACTATAATCAAAGCTCTGATTTAGTCCCTACCACGACCGCTCTTCGCGTCTAGCAAGTTGTTAGTACAAACATTTCATTCACAGAGTATAATATATTTACTCTATGATTTCATTCTTCTAGAGGTACTATTAACAAAAAGAAGTATCTTAGTTACACAAAGTACCGGCCATATAGTGAAAAGGTTCTCAAAAACTTCAATTCGAATCCACTTGGATTTACACATAATTCTGATCCTGTTTGATAAGAACAGGAACTGAGTAGAGCTAGGCAGACGCGCAGATTCGTAGCAGTCATGGATAGGATGCACTGCATTCTTGTAAAGTCGAATTTTCAGCCTCGTTTTTGCTGCCGGTCGGGCGAGATGATTCAGCCACTTAGCTATCAAGCCTCTAATTTTTATCATACAAGTGAAGCAATTGGATGTTTCAAAAATTATTCAATAATATAAAGGGCTAGATATGAAATAGACGTATAGTGTTTTTACCTTGTGCGCAACGAAACCAGTGAAAATCAGCTGATATTGCATGAATTTGAAAATATTTGTAAGCGAGCGACAAATATTCCTTTTCATTGCCTCTTTTTAGTAATTACAGAACCAAAACGCATTTTAATAATAAATCAAGGAATTTTTATGCATGTCTGAAAACAGCGTCCAAATTGCAACAAATAATAGTCCATTCTAATTTTTCAGATGTCTTGCAAAACCCAGCTGTAAATAAGAGCACCCTGATGATACAATTCTTTCAGTTAGACTTCACTACATTATTTTATGTGAGTTGATTATTAAATCTGAAGACAGCATGTTGCATAGGAATAGCACAAATGAAAACCAATTGTTTCATTCCTAGATAAAGGCAGAGTGAGGTTCACTTACAATTCACCAAATACATGACTAAATGACTTTTCTGAACAGAAAAATGAACCGCGTCTTCACTTTTGATCATGCAGATTGTTTCTTTGTAATAAGTACGTAGCCTGGCTGTGGTTGTACATGTATATCGTTGCTGTGCCCACCGTTGCCCGGCCACGCCAAACGCGATTGCCAAGCTTGGCAATAATCTAACGTGTAAATGTAATTTTGCGGCATGATGTCACATGATACAAAAGAAAAAATAGACATGAACTATCAGAAATTTTGATATAAAATTGGCTTAAGCAAATAAAAACAAACAACATATATCATAAGCATATTATACAATGCACATTGACAACATCTTTGACATAGACAGACATCCGATGATCGATTCCACTCGGACCTAAAATGCCCTCTGTTAATTATTTGCAATACATGGATCCATGTTGTAGTTTCAGCCTGGGCTTGGTGCCACGAGGCACTGTTAACTACTATCAGCTTTTAATGTAACCTGACAGGAAAAATGACTGACTCGAAAATATAATGTAGCCAAAACTGTTAGTTGACTGTTAGTGTCACTGTCACGATTATTTGTTAATTAAATGTTAATAAAATGTAACCTCAAATCTTAACACTGCTAGATAGCACATTTAGTGCTACTGTTACGTTTTCTACAACCTACTTTATCGAAAGAACTAGCAACTCTGCGGCTGATATCCTCCAATTTTCAAATAGCACAAGGAAGTATATAAGTTGTTTCACTGATGGCAGGATAGTGTTTGGATTGGCGATAAAGAAAACCGTGTCATGTGGCGTGTTGAGTTTAACGCTAACTATCGATCAAGTGCGAGAAATTACTCGGATAGAATAAATATTTTTGACATCAACGATACGAAATTTATCGATAGACATCGCTTTCCGAAAGATGCTGTTATCGATATTTGTGATTTATTGAGGAGTAATTTGGAGCGTTTCACTCATCGATCTCAAAGTTTATCTGTCGAAACCCAAGTATGTGTCGCTATGCGGTTTTACGGAGTTGGTGGTTATATGAGAGAAATAGGTGACTTGTACGGAATATCAGAAAAATCCGCTGGGTGTTGCGTACATAGTGTGTCATCCTCTCTGACAAATATATTTGAACAATTCATTTCATGGCCATTATCTACTGAAATTCGTGTAATCCAAGAAAAGTTTTACAATTTTTCCAATGGGTTTCCTAGAATAGTTGGAATTGTTGATGGATGTCATATCCCTATGCGGGCGGCACCGTCGGCACCTTACACGGAAGCTGCTTTTGTTAATCGAAAAGGCTGGCATTCTTTAAACACACAAATAGTGTGCGACTCTGATTTCAAAATCATAGAATTGAATGCTTTATTCCCTGGATCTAATCATGACTCATTTATTCTGCGACAATCTTCTGTTTACGATCGATTTCAGTCAAGCTCAGTGGATGGACTGATTCTCGGGGACTCCGGGTACCCTCTGTTACCGTGGTTAATGACACCTGTACTCCGTAATGGAGGAGAGATATAATGTATCTCATAAACGTACGCGCAACATTGTAGAACGTTGTAATGGCATACTCAAATCAAGATTTCGCTGCCTTACGACCGAAATAATGTTCAATCCCAAGAAGGCCTCGAACATAATAGGAGCATGTGCTTGTCTTCACAATTACGCGATCAAAATCAAACTTCCAAATGATGACAATGATGGTGTTTATCTCGAGGAGAATTCTTTTGATGAACAATTCAGTGAAAGTCAAATAGCAGACAACATTTTGAGTGGGAGATCAGTAAGAAATCAAGTGGTTGTGGCAAATTTCAGTTAAGTAAGTGCGGCACGCGTACCTGTAACTACCGTATGTGTTTATCATGACCGACTAGTACGGTACATCATGAATTTGGTTTGATTACAAGTACATATGTTCTTTTGTACTTTAATCATTTTCTATATACACGTTATCAGCTTATAAGTTCTTTTTGACTATTGCGACAACATCAGTGTTTCTGAATCTTTCAGTCTTAAGCTTAGTTTAATAAGTAATAAACCATCACATACTTAATATATGTATTAGTTTTAAGCTTACAGCATGTACTTTGGAAAGTCAGGGAATCGATGAATTAAATCTTTCATTACGAAGACATTCCCGTCGAAGGCATAAACTAAAGAAAAACACAAGACCATATTAAACTTGACTGTATTGACCAAATTACATCGGACTGTTCATCAGTTCAAACTGTTCATCTCACTGAAATGTTGTATTGTTGAAAGATGATGGCCACGATTGCTGGTAATTTGTAAACTGGAATTGTTGTCGTTCATACAACAACTGATCGTAGTATTTTCTTTTACTTTCGTAATATTTCAACTTCACTTGATGCTCTTCTTTCATCATTTCCAATTTCACATTTTCAATGTGAATCATTTCGTCGTAGTAGTCGGGCGTTTTGGCCACATCAACTTTTCGCTTCTTAGCAGTTGAGGAAACTCGATTGCTTAAACTGCTCCTAAGCAGAAGTTCCTCGTTCTCGTCATCTTTACTCTCTCGTGGAGGCCTATTTATGGTAGGAGTAGGCACGTTTGTCAGTCAGATAAAGGGTCACCAGGAGATTCACCTCCATCGAACTTCGAAGAAACTCCGCCCTCCACACCCACTGTCGTCTCAGGTGGGATAATGCTGTATATTTTCATTTCTGTTTCAGTCAACACTGAAGAAAGGTCTACGACTGGATTAACTTCTCCACTTCCACCTCCAATCTTGCTAATGCTCTTCCTTTGAGAATTTAAGAAATCCGTTGCCTTTTTCTTGACACGTCTCCTCTCATTTTGCCACTTTTCTTTTGTGGCCGTTAATGTGCGGCCATGTCCTCCACACGCATTCACAGACTTGAGAATTTCTTGTAAAATTGTTTGTTTTCTTCTTTCCGTAATATCATTTGAATAAAGTTGACGGCTGCACACGGGAGGTAATTTACTATAGCCATTTTGATTGTTCAAAAATATTCGAACACTCCCTTTGTTATGCCGAAATGTAAATATATTGAAGTAAAATAGAAAATGGAAAATGAGCAGGCACCCAACGTTTCGGTCGTCTTGACCTTTGTCAAGGGTTACACCATATGCTTTGTTTCTAGCACGTTTTGGAGCAAACGCCATGGCTAAGCAAGAAACACAGGAGTTAATGAATGCACGTGCTGCCGACATCGCTTAGTGTGTTGACTTCGACAATCATCTCATGCAGCGTCTTATTGGTTCAACCTTCACTGATGTCATATTTTCTCTCCCTTTTGACAGTGAATCCAAAAGAAAAACACACCAGTGTAATATAGCCAAAGCTGCTGTATTAATAAAATTCTTCTCAAATTTTTCGCGACCCGCCGCCTTGTTCAAGAGTGCACGAGGTGCACTCTTGAACAGTGCGAATGTCAAAAATTATTATTTTTTTTTAATACAGCCTTATATTGCATATATTACATTTTCTTTTTTTTTCTTTTGGATATATGAAATTAGCAGATCTTTTGGATTTTCAACTTGCTTTTGACAGTGATTGTGATTAACAGTAAAGGCAGCTAACAGTACAGCGACAGTGTGTTCAGCCAGCGAAACTAACATTAATGTTTCTTTACATTTTAAAGATTAATGTTGCGTCTTTAACTAACAGTGCTTCGTGGCACCGGGCCTCGAAGTGGTGAATAACTCGAAGAGCGTTGTTGACATGGTTGAGCCTTATTAATAGCCAATTCCTCAGTGTGATATTCGGATTCTCACTGAATTTGTTAATAGTCATGAATTCTACAGAGGGAGTTGTGTGTTTATCAATACTCATCAGTCTTCATGTGAATATTTTTTCTTCCAAATTGATAGTACTGCACTAAATTGCTGTATCACCGCTCTCATCTTTAACAATTTTTTTCAGAGAAACTACTGAACGAATATTCTTGAAACTTGTCATATAGTATCAGTGAATTGTGCTTTACATCATGTGCCATTTCCAAGGCTTTTTGTCGCATCGCACACCGTACAGCCGACAAAACAGCAATTTCGCCCCATTGCCATAATGCTTTTTTTGCCACGATAAGGACCGTTCTAAAATGAGTTCAAATTTAGGCATCTATTTCTCATCTAGCCCTTTTAGACAATTAAATATCTTTGGATATTTCCAAAGTGAAGCAAAATTCTTTTTATATCAAAAGCACTTCTTCAGAGGTATGTTAGTACCAGTGGCGTCGCGTGCTCCCAAACCATAGGCCTTCGCTCCATAGTGGATTAATGCAGCAGACAGCATGAACTGCATAAAATATGACGCTGTCTTAACTTCAGTGAATTTTCAAACACTTGTACAAGTATACATGAACATTCAAGTCATGCTGGCATCCATATGACTGCAGAATGAAATGAAATGATGTGAGAAATAGGCTGATATCTAAATGAAAGTTACACTGAAGTCCACAGACTACCCTATATTGACTATACTGCATGTGAATTGTGATACTCTGAGTCCCATCCCATGTGGCAGCCTCTTTTTCTGAACAGCCTTATAAGCATGCAATCCTAAGCTGATTGTTCGTCAACGCGACTCTTGTTTTCCCAAGATTTTAAACGTCAAATGACAATGAAAATGTGATGACAATCTCTCACATGACGCTTGATCGCATTGGCGACATGACCATAGAGAACATTCATTCTCAAGGAGGCTCTCGCCAACGCAAGGCTCTGTTGTGTTCATTATAGCTTGTCAATCACTTACATGTTTCAAAATTAGGGCTGCTAAAATGTTTATTTCAATGGCATGAACTTCGTGCACGATGGTTCTTCTTTCTGCATATTCCCTCGGACGACTGGCCGGTGTAGAAAATAACCACTGTTGAACACGCCGCCGTAAACAATCGCCCGAATTAAACATCAAATTATAGAAACTTCATCGCTTTATCTTTCAGCGGCTTCTCACCTTCCGATCCGACATTCAGCCATTGGTGAACGCAGACACGACAATTCAGCGCGTCATCGTCTTCTCCATAATTTGGCGAAGCCACGAGTAGGGAAAATTTGCGCCTCTCTCTATCTGAATCTAAGAATTTATAGATAGATCTTTCCTTGCATTGTTGCAATTTATTCGCTTCTGCGTTTCTATCGGGAGAAGACGAGTCTGACTATCGAGCTAAGCGCACACGCTCGTGAGACAAGCACACAAATCTCTGTGATTTGCTGTGAACACATCGCCAGCGCATTGTGTGATTGCTTGAAGATCCCTGCAGTTAACAGCTGAGCGCTGGCGCTCTGAACGTATTTGAGAGTAGTGACTTGAAACTGTAAAGTGTATGTAAAGTTGTAAACGTAAAGATGCTCTCAAAAACAAAAAAATAAGATTATTGAACCTCTGTTTTATGAACGTAAATAATTATTTTTGGGCATGCGGCGAAGGCCTCGCAGGCACGGAGACGACGACACTGGTTAGTACTACTTTTAAGAAGGCTATTTATCGAAAATTAGGCACAAAGATATTTAATTGTCTAAATGGGCTAGATGAGAAATAGATGCCTAAATTTGAACCCATTTTAGTACGGTCCTTATCGTGGCAAAAGAAGCATTATGACAATGGAGCGAAATTGCTGTTTTGTCGGCTGTGCGATGTGCGATGCGACAAAAAGCCTTGGAAATGGCACATGATGTAAAGCAGGGCTGTGGAGCCGATGCGTTATCTCATTGGCTTCGGCTCCACGGCACTGATGTGAAAGGCTCCGGCTCGGCTCCGGCTCCGGCTTCAAATTCAGGTTCTATCTATGCTGGTTATCCTGGATCCGTTGAACGGGTTTTTTGGATAACGGTGTGGCCTTTAGAGGCTTGCTACAATCAACAAATTAGTTTTCATTAACAAGCAACGACTTAAGTTAATAATGAAAATGATAATAGCCTAATATAATGACAAATGACATACTTGTCATATATTTTTGCATGAATTGACTATTTCTGAAAGATAAAATAAAGTTATAGCCAGGATTGGTTAAATTAGATAAAGATCTCCCGCACTGGCTAAATATAAATTGGCCTAGCCTGCAACCAGTCTACTACGAGGCTACATTAAATAAGACCACATGAGTGATGATGATATACCTAATTAGCCGTCACAGGGGCCGAATAGTAGTATAAGCTTTTTAGCAAAGCTTGAATATGAAACTGGATAGCGCATGCCTCTAAATAGCTTATAGGGTCTGTATCTACTCGAACATGGAAGGGTATCGGCTATATAGCCAAATATACCGTATCAATAAAGATATCAATTGCTTTATTGAATATTAAAGTGTATATAGGCTAGCTTAGGTTGTTATTGTTATTTGTTATTGCCTTTATTCAATAGTCTGTTGGTCCATGAATAATATGATCGGTGGGTAGCCCACGACTCATCATCTGTATAAATTGTAATTTAGATAGCCTCATTGTAGTGTAGGCTAGAAATGTACAATTGAAAATTATACTTCAAAAATTAAAAATATCTAATTTAGGACAAGTTTTGTAATTCTATGCAGCATACTTAATAAGTTAAGGCCTAACTTACATTATATTCAATTTCGTATTTTTGATTATGGCGTAAAGTTGCACTAAATAATTCATCAATGATTCATGTATATTAGGCTATTATATTCAATTTATGTATAACACATTACCACTATTCCTCTGATGATGGTTAGGCTGATGAAACTGAACTCGGAGTATCACACAGTATGTTGCAGGGTGCTATGCATAATAAAAATTTGACTGCGAGCACCGATCAGAAATCCCATCTACTTTGCTAGCTTTCGAATGCGCGTGCGGTTTAATGTCACAGACAATAGAAAAGGGAGGTCAAAAGGCGCCTTTATTGAGAGCGTCTCAGTCTTTTTTTATTGTTTACATATAAGTCAGCATGATATCAGCATAAAGTGTTGACAGACGGAAAAATAATAATGAAAATTCTTGAAATCCACAGGTCTATGACATTTTGGGGAAATATTATTACACGATACGGCTCTTGTGCAGTCCTCCCCCCCCCATTTTTTCTCTAGTCAAAAGATGCAGCACCATTGGATGTCCGTTTCAGCATCACCGGTTTGAGTGAAGCATTCCGTGCTGTTGTAAAAATCTACGTGGGTAATTGCGATGTCATGGTCGCAAACTTCGTCAGCAAGTCAACATTGTAATTTGCCTTCTGGTTTTTCGCATTGAAATATACCCTTTGAATTTTGAAGTCAAAGGAAATTCATTGTGAATGAGATACCTTTAAAATAATAGGGCGCTACTAGAAGTGGCTGGGTCGCTTATTGCTATAGCCATGTGAGGACTTGTAGTCAGGTCATTCGTGTGAGTGTGAAGAGTTATCCCTCCAATCAATATTGATCAAATTGAATAATCGATTGTTTTGAAAAATGTAGGTGGGGGGACTGCACAAGAGCCTACAATACAATCTAAGGAAATTGGCATTGTCACAGATGCCAGTAGCTTCTGCCAGTAGCCATACCGATAGATGATAGCCTACATAGTAACCGTATTAGATTTAAGACATTGCGCAAGAAATGTAGCTATATTATCTTTGCTGACTGAACTGGAAATGTGTACATAAATGACTGGCGACTTGTCTCTAGGAATCTACAATCATCTAGTTGGCATGCATATAACAAGTCTTCAAATTAATGGATTTTGGAGAATACGTTGTCAATAGGGAAATTAGTCTTACGAAACATATGCAATAAAAAGATATTACACATGTGTGTAAATATTTAATAAATATAATAAAAAAGAAGGCGGCAACTGCAAAGAAAGATATCGTGGAGGACAGATCATTGGTAAACTTAAAAGACATATCTTTAGATTTCAAATGATTTAATTTTTTTATGATGCCAATTAATAACTTTCAAAATTCTAGATTTATATCAAAGCTCAAACTATCGGAGCCGGAGCCGGAGCCTTTGTGATAAATCGGCTCCGGCTCCGACCAAAACTATCGGTTCCTTAAGGCTCCGGCTCCCGCTCGGCTCCGGCTCCACAGCCATGATATAAAGCATAATTCACTGATATTATATGATAAGTTTCAAGAATATTCGTTCAGCAGTTTCTCTGAAAACAATTGTAAAAGATGAGACCGGTAGTACAGCAATTTAGTGCAGTACTATCAATTTGGAAGAAAAAATATTCACATGAAGACTGATGCGGTATAACTTGATGGACACTAGACCCCCTTTGTAGAATTCATATACAATTTCAGTGAGAATCCGAATATCACACTGAGGAATTGGCTATTAATAGGGCTGACCCATGTCAACAACGCTCTTCCAGATATTCACCAGATTGAAACTAAAATGGATCTATGCATTGCAAATAATTAACAGAGGGCATTTTTGGGCCAACTGGAATCGATCATCGCATGTCTGTCGATGTCAAAGATGTTGACAATTTGTGCATCGTATAACATAGATATTGGCGCATGTTGTTTGTTTTTATTTGAAGCCAATTTTATATCAAATTTTCTGATAATTCATATATATTTTTTCTGCTGTATCATGCAATTTCTTACCACAAAATTACATATACACGTTCTATTATTGCCAAGCTTGGCAATCGCGTTTGTCGTGGCCGGGGTCGGTGCACGTGGGCGCAGCAATGATATACGTGTACAACCGTAGCCAGGTACCGGACTTATTACAAAGAAGCAATCTGGCTGCATCGTAAAGACGCGGTTCATTTTTCTGCTCAGAGAAGTCATTTAGTCATGTATCTGGTGAATTGCGAATGAACTTTACTCTGCTTTCATCTAAAAATGAAGCAATGGGTTTTCATTTGTATTATTCCTATATATAACATGCGCTATTTAGATTTAAGAATCAACTGCTATAAAATAATGCAATAAAGTCTAATTGAAAGCAGTGTATCAGCAGTGCTCCTATTTACATCTGAAGACGTTTTCGCAAGACATCTGACAAAGTAGAATGTGTACTCTTAGGCCCTATTTATTGCAATTCGGACTTAACTTTTAGACATATAAAAATTTCTTGATTTATCATCAAAATGCGTTTTAGTTCTGCAACCAGTAAAAAGAGACAATGGAAAAGAATATTTGTTGCTCGCCTACAAATATTTTCAAATTCATGCAATATCAGTTGATTTTCATTGGTTTCGTTGCTGACAAGGTAAAACACGTCTATTTCCTATCTAGCCCTTTATAATATTAAATATCTTTGATTAGGCACTTAAAAAATAACCATGAATTTTTTAAAGAAGAATTATCAAGAACCAATAGGGGCCATTGTGCTCGAATTAAGTACACTAAATTTGAGGCGAGAATGCATCTGTATTGTTTGCCAAGAGCTTTCAGCCCAACAGCAGCGCTTTCGACTGAAATACAATCTCACGGAAGTACGCGACATAGAATAGGGATATATAGGTAGAGTGTCGACTCAAACAAGTATCTGTATACAGTGAAAATTTTTAAATGAAAAGATTCAGTTTTCTGCGAAGATTACGTTCCCGTGGTCCAAAAAATTATTTGAGCACTTTAGAAAATAGTCAAAATTTGCCAATTTAAATACTACCGAGATGACTCTCCGTTGCAAGTAGCATAAAGCAAGTTGGATATCAAAAGGAATGAATATTTGCTAATAATCATCCCAACTAAGCGGAAATGAAGCTGATTATCAAGGGAATTTCATGCTCCGTATTATAATGGAAGTCTTCATGAAAAAGTCGCGATATTATCCGTGCTTTCTTGGCTGAAATGTCAAGTTTTTAATTTAATTTTCACCGGCTTGATTTTAAGATTCACTAAATTCATGTTTCATTTCATGGATCTGAATTGATTTGGACGGGTCCAACACCGTGGTCCATTTACATCATTCAAAGTTAATTGAAATCATTGCCTTTGAATCTGTGATTTTGCCATGCCAGTGGCAGCTGTTGCCTGATCGCGCTTAAGAAGATTCTCTTGATGTTCAGCAAGAAAGCAATAGCGCAGATCATCGAGCTGCCAGTTTATCAAACATTACCTATCGAAGGCTGTCATGACACGGAGGATCTGTAAAATAATATCATTTCCTTCTGCTTTATGCTATCATGATCAATCAATTCCGTTGTAATTTCTTCAAAACTGCATAAATATGCATATCTCACATTTGGAAACAATTCCGACTGTATCTCCTTTGAGTTCATTTAATAAAATCGAAAGTGTATACACTTGGGAATTTAGTAATTGCGGAATTACTACTCTACCTAATATACTTACTCTATGGTTCGCGATGTCCTTAAAAATCCAGATAAATGATTCGCAGTAGATTATGTATTGAGAGGAGATGAAGGCCATCCGATTTTGGGAGATCTACGTCCGATTACCGGTACCTTCCCTGGTACACATCGGTTCATGGTGCTCTTTGAAACACGTTCTCACTTAAACAGTTATGCGATTCGTACCACGTCAAAGTGTTTATACCGGTACTTACTTTGTACCACGTAATAATAATATAATGGCTTGCGGAAAACACCAACTGTTCCTTTAAAATATATAATTTTCTGACGTTTCGGTGGGGACACACACGTTGATCACTGCAGATGGTGTAATAGACTGATAATGTGTTAGTGGGCCCGATTGCACAGAGATCTTGTCATTATACAATCGACTACATAAAGAGAAAAAGATGACACCCTCCGTTTCGTTTGTTTATGAAATCGATGCCCTGGAACACTTCATCACAGTACGCGGATATTTAGGTCATGTAAGAGGAGTATTGGGCGAATCAAAGCATTGCGGAACAAATTTGAGGACTTTTCAATTTGTCGCTCAGACAAGCTAGGAAGACAATTGAAAGAACAATGAAAGCTGCAGTTAACACGATGGCATATGTCTCTGCAGCTTATCGAGTTAGTTCGAGAAGCTGTTTTTAAACCAATAAATAAAGGGAGATTGTACTCAATGACACTAAGAATTATGTGTAGCTTATAAATGATAGTTACTACATTTCTTCCTATACAAATGCAGAAACAAGCAGCCCTTGGGTAGGGGGAACACCTCATTCCCATCTTCCCCAATGAACATTGACAACATAATTTTTATTTCATAATCTTAGTTGACGGATATTTTGTCATTTAATTGGACTCCCTTCAAAACGATTTCTTTTTGGCCCCCGCTTATCTCTACACGTGAATTTCTGTGCACAGCTCGCTACCTTCGTGAGAATCTCGGATGGATCGAAAGACAGAACGGCGAAGAGTTTTCCTCGAAAAACCTTGCTGACCAACTCATGCCTGCTACATGGAAATCACGGTTTTGTCGGCTACAAAAAATCACAGTGGCGGGGTTGATCAAAACCATTCGAAATAGCTCCCGCATCTATGACCTTTAAGAGCCTCCCATCAACTACCACTTCCGGGAGCGACACAGCGATGCACCTCGTGAGATCTTATACCGTTGTCCGAAGAATGGAGACTGTTTGCTAGGAGTGCAAACAGCCGACTTGTACCATGTGTCAGCGACATTGGGGGTGTTCATTAACTAAAATTCTGCCGACAGAAAATTAAACCGATTTAATATTCTACCGGCAGAATATTCTGCCGACTTAATGAACGACGGTATAATACCGAAACCGACTGAACATTCTGCCAGTTTCGGTGTTATACCGTCGTTCATAAAGTCGGCTGAATATTCTGCCGGCAGAATATTAAATCGGTTTAATTTTCTGTCGGCAGAATTTTAGTTAATGAACAGCCCCATTGACATGAGTTGCTGCTTGACATCCTGACACTTTCTGAGTGATGGAGAAGTTTGAAAAATAGAGTCTTAACCTGAAGAACTTAACCTGTACCTCTAGGAATGTTATTTACACCCTTCGTTGTAAGTCTTCTTACCAATTTTATATTGGGCAAACCGGGGATATGTTCCGTAATCGGCTGACTATTCATAGACAACAGATGGATAATGCCAATTACATGACTTTAGGAGTGACTAAACATAGTGCTGCATGTGCTACCGTTATGCAGTATGACCGTTAACGGTATGATCTACCGTTAAAATTTGAGGCTGCTCCATTCTTTCAGCTTGGGCCGAATTCTTCCCGCATAGAAAGAGAGCGCAAGGAATCCATTTTTATTTCTATGCTGAAACCAACATTGAACCAGACCTCAACCACCTGAACTATGACACGTCTAGCAAAAATCGCAAGGTTTATGTCATTAAGTTTTGATTTGGAAGTCTATGCTTCCAATTTTGTATTTTGCTTTCCAATAAAGTCATTCCCATGAGTAGCCTGTCCTAGACCAGGCGAAACCGGTCGGGAATAATTGCTGACTTTTCTTTCGGGTCAAAACTGTATTATTTATTTTTATTCATTTTGATTTCAATCGTTTTTTTGATATATATATATATTTGTGAAATGAGGCAGCAAATTATTCGATAAGCAGGAGTTACAAAAACAGATATCGCAATTAATTTTGGCTAACTTAATAAAATCCTTTTCCAGCTAACGATAAATAATTTTGGTTGGTTCAGAACTGAATTTAAAAGCTGTTTTAGAAAACCATTTTATTACTGCTCCGGCGCTTCGGTTATCAACAGTAACCATCTTCAGGGAAATAAATTACTACAACTAACTCTAGACTGATACAAAATTCTTACGTAAAGCTTAAAAGAGTTCAAAATCACTAACCAAAATAACTATTCAAAATAACCGAAGCGCCGGAGCAGTGATAAAATGGTTTTCTAAAACAGCTTTTAAATTCAGTTCTGAACCAACCAAAATTATTTATCGTCAGCTGGAATTTATTAAGTTGGCCAAAATTAATTGCGATATCAGTTTTTGTAACTCCTTCTTATATATATATGCTGAGACAGCACATTCAGACAGTATTAACAAGGCACGTTAGACGTTGTATTCTGCCCACTGCTCGATTTTGTGAGACTTTTTTGACTGCGACTCGTTTATCTTGCTGTACATACGAACGTGAAAAATCATTTGCAGACAGATTCGGGGATGTGAGTTGCAGATATATCAAAAACCTGATTGTTCAGATTTTCGTATGCTGAAGATTTATGTGAGCTAGCCTTAAACTTTCACTTCGCTGGAAGCTGCTTTGACGACTTGGATATGAATTCAAAATCTGGGACTGTTTTTACCTTCTCGTTCAGAAGTACTATCAAGTCACACGCAGGGATGCGGAGTCCTATCATTTTGATAGTACTCCGACTCCGGGTGGCCAGCATATATAGCCTAGTCTTTTGAAAAAAACTGGCAACCCACATCATAGATCATTATAGGCTTACCTGAACCTATCTTTAGTGATCATCGCTGTATTAACCATCAATCAATTTCGATGAAAGTTTATCAAATGTCGCTTTAAGTCAGATGCATGAGACTCGGCTCTTCCCATTTTGTTGATGTGTGCCTCACACGGTTTTTCTCCAGTCTCTACCAGGCAGGAAAATTCCCATCCTTCTTCAAAAAATATGGGTACATTTTCGATTTTAATATGCGCTTTGGAGGAGTCATCACACAAGATTAGCGTGAGGGTAAGAGGTAATGTTCTCAAACAAACTAATAATTCATTTTTGTCTGATGTGACCGTAGTGCGTAGGTGTGATCGAGGCTATGAAGGCTTGTCTTCTCTACTAAGTCACCGAGTGAAAAGACAATCATTTTTTCACTATCACGGTTCATTTCTCAACTATTACAAGCTTTGCATGCAACCGTGTTTCTGTACTTTTCAAGACAGTGACAACCACATGTACGAGGATAAATAATTTGTTTGTATTATATTTCGTGTCTAGTTATAGTCCGGAGTCCTGTCATTTCATAGGACTCCGACTCCAACTCCAGCAAAAATGATAGTACTCTGGGACTCTGACTCCGCATCCCTGAGTGACAGTAGAACTTTTTAGACAGTTCCAGGAGTTTGACAGTATACAGCTCTTAGCTACATGATTCGTCAAAATAAGTGAGTGAATTATGAACATGTAATGCTGCTGAGAACTTAGTTATGCTTTTAAGCTTTCACATCATTTCCAAAACGAAACAAACGGGGAACATTATTGTTACAATTCATGAGTTAGGCATATCAAAGGCAGCCCGTGCACTGAGAGTTAAAAAGTGGTTTATGAATAAATTATATTACAGCATTATATATGACTTTGTTTCAATCAGTACGGAATTTCAGCCATTTGGCACAATAGCCTTCGTCAGGACCGAACACATCATGAATATATAGCGACTTTTAACGTAGCGTGAACAGCTGGAAGCAGGTCGCTCATTGCACATTGAAAATAACAAGCAGCATAGTACAGATAGTAGGCCTACATAGTAATTTATAATATTGTGAGATGTTTGTGCAGTCAGCTTTTAATTCAAGCGACAATTTTCGATGTACATTGATTAAGGTAATTAGCATGAGTCTCTGTGACGTTATTGAGATTATGAATTCTCTCATTAAGCAAAGCGCTTTATTCATCAAGCAAAAGATCATACAGTCTGCGTAATACGACTATAACAAGAATTATCATGACATTTTCATATTAGCTTGAATCCAAGTTAGAAATTCATCAACACGTGCAAATATCCCAAAACCTGTTGTGGAGCCGCAGATACCATCGCCTCCGGAAACAAGTCCCACATAGAATTTTTTACCACCAGATATTGCCGGGCAATACAATGGGCCTCCAGAATCTCCTTTGCATCCATTTGAAAGTTGATCTCCGGCTGGCTCGGCGAAAAGAACACTTCTGTCACCAGAATCACGGAGATTTGGTCTGACCATCATTGTACCTTTGCGAAGGACGTCAGAGGAGGGTTCATGAAAATCGGTTTTGCCCCATCCAACAATATAACAATAAGGTGAAATTGGAGGAGTTACACCATTTTCTTGAGGTAGTCTGGCATATTTTATAGTTTCAGTTTCTGCTAGGCTGCCGGCTAGTTTCAAAACCATGATGTCACTTACCATATTAGTGCGATTTTTGTTCATTCCGAAATTAGGGTGACGAATTTGTGACTGAACTGGCATGTAAGTGTGAGCTTGAGAGTTAGAGAGAACATGCGCTCCCGCTACTATTCGCTTTTGATAACTTTCTGGAAGCTTGCAGTGAGCCGCCGTTACAACAGTGTTGTGATTGACTAAAGTACCGCCACATCGCTGTCTCCATTGTGACTGGAACGGATCTTTATATTGTACAAGAACAATTGATGGAAATTCATGAGGAATTGTCTCAGTTCCACGAATTATTCTGAAATGTGGGACAGCGAAAGCTGCCGCGAAAACGGAAAAAAGTAAACAAACTCTGAACATATTGCAATTGCAAATGTGATCGAAGCAGCGAAGCACAGCAGATATATATTATCAACTCATACGAACACGAGATTATTTTGTGGGTATCGACATCTGTTGCGAATCAGAATAAGAGAAATATATTGCCTTATCTTAATAATTTATTTATAGGCCTAAATCTGAAAATTTAACTTAAATCAATTGGTCATCACATGATGTAGCCTATTTACTCGCATCATTGCCAGAGAATGGACTAAATAATGATATATGGTAGAAAGTAATTTTTTCGTGGTAATAAGTAACCTTTTTTCAAAGTCCAACGTACATTTAATTCTACTGACATGTTGTGTAATTATTCGAACAAATTATTTTTTATATCAATTCGCATCAAATCAAATTATGAAATTCATGTGTAAATAGACACCACCGATATAGATATTGAGTGTCTCAATAACTGAAGTGATGCAAGCTTCATTTGCTATAAAATATTTGGTCAAAACACGACAGTACAACATTACCTGCAGAAGCACGTAACGGTATCAGAGAATTAAAACACTCGTTTTTATTTTTAGCGTCAACTTTGGCGATATTTAGACACCATAGTGAATTGCATGTGCTATTAACACTTCTTGCTCGTTTCTGCATTGTAAATGGTCTTCAGAAATACATGTATTGTAAATTGACGCTTCAATGGTGAGATAATCCGAAAATGCTCTAATTTGCGATAATAAATGTCCTTAAAGTAGACTAGCATTCGTGCTTACCTTGATTATCTTAGCTTTAATGCACTTTGAATGCCGCCGACAAGGATACTCCGGTAATCATGTGTGCAATCATGATGTTTATGAATTTCATGTTTTCTTCAGGTTCTCGAGCTACATGCCTTTAAAGAAACATATCTATAAATAATTATTTCTATGCATGTGTTGAAAAGTTGACTTTACCATAGCTGATGCCAGTACAACAGCCTCTTTCAGATGGATATTTTCACCTTCATCTGGGGCTTCTTGAAAAAATTTCATCACTTCTTCTTTTGAAAATTGCTTGGCTTTCTTGCGACAGTAGCCAGCTTCATATGACTTTAGAAGCATGGTTGCTCTCGGGAACTTCTGCAGTTTGAAACCGAAGTTCAGTTGAAGTTTGTTATTTATCATAGAATAAATGGACCATAATGTACCAGATTGTTTCATAAAAAATGGATCACCCTTAAACATCGCCTTAACTTCAACTTTGTCTAACTCCGCCAAACTTGAACGAATTTCTCTGAAATTTGAGAGATATGTCAGTTGTGCTTGCTAATATCATTGTTGGAAATTTCAAGCATGAATATTGAGTTGTTTTCCTCTTATAGATAAAAAAAATAGTAGATAATTTGATCTTCATTTAGCAATGTTGCACAAAATCATACCTCACTCCTATAAAATTACATTTGTTTCCTTTGTTATGCAATATGTTGTTCTACAAGCCAAAAGCTATCAAGCAAAACAAAAATAAAGAAAATCGGTCAATCAGAGCCAGTATAGCACCATTATTCATCAACAATAATGTAACTGCTACATGTGATTAACTGGACTTCATGTTCCATAGCTTCCTGACTTCGTTGCGGTGGTGTTGGCAGCAATCCTGATTGCTTTTAGCTAGAAATCTATCTCTTACCGGTTGAAAACAATACAAAGCACAAATGAACAATAACGAGATCGCATTCACAAAAGGCAAAGTGTCAGCCTTCTTAGAACTTGGGTTTGCTTTGCGAGCTACAAGCAAGCGACTAAATCTCCCTTACACAAATGTGCATCGATGGCATAATGATGATTTTCGACTCTGTCTTAAAGAGGGCTCTGGCCGTCCACGCAAAACATCCAAACGTAGAGACCGCCTAATTTTGAGATTTGTTAAAGTTGATCCAAGTCTCTCGTTAACTGAGATGGCTGCACCAGACTCGTCTATTTCTAAGTCCACTATTCGTAGAAGACTTATTGAGTCGAATTTCAAGAGCTGTAAGAGGCCCTCTCAGATCGAATTATCAGATCAGCATACAAAACGACGTCTCAGATGGGCAATGAGTCATTGTCACTGGCGAAATCAATGGGATCGGGTTGTCTGGTATGATGAGGCATCAGTCCGTCTGAAGGATAGTGATGGTCGATTGAGATTATAGATACAATCTGATCAGAAAATTCCGAAACATTTGCATTTTCCCCGGGTACAAGGTGGTGCGACTCTACTGATTTGGGCTGGCATTTGGACCAATGGCCGCTCTGAACTTCACATACAGCAAGGAACCATGAATTCTGAACGCTATGTGAATGTTTTACGAATGAACATTGGCCAAATGACAGATCAACTTGGTGATCCATCGACTTAGTTATTTATGGATGATAATGCTACGTGTCACAGGAGTAGTAGAGTCAACTTATGCAAGTCTCAATTAGGGCTTAGGACATTATCTTGGCCAGCTCGTTCTCCTGATCTGAATCCCATAGAAAATGTATGGAGTATTCTAAAACGCAACGTTCGTCGTTCACTGCTACCTACAGATGGCGTATCACAACTTACGTCACTGTTAAAAAGAGAGTGGAGAAAGTTAGATCAGTCAAAAAATCAACGATATCATCGAATCAATGCCTAGACGAATTGGTAATGTCATTGACAATAAGGGTAGGGCCACAAAATATTAGTTCTTAAGAACCGTTACTGTATCATAGCTTATCAGATTATATAAGGACATTTAAATATATTAGGGACATGAAATAACATGAAAAATGCTTTCTGTATCATACTTATGTTTTATTTAGTCAAATTTTAGGATGATCCACTTTTTATGAAACAGACTGTATTTTTTATGGATGATTTCAAGTCGAGTTTCTCCTCTCATATAGATGAAGTAATCAATTCAGTTGTGCAAGAAGCTAGAGAATATGATGATCATAAAAGCCACTTTACCCCACGGAAGAAAGTTCTGTTGTACAACCAGAAATTGACAGAGTGAATGCAGCTGTCACTCAAGTCTCTTGTGCTGCTACTCCAAGTAGCGCCAAAATGATTACCGCTGTTCCATGTCCAGTGGAAGACTGTTTGGAGCGTTCAGCACTATTGAAAACAGTTTTACAATGTCAGGATAAGTCAACATTGCGTTGTGTAAATCATTCTATTTTATGATAAGTCATGGACAAGTATACATTGCTGTTTGATACATCAAAATTCAAATTTCTCAGTCATAAGGATCACAGACATCAGTTCACTCAATAACTAAAGACATCTGAATGACCCATTACAACGGTGAAGCACATAGCGTACATGTGTACATGTAGTAACATAGAATCTTGAAAGTCAGTAGATGATCAGTCACTTTGATCAACGAACTATGACTGAATCATAGACATGCATACCCGCATCACACTGATACTACTCATCTCATCATACTCGTTTTCAACACACTCCCCCCCCCGTTGAGTAATCTACTCAACACAACATTATGTACATTCCAATGGATACAACTGACGAGTATTACGTCGGCAAATTCTACCTCGTGAAAGTACTTTAGCAAATCTAGGAAAGTTTCCCTTTCCAACAAAAACTTCAAGAACACGGCCCAAAGGCCAACATGATCGATTTCTAGATCTGACTGAGTTAGGATCAACCAGGACAATGTCGTCTACTTTGAGAATTCGATTTCCTGTGTCCTTTCCTCCGATCCATGAGCGCAATTCAATCAGGTACTCAGATTTCCATCTTTTCCACAATTGCGACAACAAGTGATTTCTTTCTTTGACTCCTCTCCTCAGATGGTCTGTAGTTTCTCCATCGCCTTCAGTGTATGAACCAGAGAAGAAATCAACAGGACGAAGTGGCTTTACATCATCACAATCATCAGAAACATACGTCAAAGGTCTTTTATTTATCGATGATTCAATTTCGCATAAAACAGTACTCAGTACCTCAAATTTCACGAGCTGATTCCCAAGAACTCTTCTCAAAGATCGCTTAATGCTTCTGATTAGCCTCTCCCACATGCCTCCCCAATGAGGACTGTATTAACCTCCTGTATTATAACCTCCAAGCCAACTTTTCCTTCAGTATTTCCTTCGCAGAGTTGAATGTTGAAAAATTATCGGATAGCATAAGGATTGCCTATTAATATTTGCAAGAGAAATAAAGAGAGGCATGACGGCATCATGGTTTGGTACTGCTATCTCTCGGAGATTTTTATTTGATTCGCTTTATGAGATGCACAACTCGTAGGGAATGAAAACAGTAGCGAATCTTACAAATAGTTGCAGGATGAGGGCTATACACGTATTAATCTGCTCAATTACCATCATCTTTGAAGAAGCTTCAAATTTTGCTTTTCTCAACAGTTTAACTTGCTCGATTAAAGAGTTCAAGCACCCAAACCTCTGATCTAATCGGGAATGATTTCATCATTTTTCGGGCATATTTGCAACCTAACCTAATTACCAAGTGAATTCTTCGATTTAAACGGATATCTGACCTCTATTGTAAAGTATTAAAATGCGAAAATTATTGAATCAGGAGCAATGTCACAATTGTTCAATTTTGCAAAGTTGTATCGCCGACGATTACCGAAATAGTGAATGATCAAATGTCTTCATCTTTGGAATATCTGAATAGTAATAAAGTAATGTATATAAGGTAACTTTTGCATATTAGACTTTCACCAAAATTTGGGTGGAATGCATTTTTATCGTATCATACTCATTGATTTTTCATTGAGATTCATAGAGCTCTATTCATTTGAATCGGCGTCTTCGAATTATTTCCACACCCAAATGTACCACGTTTTAGATGACCGATGTGGACTTTTTAGCTGTTGTTCCTGAAACTTTTCTATAGACCACAAATTTGCTCACTTCGTACTGTCAAACCATTGCTTGATTTGATATAGTAAACATTCCATATTCAGTGATAACGATGATAAGTTAGTTGCAACCCCATGTTCTTCCGATTTCCAGAAACTTCAGCTTATTTTTCTTTAGACACTTCGTTTTCACTTGACTAATTGCTTTACATCATCGACAGCTATTGAGTCAAGCCGGCCGTCTGGTGTATGAATGAATTTCAGCTTTCAGTCCAGGTGTTATATATCTAGGAGTCCATGGTTAAGGTAATTTATTTCTATGCATGCATCTCCATCTGGAATATGTTGGATATCTCAGCGTCCTATTCGCCGGTCATTCCATGTACCTTAAAAAGTATATGGCCATACTTAGAAATGCATACTATTTCTATCCATGGACTAGGAGCAGACATAGACTACTAAACACTGGAAAAGAAGACTTTTGTCAATAATTAATGGAAAAGGTATATTTGATCAGAATTATACCTTAGTGTCAAGTATTTGCCATATTCTATTAATTAACCAAATAGCGACTGAAAAATGAAAAGAACCGCAGAAATTCTAATAAGGAAAATAGCAGTAGTTAAGGATGCGGGGCTAGCAGTGAAATATACGCAGATCGAAGGAGTCAGTTTTATCGAATATTGTCAGCTATTTGACAGAAAACAAATGTGATGATTTTTATATAGGTCAAACTAACCGCCCGTTTACCAAACGCTATAATGAGCATAGAAGAGATTTGATCAATAAGAACAAAAGAAATGCCCTTCTTGAACACGGTATTAAAGTGCACCAGTTCAGTGACATTTCCATATCTCACTTCGACATTGATATTATGGACAAAAGTCATAGCGCAGTGGACTGCAGACTGAACAAAGCTCAATTGATTAAATCTCTTTCACCAGCCACTAACCGCAAATACGAGCTCCTAAGTTTCTAACTACGCAGTACTTGAACTCGGTTTCTTTGTTTCCATATTTCATGTGGGTCATCAAATGCTGTTGTACAGAAGTCGGCCAATCGAAGTGTCAGTGGCACGAAGCGCTGGCATTTTACTGCATCGGTCACTAAATATAAAAGAGAGAAAGTGAAATTTTTCACCATGACCATGAGAAAACAAATTACCGGTAATGTTGACAATTGTGTTATTAACAAATCGTTCACCAATTTCATATTTTTGACTCTACATTAGGTGGATAATTCAATTCAGGATGCTGCAATGTTCCTATGCTTGAAATGCTAGATTTTGGCACTTGTCAAGGATATTCAACGCAATTACAATCGAAATAATACGTAGAGAAAATAAAATCATGGCGAACAGGCATGTCAGTCACCGGACACTTGATTTTTTTACATTTTACTGTTATTTCGATGTATAATGTAAACTCGTCATCTTTTATTGCAGAAACACAATATAATACACAGATAAACATAGTCATATGATGTAGTTACTGAAGCTGACGTTTTATCCCTATTTAGAGGGCATAATAGCGCAAATGTTCGAATTGGACAAAAGCCACCGGACACCTTATACTTCATAGTTTTTTACTTGCAAATTGCCTTAATAAGCACAGAGACGAACAGTGAAGTCAGATATCTATGATGGGAAGCTTTCTGAATCATTTCATATTCACTTGCCTTGTGTTAAGCAGGCAGCCTTGAATCAGCAGATTTGAAATTCAAATTCAAATGCTGTGACTCACTGTTGCTTCCGATATTCACCTGAAGACTGACGCTATGCTATCATTTTTATCTCACGCTCGCATCTCATCGGTCGCAATTTGCTTGACATCTCAATCTGGAAGATGAGAAAAGAAGTATCGCCAAAGAAGAGATCATAACTCTCGTGAAGGAGGGATATAGTTTTCGGAAGGTGTCCCAGAAGACCGATGTTCCCAAATCGACGGTATCAGACATACGGCGACGTTGGCAAAAGAATCCTTCCGGTTGCGGGTCACCTACGAAGAAAAGGACTGGCCGTCCACGCAAAACAAGTTAAAGACTTGACCGTCAAATTGTTCGCGTGTGTGAAACTAACCGTTTCTTGTCAGCAAGGATGATTCGAGCATCCTATGGGAGCTTCTTTCACTGACCGCACCCTCAGTCGACGATTGCGATTCTATGCCAGAAGACCTGCTAGAAAACCCTTCGTAAATGCTTTCCAACGACGACGCCGTGTGATATTCGCAACTAAGTATTCGCAAAAGTCAATGGACTATTGGGAACGGACTTTATTATCTGATGAGTCTTCCTTTGAATTATTTGGCAATCGGGGAGTGACTAAAGTCCGACGACGCACTGGTGAGTGCTTTGACCCGAGATGCACGATGGCGACGATGAAGCACCGCACAAGCGTGATGGTTTGGGGGTGCTTCTCATTCAATGGTGTGGGACGACTTCGAGTGTTGGAGAATGGACAAAGAGTGAACCAAAAAGTGTATCTGGACATTCTGAATCACGAAATGCAGCAAACTCTTGCCACGCAGTTCGCCGATGGTCACGCTGTATTTCAGGATGACAGTGCCCCCTGCCACCGAGCAAAGACGGTCAAAGAGTGGCTCTCAAGTTCGGAATTTGATCATATCAACGACTGGCCAGGGCAAAGTCCCGATATAAACCCAATTGAAAATTTGTGGACGGAAGTTGTTCGAGTAATAAACGAAAGAGCTCCAACTACGCGAAGTGGAATCATCGCATCAATAATTCATGCATGGTACCATGTTATAACCCCAGAAAAGTGTCAGCAGCTGATCATGAGCATGCCACGCCGCTTGAATTATGTGATTCGTGCAAAAGGATTTCCTACAAAGTACTAAAAAATCATGTTTTTTATCAAAAATCACCCGATTTTAGGTGTCCGGTCACTTTTGTCTAAAACAAGAATCTGGAATAAACAAACATCAAAAACGAGAAAATTGTTTTTCAACACCTTCTGTATAAAAAGGAAACATATTTAGGCTAATTAGATGTATTAAACTGTATCACAATTTTTTTTTTGTAGACAATAGAAAGAATCTTAGAAAAAAAACTTTGCTGTCCGGTGACTTTTGTCCATAGCTGTATATATGCAAGAAGCAAAACGTTGTGATTAGAAATACCAGTAAATATTAATAAGTCTGTGTTTTGAAATCTAGTCCAATTACAAAAATTTCACAATTTTAAACTTTGAATTCGAAACGCCGAAGTCTAAATAGAATTTACATGGGATATATCATTTTCTGTTCAAATTGACACGAGAGCACTTTTTTTATTAATTTGAATAGTTTAAAAATTAATTAAGGCACCTGGAAACATTCAAAGTGAAAATGCAGTGCAAAACTCGACGAATCCGGTGAACATTCACATTTTTAAAGCCTCATTGTAGTGAAAGTATGACGTCGATTCCGTTCAAAATTGGCGGAAAGCTGTGGAATGTGTAGAAAATATGCTATCTAAAATTTGGAATTCGTATCTTGCTTCGTTGAGGAGCTAGATGAAACCCATTGGGGTGGAGGTTAAAGTAACATGCTGAATGCATGGTCTTAGTCGCCTCTGCTTTGGGAAATTGCCAAAAATGAGACGATTCGCTTCAATTGATTAAATTATCAATTAACATTTGAAACAGTACGCAGTCTGAAGCCATTGCCCCCTTCTAGGTCATGAAAAAACATACCTTTATTAGTCCTGGTGAAAAATCACATCAGGGGCCCTTAATAGGTTTACATTCAGTGTCCCCAGCGGTGGAGTTCCGCAAGCCTTGATCAGGCCTGTAGCGGTATTTAACCGCGTCCAATTTTTTTAAAAAAATCAGGGTTATTTGAGCTACTAATTATTCATTAAATAGTAGCATATCGGTACCCTTTCTAAATTTAGATCTAAATTTCCTACACGACAACCGTACGTGATTAGAATTATCAAAACAGTTAGCATTCAGATTTTCTTTATATTTTTGATTAAATCACGTTCAAAGTATACATGTATAAGTCATTCAATATCGGAATCAAATATACGTGATCTTTTGACCGGTTGAGTGCCGATATCACTAGATTCTTGTAGCCTCTTTCTACTTCCACCATATCGATCGCGGGTGTTGTTGAGGAACTTGGAAACAGTCAGTTCGACCTCCTTGCAGGTTGTATCAAATAAATCTGTAGATGACTCTGAAAGGAAAAATGTCTGTTAATTTCACTGGTAGTTAAAATACGTATAACAACCAACTATATTCATGCCTACAGTGCAGTAATGCACAGAAAACAGGATTTTATGAGTTCATAGGACAACTGAAAGGGGGAATTCCAACCACTTTGGCTTCAACCGCTTTCAGGGAAAATTCAACATAACAGTCTTATTAAAACTTCACGTTGAGGTCGTGTCGAACGAGAAGAGGATAAAAATCAAAATAAAGCAATTGGAGCAACTTTTGACCAGCCGAAGCGAACTGATTCGAATTTTTCTTGAATAACAATTTGGAATCGAATCTCGATTTGGCAGCCCATTAGTGAATTGAATTGAATCTCGCAGCTTCGCAGGTCCCTCATCTAGGCATTTATTGATTTGTACTCAACAGACGCCTATTATTTGCCTTTGGCAATGTATTGTAATACTTATCAAGCCATCAGCTGAATGGTGTCGAACTCCAATGTCTGCTTAGATGCTGCCAAGGATCCTTCAACCGATTATTCATTGCAAATGCACTTCATCGTTAGCTTATGGTATCAAATCAGAAAATAATCAAAAATTGATTGGTGTCAATTAAGTGATTGTTCAGTTTTCAAGTTTCAGTTAATTGATTTCTCGGTTTCCAATTCCAATTACTCAGCTGTTTTTTCAGTTAATTGATGGCATTGGATTCCGATTGCAATTAATTATTTGTTTATAAATTGCAATTTCAATTCATTGATTGAAGAGCAATTAAATTGCAATTAATTTTTTATCATTCCTCAAAAATTATTGAAGTACCATCACGTAAATTGTTCATCCCTGGTGTTGGAATAGAGTTTATGCTGCCAACAACTTCAATTATAATGAGAATCTCTCAACTATTCTCAAATTAATGGAAAATAGAGCTACTCGACGGATAAATGAGAAAACTTAATGCTGAATTTACTGCATCGACAAAACATGCCAGTATCACGTTCTTGAGAGACCGCAAACGACACGACAGCACCTTCTGGGGAGTCATGAAGAATTTGAGCAGCACGCCACAAACATGATTTGATAAAAAAATCGAGGGATTCCATCGATCGAATTCGAACTAGTTTAATTGTTTTTATATTCGGTAGTTGATTTTCCATTCGCTTTTCTGCAATTCTCTACTAGAGAATATCGGAAGTGTCTGCTACTATAGGCATAAAAAGTAGTATGCTTAACGCATGACATTTCAATATGTTTTAAAAGCCGGGTGCCAATTTTGAATTTATTTTATAAATAATGCATCTCACTCACTTAATACTGAAAATACTTTCTAGTATTGAGAACATAATTTTGAAATTCTAATTGAAACTCTAATTCTAGAATTGAGAACACTTTTTCTTCTTTTCCGATGACGCAAAACCATGCAGCGTCCCTCTTGCGCCATGAATATTACTTCTGCGGCTCATTTTTTTTGCAGTTGGGATTGCATTTGTGATTATGACTAAAATGAGCATGATTTTTTAAAGCCGCGTTTTTGGGATATGCTTCTTTAAGTAATGACATGCAATGCCCGACTTATATGCTTTCGCAAACTGATGCCTCACAAATGTATACTTTGCTGGTGTTTAACTGGATTTAGTCAGTAGGTTGCAATCACGCAGGATGCTATCACTATAGGCCTACCTCACCTGCTACAAACATCAACGGAAAGCACAATTTCCAAATGTGTGTTTTCATAAATAATGTTGGCCTACGTCTTCAAATATCCAATTCAATAGCTCCATTGCCAAAAAGATAAAAGTCACCGCTTTAAACAATGCTTTAAATAATCCGAAACTGTTGGCTTTATGTGAGTTTTGTACATGCACATTGCTTTAAAACATTGTTTTAAAATATGGCATTACAAATGAGCTTTTAGACAAATGTTTTTTTTTAAATTGTGTTCAGCATGCTTTTTGGAGGTCAAACCACTCGGTAGTTTTTTTAGATGATTGTAAAGCTTTGTTATGTCTTTTTAAAAGAAAACTGCATCAAATGGCATGCTTAAAGTCGTGAAGGCATATATTTTAAAACCATGGTTTTAAACATGCTTTTAGAATTTGGTGTGATCTCGAACTGAGATTTCAGTTGCTGACAGGCATGAGAGACCTTGATATCATATTCATCCCGAGTCCGAAAGCAGATAAAGACAAATGATCCATTAATTCTGTAGTCCATCTATAGCTTTTGGAACTCGATGCCAAGAACATTTCCAAAAAATGTGGTCGATATCGATATCAACAAAATGTAAGTATGGTCCTAATCCTATGACATATGTGATGTAAATTGCATTTCAGACATCAAAGCAGCTTTTGAGGTCACGATTGCTGATGCATTTAATAAGTTGTTCAATAGAAAAAGAGTGTTCATTGAAGTTTGAAAGTCTGCTCCTACTTTTCAACTGAGGATGCAACTCAATATCATACTAGAGTAAATATGTTAGGTAGAGTAGTAACTCCGCAATTACTAAATTCCCAATGTGTATACACTTTCGATTTTATTAAATGAACTCAAAGGTGATACAGTCGGAATTGTTTCCAAATGTGAGATATGCATATTTATGCAGTTTTGAAGAAATTACAACGGAATTGAGTGATCATGATAGCATAAAGCATAAGGAAATGATATTATTTTACAGATCCTCCGTGTCATGACAGCCTTCGATAGGTAATGTTTGATAAACTGGCAGCTCGATGATCTGCGCTATTGCTTTCTTGCTGAACATCAAGAGAATCTTCTTAAGCGCGATCAGGCAACAGCTGCCACTGGCATGGCAAAATCACAGATTCAAAGACAATGATTTCAATTAACTTTGAATGATGTAAATGGGTCTAAATCAATTCAGATCCATGAAATGAAACATGAATTTAGTGAATCTTAAAATCAAGCCGGTGAAAATTAAATTAAAAACTTGACATTTCAGCCAAGAAAGCACGGATAATATCGCGACTTTTTCATGAAGACTTCCATTATAATACGGAGCATGAAATTCCCTTGATAATCAGCTTCATTTCCGCTTAGTTGGGATGATTATTAGCAAATATTCATTCCTTTTGATATCCAACTTACTTTATGCTACTTGCAACGGGGAGTCATCTCGGTAGTATTTAAATTGGCAAATTTTGACTATTTTCTAAAGTCCTCAAATAATTTTTTGGACCACGGGAACGTAATCTCCGCAAAAAACTGAATCTTTTCATATAAAAATTTTCACTGTATACAGATACTTGTTTGAGTCGACACCAAAGACATTTAATTGTTAAAAAGGGCTAGATGAGAAATAGATGCCTAAATTTGAACCCATTTTATTACGGTCCTTATCGTGGCAAAAGAAGCATTACGGTAATGGGGCGAAATTGCTGTTTTGTCGGCTGTACGGTGTGCAATGCGACAGAAAGCCTTGGAAATGGCACATGATGTAAAGCATAATTCACTGATATTGTATGACAAGTTTCAAGAATATTCGTTCAGTAGTTTCTCTGAAAAAAAATTGTCAAAGATGAGAGCGGTAATACAGCAATTTAATGCAGTACCATCAATCCAAATGGAAGAAAAAAAAATCAGATGAAGACTGATGGGTGTTGATGAACACTCAACTCCCTCTGTAGAATTCATAACTATCAACAAATTCAGTGAGAATCTGAATATTACACTGAGGAATTGGCTATTAATAAGCCTCAGCCACGTCAACAACCCTCTTCGAGTTATTCACCAGGATGAAACTATTCTATATGGATGCAAATTATTAATAACAGAAGAGAGCATTTTAGGTCCAAGTGGAATCGATCATCGGATGTCTATCAATGTCAAAGATGTTGTCAATGTGCATTGTATAACATGCGTATGATATATGTTGTTTGTTTTTATTTGCTTAAGCCAATTTCATATCAAATTTTCTGATAATTCATATATATTTTTTCTGTTGTATCATGTAATTTCTTACCGCAAAATTACATTCTCTTATTTACAACTGCGTTTTGCAAAACATCTGAAAAAGTAGAATAGACTATTATTTGTTGCTATTTGGACGCTGTATTTAGACATATATAAAAATTTCTTGAATGCGCTTTAGTTCTGTAATTACTAAAAAGAGGCAATGAAAAGGAATATTTGTTGCTCGCTTACAAATCTTTTCAAATTCATGCAATATCAGCTGATTTTTACTGGTTTCGTTACACACGAGGTATAAACACGTCTATTTCCTATCTAGCCCTTTATAATAGGCCTATTAAATATCTTTGGTCGACACTGTATATATCCCTACTCTATGTCATACTGAATGCTTTTCATACACAATGGGCCCTACCTGCATATGTATGACAGGGAGTAATATACAATGCTCAAAATGTTCAGCAGATCATTAAATGCTACTAACAAAATGTAGGTAGCAGACTAAAGATAAAAACTAAATTGTGATAGGGAAAATCAAGCCAAGTCGACTCAAAAATAAGACCAGTCATGCAGCTCTGCAACTCTTAACAAAGATAAGACTCTTAACGTAGCATTACAGCATGACTTATGCCGAAGGTACACCGGATAAGCCGAAATCCATCAGTCACCATCCGCACTTCGCATCATGACATATCATAAGCCACATACTAGTAACGACTTTAATAGTAAGGTGACTTCATTTATGATCTACTACTGATAAAATCAAAAGAGAAAGGAGCAGCTGGTAGAACGACCTGATTGTTGTTTTAATGAGTGAGAGAATGTCTTTTCATTCTGCTTTTGAAAAATGACCTACTTCATATCCAGTTAATTATGTTTATAAGTGTGTTTTCAGTTTCAGATTTTGTGACAGTAATTCCGTCAAAATGAGCACGGTCTCATGGAGAAAGTTACATGTTGATTTCTGTTTGACCTTGTCGGTGATGTTTTGTTTACACTTCATGTTGTATTGACAGCATTCTGAATTACGTGAATACTGTAGTAGAATAAAAATATCATTATTCCATCAATTTATTAAGTTTGTCTGCTTCTATGTTGAACATATTCATAATGAAGACAGACATGTCTTCAGTGTGTTGGCATTGCACAGTCTCTTCACTATGTGATGTCGGATATCTTTCAAACAAAATCAGGTATCAATTGGCATTGTTTCAAAATGCATACTTAAATAAATGTTGAATGTTTGATACAACGGGGTATTCGAAGCTAAATCCTTATCCAAAGGGCTAAATCTTAAATCCACAGCGGTCTTAATGATTCAAAGGTTTCAGTGCTAGTCTATCATCCCTGTGATTTAACCCTCATCAACCCCTCACACTATGTAGTTTTGGGATTTTCATTTCCTTGTAAATCTAGAAATTCAGTAGAAGTGTTATAAATTGATGAGAAAATTGGGATGGTAACAGAATTTGAACTATAGCATCAACAGCAACCGTCATCACGAGTGTGACATAAGCTTTCATGCCTTCATGTATGCATTTCTGTCTCTGAATAATATTCGATGGAGTTGTTGTGCTATTCCTCCAGGGAATCGCCGCCTTTAACCTACTGAACTTCGGAAAGAAGGTTGAATCAAGGTTCTTAAAAAAGTTAAATAGTTGATTGTCCCTTTTCAGTTATCACGGATCCAATAGGGCTTGTAAACGTACATGGATAGACATTTCACTTATCATTTTTTGTTGACTTAACTGTACTATGGTCTTTTAGCAACAGGAGCTCTTCCTGCGACAAGATGTCTCGCACGAGTTTCAAATTTTCAAAATAGTGAGAAGTAAGTGGCACTAAAGAGATACATAGGCCAACGAGCACGAAGAATAATGATGATATCATAAATCCCGAAATGAATAAAGACTTCATTCCCATGTCTCATCTCAACAAGAGCTTGACGTACCCTTTCGATCTGACCAGCTATGAGCCTTAATGATGACAAATGCAAACAACTGATAGATTTGATGAATATCAAAAAAATTGAGACTTCAGTCAATCATGTATAATCCTGTGATACTATTCTGCAATAGTCTCATTTTTTTTGCTACTCACTCTCATTATGGAGATAAACGGATACTCAGAATCGAGAGTGTTCCATCAAGACAGTTGCAGAACTGTTGGTTGAAGTTCTCACGGTGCTTGGAAATTGACTTTAACCTTGAAAATATTGTCCATAAAATCTGAAAATTAATTCTACATCAAAATTTTGTGCTGAAAACGAATATGATTTCAAAAAAATCGTACAACGAGCTCTTCAAAAGATAATTGACTTTTTTGATCAGTATTGATCTGATTGATTACCAGTGATTGATTTAGTAGATTTGTACGTCTGTGATGTCATAATAGTGTAATATAATATGCAAATTAACCTGGCAGAAAACGAATATGATATCCAAAGTATCATAACTACAGCCGATTATACGTTTCGGATGAGCCATTGATCAATATCGATCTGATTGATTGATTAGTGATTGATTACACGATATGGAATATTAAAATGTTTAAAATGTTGATTAGATGTAAGATTATGACGCAGAAAACGAATATGATATCCAAAATATCATAACTGCAGCAGACTACAAGTTACATATTAATTATTGATCAATGTCGATCTGATTGATTAAAAGTGATTTTTGCTATGCTATCATGGTATATTGGTATGTTTGTAATGTTCATTGCTTTATGGAAAACTACATGTATGTTATACCGGTAGAAGACAAAAAATATTATGTCGAACTAATGACCATGAAAGAAAAAATGACAACGTTAATTGAACTCATATAATTAGAAGAAGTGAAGTCCTGGGTATGCTATATCAGCCTGACAAAGAAGATTTGATTTTAGTCTATAAGTTTACTAGATGGCGATCATTGTATGCGCACACAGCTCGTTTCAGCGAATTGCCATATTCAGGATGAGACAAGGACTTTAACTTAAAGTTTTCCCAGGTCTTTGCAAAATCATGATGGACTGACTCTCCTGCTTGTTCTGAACATCGTCCTAATCCTTCGTTGAATCTCGCACAAAATTGAGGAACATGCCAGATAACGGCATGTACTTTGGGCTTTACGTTGACAATGTATGCCATTTTGAAGTTGTTGATGTCTTCGAGGTAGGATGACTTCAGCTCCCATCCGAAGCATGATTCAACAACCTGTAAAGTGAATAAAAGGCTACATATACATCAGTACAGTTTTTAGTGAGGCTTCGCTGAAAAGGTTCACGAAATTGTTTATGAAATAATGAGCTCTGAAAATATTGGTGATGCAGTAGAAATGAATTTCGAAATAAAGTTTAGAGTTTGGACTAGGTATTGCATCTTAGTAATCGCATAAACATAATGAATAAAACAAATTACATACCTCTGAAAAAATCGGAAGTCAAAAACATCGAAAAAACATCTAACGGTATCAACATAATAACACAAATTGCTTGCTTACCTTTGAAAAACATCGAAAGGCCTTGACGTATGGCAGACAATGCAATGGGCACATTGATTGTAGCAAGTCAAGATTAGAAAGGAGTTTCATGCAGGAATTTCCAGAGAAAAAGCCACCATGGTAGGATTTCCTTTCAATGTGCAATCTTTCGCTCCACGCCATTGAATGCGGCCAAATTTTGGACATATATCTGAAGAGTGTATTCACAACTCTGAGCAGTAAATGTAATTCCGGAGGTGCTATGACTTGTATCACATCTATTCCGAGATCACTGCATTTGATTATACTCGGATGTATCACATTTTCATAATGCTTTGCCATCTTTTTGTCTTGGCATTTTCCGTGATAAGACCAAAATGAGTCATGAATTGACTGAAATGAGCGTGCCTGACCAGACACATGCAAACTATAGAGTGGGGCGCTTAATAGAGGTAGGGCTCTTAATAGAGGAAATACGGTATCTTTCCTTGCCGTGCACCAGCAGCAGGGAAAAGTTGCACCATGGGACATCAGTCCAAGCAAACAATTCGCAAGTTAGAGATCACATGAAATTGTCAATTTCTCATTGCTAAAATCCAGATCGTTCAAATTTGCTGATACCCATAGTTTTAAAATATTTGGATAATTCTCTTGTACATTTTCATATAAGACGATTAGAAAAATATGCTTCACTCCTGTGTCTTTATATCGCCCATTGTAGCTTTTATCAGAAACTGACAAACAAATTTTGAGGAAAGAGCCTCCACCGTCAATGTCAATTTTGATGTAGTCACCACGATCTAAGCCTCTCCTTTCAAGTATGAAATCAATTAACTGTCGTACATATTTGCAGACAACAGCAGGAGTAACATCTTGCTCCATGACACAGAAATCAATCATTTTTAACGTGAAGTAGTCATCAAAACAATGATCGGTAGCATACAAGTGGGCTTCCAAATTCGGTTCAATCTTAGTTGATGCTCTTCTCAGCTCATGGCGCAATTTCAAAGATTGACGGTTGCTCAAATTCATTTCAGATTGAATATTGGTAATATTCTGACACGAAACCCGAGCATTGAAATCGTCCGTAATTCCACGGGAAAGCTTCAAGGAAAGGCCGCCTTTAGGCGATGTCAGCAAGAAGTCATCATCATGAGACTCTTGAATGTAAGAGTGCACAACTTGTTCTGGCAATTTCTTATTCTTTTCCGCCGAATTCAGTAATTGCTTAACATTCGTCAGAGCTCCGGAACGAGAGCAGTTGTGTGGTTTTCCCCTACCTATGTCTGATAAGCACAAGCTGCAAAGTTTCAAGCTGGTTGGTCTGGAGCTCCTACTTTTCTCTTGTGTTGATGGTCTTCCTGGATTGGGTTTGATATTAGTTAACCTGGATTTCTTAGAACTGACGGATGCATTAGTTTTGGAAATAGTACAAACAAGACAGTCACAATTTGTATATCTTGACCTGGTATGATATTGATGCCGGCCAACCTCACTATGATCATATACATTCAATTTACGAGTAAATTTGCCATTGGCGTAATCACCCAAAACCAATCGACATGTTCCACATATAACCGTTGGTAGTCTCCAGTCATCGCGATCAAATCCATGGAAAACAAACTCGGAAATCAAATTGTATTGCCTGTCTGTGATACATCGATTGTCCTTGCCACATTTATTGAAACATATCAAGCAGGGGCCACCGCACCATCATCTATCAGCGACTGATAGAGAGTCATGACTGCTGCTAATATTTTGTCCAGAGCGCATGGCCGCGCCTGATAGCGTTCTGATAGCAAGACTGTTGAGTCACTGATAATGCGCTATCAGCTTTGTCAATTTCAGCGCACGATCATGACTGATAGTCAATCTGATAAGCGATTTTCTAACATTGATTCAACGCTATGTTAGTGAATTGATTCAACAACAACATTGACGATCTAAGGCATGTGGAGGTTACATTTTGCCTCGAATGTCACACGTGGTGCATCTTTATATGATCGAATTGATGCTTTCGAATTAGATGAGGACGATTTTATTGCCCGGTGTTACGATATTCAGTTTCCCTCAGTTTTATTTTCCGATCGGAAATTGTAATCTTGGTTTTATATTCCTACTAGGAAAAAGAGTCCTTGGTCTCATTTTCCTAGTAGGAAACTTAAAACTGTAACACCGAGCACTGTAACACCGGTATCGATTTGGAAAAATGTGGTAAGGGATCTGTGCGACAAATTTGCATCGAAACTTGAAAGAAAAACGAGTATGGATCTATCGGTGGAAACCCAAATTTTGTGTGCCTTACACTACTTTAGCCAAGGAGGATACTTACCCGTTGTGGGTGATTTGCACGGTGTATCACCCAGATCGGCCAGTAACTGTATTCACACAGTTGCTAGGATATTATGTGATTCTTATGACGAATTCACTTTGTGACCAACAGAGGCAAAAATGACTGACCATAAGCAAGATTTTTATGAATATTCTGGCTTCCCCAGAACTATTGGAGCAGTAGACGGATGTCAAGTCAGAATCGCCTCTCCGTCATTACCTTTTGATGAGGCTGCCTTTGTAAATCGTAAAGGAAAACATGCTATTAACTTATTTTGCATGTAATTTGCAGTTAAAGATTTTTGATATAAGCGCGAAATGGCCGGGAAGTGCACATGATTCCTTCATTTTCCAACAATCAAAAATCTGGGAGAAGCGTGAAGAGATAATGAGATCCAACTCTATTCTACTCGGTGATTCTGAATACCCTCAAGCATCTTGGCTCATGACACCGGTCGATAATCCATCAACAGCTGCCCAACGACGGTACAATCGGGCTCACGAACGAGCGAGATCAGTCATAGAACGATGCAATGGGGTCTTGAAATCCAGATTTAGATGTCTACATCAAGTTGTGAACTTCTCTCCAGTAAGAGCATCAAGAATTATACGTGCTTGTGTGTGCCTTCATAATCTTGCTATTGAGAATGGGCTCAATGATCCTGATGATGTCATCATTGATTCAAGCGAAAGTGATCCCTCTACTGTGTCAGATGAACTTAGAATCGAACGAGAACATTTTATTAACATTTCTTTTGGTTAGCCAATCTTCTACATGTGTAAGCTACATTGATTAACTTGATTGTGTTTCTGTTATTGTGATCCAACAATGAAATGACAAGTCATTGAGGTATGGTTATTTCACGCAGCGTTAGACGTTATCATATTATACTAGAGGTGGGCAATCGGATAATCGAACTAAATCCGATTATCCGAATATTCGGAACTTCTTTTTCGAATCGGATAACCGAATGGGAAGTAGATCGAAAAATCGGTTCGGATAATCGAATCGCTTTAACAAATGGTAATCGAATCGGATATTCGGATAATCGCAAATCGGAACTTGATTTCTAAAATTTGAATCGGATAATCGTGATCGGAACTCTGTGCTGGCGAATCGGATATTCGCTAATCGCAGCTTCATTTTTCCGAATCGCGCCCACCTCTGTATTATGCTTATAGAATGCACTATAATACTAATGTCCCAAATAAAAATCTCGAAAAAACGAAAAGAATTGTCCAAAAATTTTCATTTTATTTTCAAATTACAAGCAAATAACGAATGCTACATCTTACGTCCGGATGCATTAAATATATGATAGAAATTGCTAGCATTCAAATTTTGCGCTTGACAAACGTTTGGGAGATAGGGAGAGGGTTCCGTATTACTTTGAGCTACGATATTGGAAAAGCAGGTAGACATTTGATTATTAAAATAGTAAGGAGTATAAGGGACACGAGAGAAACATTGAGAGGAGCTATTAGAATGTCCTGATAACAAAGTGGATGGCATGTGATTTTCATTGTGTGAATTGGTCTGCATTAGTTCCATCTTCTTTGTGTAATATTCACTGAGGTTCTATGATAGTTTTCAGTTGCACAGTCTGTCTTTCCATTAGCGAATTTGCCTTTTCTTGAGAGAGCAGTTTCTTCTCTTCAATGTCAATCATTCTAGAATAATTCTCCGATCGATTGAATTGAGTCGATCTGCGTTTCATTTTCGGTTTCTTCAGACCTTTTCTTCGGATGCGTCTTATTTCATTCTCCTTTTCAGTCGATTCAATTGCGCTTGTATCTGTGCCTGAATCATCAGGTATCCCTTTGTACGATTCAGGAGGAATGATTTCCATAATTTTCTTCTCATTCTCTGTTAAATCCATCTCTTTCAACTCTTCATCAATCTCTCCTCCTCCTGTCTTGTTCCTTGCTTTCCTCTGTTCCTTATGATGGTCAGCGACCTTCTTTTTAACTTGCGACTTGAGAGTTTGCCATTTATCTTTGACATTATCAATGGACCTGCCATTGCCACCGATCGCATTTACTGCAGTGTATATGGCCCTGTACGCCTCTTTTTTCTTCTTCTTTGTTAATTCAGTGTTGAATTTTGAGCTTATAATTTCATTGTGGTCAACAAAACCCTTCACTAGAGCGTGCAATTCCCCATCGTTATAGTGGGGTGTGCGACTCCTCTTCGAGACCGATGCACACCGTTCCTTCATTGCAAAGTTTCTTTTCGTATCAAATGAGTGTGTCGCTCTTGACTCATCTGTCTTAAACCTTCATCTCAGCTTCATCTGATACAACATGTATCGATGTGACTTCAACAACGTCATCATTACATAACAATTTCGTAGATATCCGACAAGCATCGCAATCAGACAACATGGACTAACAATTTCCTGTTAGAAGTCCAACTGCTTATAGTGGCTTGCCGATAGTACTAGCTTATCAGCGAAGGTGGTGCGGTGGCCCCAGACCTTTTGCAAACATTCCTTGTGAGTTGATGCATGATGAGCATCAGCCATAACGTCAAACGAATGAAGAATGAGAAAGACTAATGCTTCGGTCAGACTGGCTTCGATACGACAGCGGCTATCGAATAGAATAATCGAATGATCATCGATTAGCCACACGGCATGACAAACATCATTGTGTGCGTGCGTCATACTGTCCTCATCAGAAACAGTTCTGCTGTTCTGCTTTATCGATTCGTGGTAGCGCTGTTTCCACATGTTATTACTATGCTTACATAAGTGTGAAACCGATAAGACGACACCTGAAGTAATCTGAAGCTAGTCTGTATCTTATACTCTGCTGCAGTTATCATACATTTTAACACCATGTTCGTTTTCGACATAATCATATTCACCATTCTAAAACATACCAACCTATGTGCAGAGGATATATTCGTATTCTAAGGCAAATCAATCACCATCAGTCAGATCGATATTGATCAATAATTAATATGTAACTTGTAGTCTGCTGCAGTTATGATATTTTGGAAATCATATTCGTTTTCTGCGTCATAATCTTACATCTAGTCAACATTTTAAACATTTCAATATTCCATATCGTGTAATCGATCATTAATCTAATAATCAGATCGATATTGATCAATAGCTCATCCGAAACGTATAATCGGCTGTAGTTATGATACTTTGGATATCATATTCGTTTTCTGCCAGGTTAATTTGCATATTATATTACACTATTATGACATCACAGACGTACAAATCTACTAAATCAATCACTGGTAATCAATCAGATCAATACTGATCAAAAAAGTCAATTATCTTTTGAAGAGCTCGTTGTACGATTTTTTTGAAATCATATTCGTTTTCAGCACAAAATTTTGATGTAGAATTAATTTTCAGATTTTATGGACAATGTTTTCAAGGTTAAAGTCAATTTCCAAGCACCGTGTTCTCTACAAAAATGCTAATTTTGATTTATACGAAATCTAAAGCAGCTTTTCTTCAAAAGTATCCGCTCTAGTCTGAGACAATTTGTTTCAAAAAGTAAGCCTACACCAAGTGGAACTCGAAAATGCCAAGTATAGGTGCAAAACATTGACATACAGATGCAACTCTCATTATAAACTGGATGCGTGCATATGCAAATCACTATGCATCCTAAATAAAATATTGCTTAGCAAGATTCCGTTGCTCATTTCTTTGCCATGTTTCTGTTGTATTTGAATACATGAATGTTAAACCTAATGGCATTGTTCTACCAAGTTAATCAAAACTTCTTTTTTTAATTACATTTTTCTTTAGCCTTCAGTAACTCAGATTATGGATATTTCTGTCGTACAATGCAATCATGCGAGTGATTTTACAGCTTAAGATATATCACTAACTAATCATTAACTAATGAAAATACGCAAAACTACATATGTAGTTTGGTGGTCGGAATATGTAGACAGATTTGCTGGACTGATGAGGGTTTATTTAAACTGCACCAAAGACTGATGACTAAAATAGTAAAATTTCATCATGAATGTTATAACTTCAGATGATTGCAATCAGATATTGAAACAGTTTCTCATTAATTAAATAAAATCATTAAATGTGCATAGGATCCTCGTTTTTTCCAGCCCACAGATATAGGCGTATGCAATGACATGCAATTATTCTGGTTTTTTTTAAATTTTTCAGACCACATGCGCTCTGGCATGTTGGGCCCAAAATCAACATGCCAATTCATAAATTAACATGCCATTGTCAGCACAAAGTATTGCAATTTCTCTTATAAAAGTACAAACTTGGGTTCTTTTACTTACGCAATAAGTACGCTCGTAACTCAAATCGGCTTATAGAGGAGGCCGGAGGAATATGAGTATCAGAGCAATATGAGCAGTTTTCACTATTTTTAATGTAACAGATCTACATGTAATACTCAACATACTTCAAAAACGATAAAAAGGTAGCTCTTAACATCTTCTCTGAGTGTGTCTCACGGCTGTGTATTAGAGAACATCGGATAATTTTTTGCCTAGCGAGCGAGACGAGTCCATTGAGCTGAATGAATACGGGAATGAACAGATTCAGAAACTGAAAGGTATTTAGGCGGAGAAACTGCCTAGTGCTGAGAACTTGACCACTGAATGGACGGGATTCAAATATACATTTCTGAAGCATGCAAAAGACGAAAACTGGCGCAGTACGGTGGCGAAATTACTGAGCCGTGCAGAGGAGTACCCCAATATTTCGATCATCGGATATATCGGATCATCGGAGCTGATGTCCATGTGCAGTTGGTCCGTGTGGAAAAATGCATTGGCCTTGGAAATGCATGTGTATGATGTGCATTGGAAAATTAGACTTGTTGAACTAATATATCCAACTCGTAGTCAGACACCCAAAGCTGGTGAAAAAAATGATATCGATTCAATGGCAGATATAATTAAAACAATAAGGTCCATGCAGCAGTTGCTGCGACTGAACAAAAAAATCAAAGCGTCAAAATGATTGACGAACCCCCAACCGTTGAAGCTTCCTTTCAAGAGAGAAATATCATTACTACTAAAAGAAAGAAGAGAGGAAAGGAAAAGGAAAGGAAATCAAAAATTATTTTATTTATTGAACGAAGCGCAAAACTTAAGGAAATGAGGCGTGGAGGAAAAAAATAATCTAGCATTAGCCATTCAAGGAGCGAAGATGTAAACGAGGAAAATGCCATTACTCTCTATCTATATCTGTCTTGCGATCATATGCATCCATGAAGATATCAAAAAGATGGAAAAAGTGTTGGTAAAACTATTGCCTATTGCTGGTCGGTGGTAAGAATTTCATGAAAATGAAAAAGAAATTAAAAGAAATAAAGAAAAGTTCTGAAAAGCTAAATCAAACAAATCAAACAAAAGAAAATCCCAATATAATGAAAGAACTTTCTTGACAGGAAAAGAATTCAAGAATTCCACAGAATGCGCTTGGATTAAAAGATTTAAAAAGGAAATACCCCAATATAAGAAATATATATCAAGAAAGGTGTGCTCATTTTTATGGTATGGAGTTTGATAGAGAAAATCAATGCAGTATATTGATAATGAACAATCTGAATGACTCAAAACAACTTCGGCACATTGCAAGCAAAGTGGGGATATGTTTCCATCTATTTGCTACCTAAATGCCAGGTCAATTAATTACAAGATGGATGAACTTAATTCTTTTGACTTTATTGACTATAGACTATTTATTGACTATTTATGCGTCACCGAAAGTATGTTAGATATGGAGACAGTTAATCAGTTAATTTCAGAATATAATTTCTATGTGTGCTGACCGTCTAGACAAGGAGGGAAGGTGGGTATGGATAAAAACTTCATTTTACTGTTCTTGTGTTTTAACATTCATGTGGTCCACACACAAGTTGTAGATGTTTTTACATTACTTATAAGGATTTTTCCGCATATTTTTTTTTACCCTGTTTTTTCCTCGGAGGTTTAATGAAACACTTCCTCTATGCAGAATAACCTACTATTTGTTTGCATTGCAATTTGATGACAGGTATATATGTTTATGAACTTTACCGTTTATTATTCTGTTGCGGAGATTTTTAATAATGTACCTATTAATAAAATGAAAAATTGAATTGAATTGATATGAAGTTAAGATTAAGCAATAATTGTTTTCTTGATGTCTGATGTAATCTCATTTTCTGTCTTTGTAATTCTTATACCTGATCTGATGCACAATGGTTTGGATAGATGACCATGTTTTGCCTTTGTTAATGATTGTTTATCATGTTTCACATTTGTTGTTTTGTTTTTTAGTTTTGTTTTTTTTTTTTTTTGATTTTTTTTTTTTTTTTGAATCCCATCTTTTGGGAGTTAAATTGGGATGAATTAATGTCTAACAAATGAATGATGATTCTTGTGTGAATTTCTATATTGCTTTTTATGGTATGTATGTTATTCGTTGCATATTGATAAATACATAAAACTAAAAATGAAATATATGGATCAACTAAAAATCCAAAGCTGTGATCACGGATTCCATATAAAGACTAAAGAATAAGCGCCTAAAAAGCTTATACCATTATCGTGAAAACTGATTTTAAAAAAAACCAATAACTAAAAAAAATCAGAAAAAAACTCAGCTCTGCAAAGGGGGGAATGGGGAAATCGAATGCGAAAAAAGAAATAATCTCGGCTGGCATGTAATGGAAATTAACAAATTCACGACGTCACTTTGAGAAAGTGGTGAAAAAAGTTGAACCTACAACATATGCCTCTAACTTCAGTGATTGGTTGGACAAATATGCCTCTAAAACCAAGTACCATTTACACACTTCTGTATCAAATAAAAACAGTAGGTCAAGTCATTCCTCGGATTCACAGAGGAAAGAGAGGAGAACTTCTCTCTACTGAAGTTCAAATAGAGATCTTCACTCTGATATGGTACCTGCTTTATTTATCGATTGTAATTTATAAATAATGCTTTTTGTTTTCCTTCGATATTGTTATAAATGGATAACGCAAGTTTTCAGATCTTACCTACTCCTCCCCAAAATCGACCAAACTCTCAACCACTACCTACCCTCCCAAACGACAATACTCGACCTATATCAAAGTATGCCAATTGAAAGACTTGTCTGAGAAAATGTTATTGAACATCGATTTTTATCAATTCCTAAGTAGAACTAAAACTCAACTACATGGTTTTCAAAACTAAAAAAACCAACTAATCTAATCTACATAAGAAAGGAATGTTTTCCTCAATACCATTCACACGTAAAGGGATGATTGTTGCTATCCATTGGTGTTGTATCTTCTACGAATAAAGGATTCGATAAATGTCCGCAATTTGTTGAACCTTTTTTATGGAAAGAGACCAAATTTCGCCGATTTTTTGACAACACTTTGAAGATTACTATTCAGATTACATATTTTTTTACAAGGTGTATTCCAAGATTACTATACAGATTACATACCAATACAAGCGGTATATTTTATTTTCCATCGCTTATGATGATGATCATATATTGGTTTCAATTATTTATGCCGACATGATGATGATCTGATCAGTATAGAAAGACCGATTTCAAAAGCATTATATCTCTGATTTCAACAGCATTCTCTACATGGATTGAAAAAACAAAATGAAAATTCATCTCTACAAGAGCCAACAGATATTTTTCACAACGAAACAAAATAAAGGAAAATTCTTATTTTTCACAACGAAACAACGTGGTAGAGGAATGACATGAAAACAAAATTTAATCTGAGTAGAGGAACAAATCAAGCTTTTGACGCAACATAACAAAAATCACTTAAATGGAGCTTTCAAATGAAATAAGCAGCAAAAAAAAGCAAAAGCTTCACACAGTCATCCGACAGTTAACTTTTTAACTGACATAATTTCTCTTGGTTAGAGTCAATAAAATCTACAATTTAAGAAACAGAGAGAAGACTGCTCCAAGTCCTTGGATCCATGCAGAAGAAAGAATAGGATTTGTTTGATCATGTGTTAATCAAGCAGCAATTAGGATTTGCTCCATCATATCGCCTGGTTTTTTCATTAAAATAATCTATTTTGAAATTCATTGAAACACGGATCCATTGTTTATATTCTGACTGATTTATACATGACACAAAAACCATTGTTCTCATCATTATCGCATTGATGTGGAAAATATTCTGTTATTTTTCGAAAGTCACAATCGCATCTGGAGCAGTGGAGAAGATCGTATTTTTCCTTCGTTGTATTCTTTGTGCAAATTTCTAACTGTTGAGAATAATTTTAATTCGTAAGTATTTTCTTTTTTTTTTTCTACTAGATTCGTATCAAATTATTCGTAAATTTTATTATTATTATTTTTATATTTTACGTTTTTTGTTATATAATTATTTGTCTTCTCAAAACGTTGAATACCCGATCTTGTAGTCTATTGTTGGCAGACTTACTGGAAAAATTTGTAGGAGTTTTTGTGTTTCTTTTCATGCGTAACATGTGTTATGTGAAGACAAACAGCAAATAGGAATGTCGTTATTTGGACCGAATTTGTGAGCTGACGATTAAAAGGGAAGTAGATCACATGTCCTGGAGAGATAGAAAAATAGCTTTGATCGTCGCATTGAAACATTGTGCTTAAGCAGAAATTGACGATATATGCAGATAAATTGTCTGCCAGCAGGCCTATACAAATGCATTTCAGTTTCAAGACAGCTTATAAATGAATTTATTCATTGGGAACGCATCGGTAAGGGCAGGGGGCATTGCCTCCCCTCCACATCAAAGTCGTGAGTGCAATTCATGTTTATCAATATATATTATAAGTTGTAACTATTCACAGGGATACCACGCGAATCCGAAAATCAAGTAGACAAAGTCTTTGTACACACGTGACACGGCGTCGTCACACTCAATAATTTGAAAGAATTGCAGCCTTTTTAAGATTTTGCTTTGCACTACGCATTGGAGATAATTCTGTATAACATGAGTGAATTTTGTAAAAGATCAATTTCAAAAATGGCAAGCTTCCTTGACCATTGCTTAAAAATCTCTTTATACCTCGGAAATTCGATGTCTATCGCCCTTATTGAATATTTATAGAGAACAACATCTTGCATTGATGTTTTCTACACGCTTTTTCTGCTACTTTTGAATCATTAAGCAAAACCACAGATGCATAAAAAATAGCAAGGTTAGGAATTATCATAATAATTACGGGAAAATGGTGAATCGGAATTACAGTTGTTTATATATATATATAAACCTATATATAAACCTATATATAACCCTAACGACCAGTATTCGAAATTTAATGCGAAAATGACAACTTCAAATGTGCAGTGGTTTCTTTCACAATTCCCTCAGGATAGTGTCTGCTGTAAACATGTGAATGAAGAGTCCGCTGTCACAGCCGTTGTCACTTGAACATCACTTATGACTTCATTTTGCCCCGCGGTCACTTTGCTTTGCCCCATCTCCCTTCCAGCGGCTCTCGTCTTACAATAACACATCTTCGGCGATGAAGTAACGACAAGAATTAATCAGAAACAGTTGCAAATTAATCTGTTGATGCAACCCCAGCAGGAGATGTGTAAAAGTCGACACTGAAGGTCCATCTGCACACCTGCCCCTCTCTCTACATGTTGCCGGGCTGCTTCAGCTCATGTTGTCGTCGCCGTTGGACAGTATGGGCGCTGTCGGGGCTCCGGATTGGAGCTGTGATAATCCGATAGAAACATCCCTGATCGCACTGTACGCTGATTTGCATCTCCAGCGAGCTCACACCATCAGGAGACAAGATAAAGTCTCAACCAGCACGTCGTAGCCGCGAGGCTAGCCGAAGATGGACACTACATGCCCTCTGGTCGCCTGCTTATCGTCATCAGCCCGTCCCTTCCCACTCCGCCTGTATGGCACTCCACGACCGCTTCCTGGTGTTGATAAGTCACCATGTGGCCGGTTTGCGACAGATCTGCTTGCGTCATTGCATTTAATTCTCCCTGATATGCCATGTAAAGTGACAGGTGGGACATAGGATATGATAAATACGACACCATTTACTTTGAGACGAAGCCGAGACCAACAGTGATCCTGACATCCGATCGAAGTGTTTTGAGGATCATTATGAGGCATTCTCTTGATCCTTTCACGTCATTATGCTTCGTTGACAGCGAGTTGATCATTCGATCTCGGCAAACACAGACCTGCAAATTGAAGCGTCAACAATGTCAACCAATTCATTCTCAAATTAGTCGACTTTGATGAAAAATATCTGAGAGCATCACTTATCAAAACACGGCAACAATGAAAGTGATTAGAAAAGATGAGAGATTTGGTGATGAATGGGAAGATTAAAGATCAAATGACTAAATAATTCACAAACTTAGAAAAACAGATTTGATGGGAATTATTTCCTATAGATATCCTTCTAAGAACCAAGCGATCAGACAATAAGTTTCATCATTTTTTGCGATTGATTGAAATCGGTAAAACAAACATTAACTCTGCTATCTTTCTGTGAAGGCGAGTAAAAGTGAGTTATGCAAGAGAAAGACAACGAAGATACTTGTCAGACTTTGGGAGATTGACCAAAGCATGTCGACAACGGCTGTTTAATTGATTAAAATTTCAGTCATGACAATCGGACGATTTCGGTTTCCAGTTAAAAAAATTGTTTTAAATGAGTATCTGCATATACAGTGCACCACTAGGTTAATAATAAACATTACATATTTCTAAATTCAATTTTTGCAACAATTTAAAGGCCCCTGTACTTTCATAATTCATGCTAACTAATTTTGGTTTCATTCTTAATGGAAGCAGGAACTCGGCCCTGCTATTCGAAGACCTGCCGGTTAATGTACAACAAAATGGAGGCACACAGAAAAAGCCATAAGCAATCGTTCGCAATTCGTGTAGCGATCTTCCATAAGGACATGAGCCACAACCCAAAAGTCGTAAGTCATATGACAATGTTTTTTCTCATGACAGACAATACAATCAGGTAGAATAAGAAAATATATGATTTTTTTCATTTTTGTAAGAGTACAAGAATGACGCCTAAGGAAATAAAGCATACATAAATGTACAACAAACGATTCATTGATGAAAATGTGAAAAATTATTGACGTCTGTTCTATTGAAGATCATCGCCTACATGACTTGTGACCTTCGGCTTATGGCTTATCCTGTGTGCAACCGTAATTCAGGCTATTAGTATGGCGTACTCTGTTTGCCGGGTGTCATTGAAACTTATTTGTTGGAACTCTATTCGCGGCTTATGGGTTATATCGCATGACTTGTCATGTGTGCCTCCGGCCTAACGGTCCTGCTTTAAACTGAACACCTTATTACGGTTGGTACTACTTCAGTGAGATAGGAAGTAGCTGACCGATTCCGCTTGGGATTTCGATCACGGCGGCCACCGACTTGACACAGATCGGTTATTTTAAGGCGACGCCGACCCGATCCTGGCCACATAATCCCGGTCGGTTGTACTTGGTGTGATGAAATCCATTCTACACTTAAATTGGAAGATGGATAAGAAGATGGAACGAAGAGCTTGGATTCATCTGTTGACAGCAGGGAATTCGAACGTTGCGATTTTCCTCGAGCGATCGATGTTTCCATCATGCTTCATTTTTCACTGATCAGTCGATCAACTATCATCCCTGGTTATAGAAGCGATCGATCGATCATCGATCAGAACGCCATGATCATCGATCTATCAACAGAATTCGCAATGTGGAACAAAGTTTTCATATTCTTAATGCGTTGGTAATCTTGGAAACCGGTTAAATGCTGACAGTCGTCTAACTGAGTGGCTATGTTTTACTATATTATGTCCAACCGTATGAAAATCTGTAGCATATCTGTAAAATATCCATATTGAAAGAGATGCAATTCTCGTCAGACCTTCGGATTCATCAAATTGTGAAAATTGAGATAGATTACTTAGTAGTTTGTATTATAAAAAATCACAAAACTTCCTGATTACGCAATACAGACAGCGAGCGTGCGAAATCACAGAATTAGACCGGTCGTCTCTTCTTCTGTTTGACTAGAAGGGAAGCATTGGAACATGTAGCGTTAATGAAATGGCACAATATGCTGACATAATACCATATCAATAGATCAGTGACCATCCAGTTCAACCTTAAACACGCCAAATTATGCAAAGATTAAGTGACTGTTATCAACCGTATAGCGAAGAGACACAGTGGACATCAAGTTCTACAGAGAAGCTTATGAACGTTTTTCGTGCGTCTTCTAGCTTTTTTGATAATGATTGGAAGGACCAACATTATCGAGAAAACTTTTGCGCAATGATCCGCATTCTTCGAATCTGAAGGAATCGTGGCGATCGGAGCATTTTGAAGGACTTTGCAGCAATCCGCAAGCGATGCACGACTATTTTTCGTATCTCTGTAAGTAATTGAAAATTTATTTTTGCCCACTTATTAAATTCCTGCATGTGCCATCATTTTCAATCAGTTTGTATTTCTAACAAAGTGATCTGCTTAAACAATCTAATGCTGTGCCCGAAATACACAATGTCATAAATTGAATCAATCGTCTGGCAACAAAAAAGTATAAAAAATCGAAACAAAAGAGTAGTACTTGAGCTGGTCAGGCTTGATGTGCCTCACGGATGATAGAAAATCGATGTGGAGAACAATTGCTTCACGGAGACAGAATGTGGCACTGTTAATGCCTTCATGCCAGGCGAAGGATGGACGGGTGAATATACACTTTCATTTTCCACCATGCCTTCGGATCTTCGAACATTTCTAGATTAGGTTCGTTCGCGAATCGTCCAACCTCATCATCCGATTTCTCCACCCGTGGTCTCTTGGACACCAGGAAAATGATCGATTTGTGACTGCAACGCTCTTTCTTGACAACATCCACCTGAACATCAACACCAGATGATGGAGCATTGGTGCTATGTGCCTCAACCTTATCACAGGAAAGTAACAACCTGTGTTGACGTAGACAATTGATAGACAGAAACACAAACTTCAGTTTTAGTCGTACCGACAGAATAAGATAGATCTTTTTCTGCTATCATTTACCGATCGATTACAACAAAGAAGACCGAGCGATCGATCGATCATCCATCATGATGCTGGAGACACCGATCGATCGATCATTCGATAAGGCCAAAATAGTGAAAACAGCGATCGATCGTTAGAATACCCGGGTTGACAATAGGCATAGTCAATGGCGTGCACGTTTTTTTCAAATGCTTGCAGTTTAAGAGATATGATGAAACTCTATTTTACAACTAACCTGCAAAGGCAAGAAACATCCGCTTATTGAAAGAGTTTGGAATCCCGAACTTAGTGAAAGTATATTCATGACATTTTGTGGCATTGTTTGACACCAACAACCTCAGTGGCACTTCGAGCTTACTTGAAGCAATGAAATAAATATTTCAATGATATATTTCGTAAGTTATCAATCCGCAATCCCCGCTGAAGTACCAGAGTGTTCTCGTGATAATGCTCTGGTCTAACTCATTCATTTTATCAAACTACGACGTAGATATGCAATTATCCAAAGATAATCAATTTAATGAATGTCTACACTTGAAGTCTGTCATTGCTTATTATGTTATACAAAATTACATCAGCAGTCGAAATCCCCGCAGTCATTTATATAGAATATAATCCTTACTAATTTAAATGATTAATTGAAGAAGTCCTTATGAGGACTGGTGGCGCTCTACAATCCGTAAGTTTACAAATACAATGTTGTTGTAACAATTGGATTAACAAGTTTTCAAGAGAATTCAGCAAGTCGATAAAGTCACAATAACTCGGGAGATTATGATGCATTTTTCAGTAAAATTTCATGACCATTAGAAAGATCATATGAGAATGCAAGCAGTAGACATTTTGAACAAGTCAAGAATTTTTGAAAAATATAGTAGGCCAATCTTTTGAATAATTATGGCTTTGACTTCATCATCATTTGCATTATTTGATTAATTCAAGCTGAAATAATCGGTATAGGTAACAAAAGGAGCGTAGTGAAATTGTTTAATTTTTCTTAACAATGGACGTACTTGAGTTTTCGGAACTTTCTGATCCTTAACCCACAGAGAAATGAGCTTTTTCATAAGTGAAATAAGTAAATTTTTTTTCATTAAAACCATGATGCTGGCAACAGAACAGAACCTTTGATCATTTGAGTGTCGCTCTACCTTCTTATACATATATAAGGAAATTGAGTGCTTTTAAGAGCAATAGACATTTGGGACAACATCAGTTACTATATATTCATTGACATAATTAATGAAACAAGCTATCATTAGCTTGAATTGAAGTTTGTTTCATTTTTTTTCAGGTATAATGCAATATCACGCTTTCTATGTATACCATTCAACACATTAGAGAATGGAGAAAGAGCTATGGTGGTCAAATTTCAAATTTTGATATCGATACAACTGTCACAATTGCTTTTACAAATTGAATATAAACGTGAACTGAAATCCAGCTTTTGTAAAATAAAATGGCACACGATCAGTTTACCAGAGGCATGGCTATTGGAATGATTCGTTGTGGTAGAAGTTGTGCGAGTGTTGCCGAAGAGCTGCAACTATCGAGAGTCGTTGCTTGGAGGTGCTGGTGTCGATGGAAAGCAGAAGGAGGTGTTAAAAAGAAGAAGGGATCTGGTCGACCAAGAAAGTCTGCAGGAAGGACAGACGCACGTCTAGTTTAGCTGCAAAGAGGAATAGATTTGTGTCAGTCCCAAAGCTAGTCGTACACTGGAAGAGTGCCTCAAATATAGACCGTAGCGTTCGAACGGCTTACCGAAGATTGCGAGAAGCTGGAATTCAATCGCGACGACCAGCTGTCCTAATTCCATTGAGTTTTGAACACCGCAGAAGACGAGTTGCCTGGTGTGATGCCCATCGCTCATGGAATGACCATCACCGGCAGAAAGTCGTGTGGACCGATGAATCAAGATTCACTCTGGATTTCAATGACGGTCGTGTCAGAGTGCATCGTCTTCCAAGTGAACGCTTTGCCCCAGATATGGTGGTGGAAGTGTTATGCTGTGGGGTGGCATTTGCCATGGCGGACGAACGACAGCAGTCATCATCAAAGGCACGTTGACTGGAGAGAGGTATCAATGGAATTGTGCTTCCTGTCGTTGCCCCAGTGGTCAGGGTGGAGGATCTCGTCTTCCAAGACGACAACGCAAGACCACATCACTCCTCGGCTGTGATTGCCACTGTTAGGAGATTGAACATTCAAACCCTTGACTGGCCTGCACGCTCACCTGACTTGTCACCCATTGAACAAGTCTGGGACGAGCTTGAGCGGCAAGTAGGAGACCGCTATTCACTTCTACCAGTGTCCCTGGAGATTCTCTCTGAAAGACTGACAGAGCAGTGGCTTCTCCTTGAAACATCCTTCATTCAGAAACTTTGTGAATCCATGCCATCTCGGATTACTGAATGTATTGGAGCTAGAGGGCGGCACATGCGCTATTAAAGTTGAATCTGCTACATGCGTTGTTTTTCCGTGCTAGCGACTTGGTGGAGATTGTGACTAAATTATCAAGGTATCATACATACATGTATATATACCAGTCAAAAATGAAAGAAGTTAAAGAAGTAAATGTTTCAAAAATTTTGTCAATGAGTATATATAAAGAAGCGGTTTCGCGATGTCTGCTGCACTCATTACTTGGATCATTGTACATATACAATTGGTATATTGATGAACCTGTATACACTCTTCATAGGCACCAATTATATAAATGTAACAAACATAGATTGTTCGCTTGACCGAGTTATATTCAGATCTGTATTTTTGTCTACTATACCGATCTCCTTATCCGATCTCCTTATCGGTGAAAATTTGCTTCAAAGTAGCATTGCACATAATTCCCCTCTGGAGATGTTTAGCTGAAGATTATATAACAGCTTTTAGGCACACAACGGGTTCGTTACGGAAATTATCATGATAAATTTGATGATCTGGAACCAGAAAAGACTTATGATAATTTGGAACCATTTATCATGAAGTTTTATCATGAAATTAATGATAATGTTTTGTGATAACTTTAATTATTTATTATGAGCTTTTATGATAAAATGCTGATGATAATATAAAAATGATGATTACGCATGCTATAAAGAGAAATTCAAAAACAATACAGAAGGATGGTTTCATTTGCGTTATAACACTTATATTGAAAAATCGTATGAAAAGAAAATACATCATTTTACAAATCTAAATGCATCAACTGATCTATACATCAAAAACAACTTGTAAAAATTATCAAATATTCGAACACTTCATCAAATAATGAATAATGTGAAGGTGACTGACTGTCAAGTGATTTTTATCTGGACGATGTGGAAATCCACCTTATGCTGATAATGCATGATATTCATTATTTGATCTTGTGTGACATATAGAAAGAATATAAAAATGGCTTCTGTATGACAAGCTGATTTCCGCTTATAGCTTTCGTATCACTGAGAATAATGGCACGTTGTGACAACATGGATGTCTGCTATCGAAGCAGAAACGTTTTCAACAAAATTGCAACAATTGCTTCGTAGGAAGTTGTGTTATTCATAAATTACTCACAAATCAGATCACCGCTGCATGAAATGGTAGAGCATAAATTACTTCATCACAACTTAATCGTACAAAGATTGTAGCCTAACATAGGCTTTATGAAAGGCGAATGAAGCTAATAAAATGACAATGACAAATTCAGTTGTTGAAGCTTAAACCTTTGAGCAAACCTATAGAACACCACAGTGAAATCATTTCCAAAATCAGATCACAAATTTATGTGATGATATCTGATAAAAACGTCTTAAAAACACTCCATAAAAAACTAAATGGCACTATGAATGAATGCAGTCATATACAGTCATAGGTATTATAAAGCAAAATGGAAATAGTGATTCTGATGATAAGAAAACTTTGAAAGAACTTACAAAGTAAGATCTACAGAGAATTCCTTAAAAAATCTTAATACAATGTTATGAGATAATAATGATTCCATCAAAAAGTCCTTCTGTTTTGCTTAGCACTCTTGTTGAAGCACAGTTCATCGCCTAATATTTCACTGTAACTAACCATCGAATATCTGTAAACATCTGAAGCCTAGGTCTGTTTGCTTCGACTTTTCACATGCAAAGAAGACAAGAGTCAAACTTTTATCTCATGAAACTCAAACTGTTTAAAAATTAAAGAGACCGAGTCTACTTGGCACACCTCATCACGAAGTACAACAGAGGAAGTTTTGACTGAAGTCACAGAGGTGTCTTTTTGCTGCATTTTCTCATGAAGAAGTAATAGAAATAATACAGATTGTAATAGGTTTCGGCAATTAGTCGGCTATTTGAATACTAGTGCCACTGTGAGAAGAGTGGAATTTACTGAAAAAGTATTTTTATAGTTGGCTTTTAATGCAGGATTGTTAATAGATTCATTTTCAAAAAAGATCGTGCAGGTAATACTCTGTCATTTCCCCGATTACAGGCAAAATATGGCAATAACAGCTACTTAGTTATAAATCTTACATTTTATTAATCACTACACTATAATTGGTTGGTACATTGTAAAATTTGGCATACATTAATTGGTACAAAATGAAGCATAATTGGTATATACCAATTAAGTTGTATATACAGAATATACCAAATAATTTTTAGAGTGTGCTACAACATAACCTCAGGCAGTTTATTTTAGTGTTGCAGAACCCTTGCAATTGTCAGTTTCATCCATCCTATCAGAAATGGGCCTATACGGAAGCCATGACGATTACAAGCAGTTTTCGACTCTTAAAACAGCTGTGAACATCTCAAATTCAACTGCAGTGGAAGCTTTGCTATGTCATCATGTATACAATGATAACTTTGGATATTGAACCCTGACAACCGCGATCATGTGCGAATGCCAAAAACTCGCACTCACGGTCTTTTTATGCAACGCATATGCGGGAATATATTGTGAAAAAATATAAAAATGAATCTCACACGTAATGCACCATCATCGACATGGACGAATTTATTTTTCACACTGCAGTAAAACGTTTTGAAAAATAATTTCCACAAACTCTGAGACCTGTGAGAGCTAATTTCTACCAGTCCATACAGCTGAAATGAAATATTACCGGTATATGCAGAATAGTTGTCAAAATAATGATGCTATATCGATAGATGTGTCATCAATCAACCAACTAAAATAGAAGACTGCGGCTGCTGGGTCCACCGGAAGTGCGAGCGTAAAGGTTCATATACTAGAACAATGTCATCAATACTATGCACATTCTACTTCATCAATCTATGCGTCATCAATCACAACTTTTTCTAAAAGGTTTTCAAACAAAATTTGACGTAATGTGCTACTGTCTAAATCGATATTTGTGGCATATACATTGGTGAACACATATATATGTAAATTTTGCGTGCTAATTTCCATTGTGATATCTCTCACATACAGGTGCATTTACAACTTAGGTGACGGCAATGGACTTGAAGTTCTCCGATTACTTAACTTATCGTCGATATGTTGAGAATTTCCTGTTTCTGTAACAAGTGAGTGACACCAAATAAATCAACTTTCATTGCACCAAGTATTACACGCACATGACTACATTTTTATACGTAGTGCAAAATTGGTGGGGTTTTATTGTAGAAATAGACAAGATTCGTATTTTCAAGTGTGCATAACAACACATCATCCGCCTCGGCTGAGGCCGCCGCATAGACATATACGAGTATAGGACTATTGATCAAGCTCGATGACAAGTTATTCACGAAAATATAGAATAATGAACACCACATGCGCTCTCAAATTACCTTTTCTTAAAAACAAAGACAATTCCTTTCGTCATTGTCATGATACTATACCACCGATCGGCATATACAATTGTAATGCTGTCAAAAGCTTTTTCGTATGCGACGATTTCACAAAGTCGATTCGAGCTCAGCGCTCAGAGCTCCTTGTATACTGCTCCATATCCTATTCTTGCCACTATTAAAGATAGACCAAAGCATCTATCATTTTGCTAATAAAGCTTTTGTCATCAAAGAACATTTTGAAATCGATGCCATTTAGGAAGCTTTCACAAAACAATGGTTTGTATGACATGCAAGAATGCATTTTTAACAAGCTTTTTACTATTTCAAGCGATGTACAGGTTTTTTGATAATGTCGCACGTTGCAGTTGTATAGAAGAAAAGATCTTCAAGACTTTTTAGAAATTTCATGGATGAGATAATCATCTGTTTGACATGAGTTTTAAAGTTAACATAATAAGGTCTGATTTACTTAGTCTTTGTTTAAAGCAGAAGTGGTAAAATTAATGACCCTTGTGATACAACATTATGCAACAGCTCCATTTGCATAATGTTTTATTTCAAGAATATCTATACCGGTTCTCATTTAATGCTTTATAACTTAGCCACACACAGCCTGCATTTCCCTTTGGATAACTAATGGATCTCTCTATGGAAAATACAATGCATTTGTGTGGAAAACAATGATGCAAACGATTTCTTATCGGATGCAACTTTACTGTCACGCAAAGGCAGGATATGAGTTTGATTTGGATTTATTCTGATTCTCAAGACGTTATTGGTTTGTAAGTGATGAATTGGGATATAAAATGACTTATAATGCCTTCGGCTTCCTGTAATGGAGAGTGATGAGATTATGAGACTGAAGAGTTCAATAGCACACAATTTCTGATAATTATTTCGATCTAATTTCAGCTGCTTCAAGCAGTTGCCAGCTCAAGTGCGTCATTTCATCTGACATAAAAGTTTTCGTAAATATGATGGACAATTCGAACACATTCGAAAAACGTGAATGATGTTTGCTTTTTCAATCTCTTGTATCGTCGTTGTTGCAGTACATACTGACTTGTGATTTTCAAGGCTAACTTGACACATTTTCAGGCTGGTTGCCGGGAATCCCACTGGGAGTGGGGATGGGACACTGTGATCTGATTCATTTTCACATGAGACGATCATGGGAAAAATCGCCATCAGAATTTAATTTCTCAGCACTTCTGTGTGCATTCCATATATACATTACAAGCGCAATTTTTCTGTCAGTATTAAAAAAACATCGTCAATCTCAAGTGTGCCCCTGAAGCAAGATTTAGTCGAAAGATTTACTCCAGCACTCAAAATTCCTACATTTTATGATTCTTAGATGTCATCCAAACGATTTAAAACAAAAACGAAAAAAAACGGCCGACAACTTCATTTTTTATTGATGATTATATAATTTTCACTATGTTTCTGCTATAAGTGATGCAATGTCTGCAAAATACTTACATTATGTGCCATATTCTATCATATAGGGCCTACACTTACATATCATGGCTTAAGGACTTTATTTGGTGAGAGCATTCCGATCATCGTGAGTTCTGAACCTATAGACTTCGTGATTTATAATCATCTATAAATTATTCAGTGCTTCAAATCCTCATGTAACCACTGAGACAAAAGTATTCTGCTAATTAATCAAAAAGTAAGATTTTCTGTAAAGGAAATTAGCCCGAAAATCATATTGAAATTTTGTATTACTGTACCGGTAGATTTGCATCAAAAACTGAAGCTATAGTTAATATAATTCTTCATACATATACGATTCATGGAAATAAATCTACGCATAGGATAATAGGCCCATATACACGTAGAAGGCCTACCCAGTTACTGACTGTTACGAGCACATTTAAATTTCAAATTTGTATAATGTATGTAGTAATAGTATTTATTGAAAGAAAGCTGAGTTGTTAGGCCTATATCTCGCTATTTTGACTTTTCTTTTTTATTTCGTTTGTGATATAGTTTATGACTCAAATGTTCAAATACCCTACCTACTTTTAGCAAAGCGACAGGAGGCATATTCTCTTTCGATGGCACTCTCTATCGCCAATGTGATGGATGGTCTTAGCATGGGTGGCCCCATGGCCCCACGCTTAGAAACCTGTTCATGGGTGAATTAGAAACTAAATTTCTCAAATCATATGAACCTGAAATTTCATGCGTAAGGTATGTTGATGACATTCTTGCTATTTTTGAAGATTTTTAGGTATTTGAACTCATGGCTTAACAAAATGAAATTTACCGCGGCAATCGGTGGGAAATCCCTACCTTTTGACTTCAATTTATGTCACTGACTGTACATACAACTTGATTACCACGGTTTGTAGGAAGACCACATAGGCCTACGGGTCTAATTTTGATTTTAAAGGCTGAGTGCCCCTTGCAGTGGAAAAGATGCTTAATAAGCACTCTGATTAAAAGAGCATATATTGTTTGCTCGTCCTGGGAGAAATTCCACGAGGAAATGGATAAACTCTATTATTTTAGGAACAACGGACATCCGTTCCAATTTTATACAAAATAATATTGAGAAATATTTAGATTAAAAAGTAGAGGCTCCAGTGCAGACTGAGCACACTATTACTGTCTTGCTACAAAAAACCGTTTTTTTGCAATACCGTTTCATGCAATATATTTACTTTAAGAAGAGATTGCAAGGTTTCTTCAGAAAAATTGAAAAAGATCTTCAAATTCGGTGCGTTTTTACCTATACAATAAAATTAGGAAAAACTTTTCAAATAAAGATCGTATACTTCGACCCACCTAGGTTGATCCTCGCACTAGCTACATTGGTAGAACCATGCGACACATGAATGCTAGAATTAAGGAGCACAGTCTATACAAATGTCAGCTATCTCTGACCATAGATTAAATTGCCAGTGCAGCTGTAGGTCTGAAAATTTCAAAATCGAAGCTCAAGCTTCTAATAACTTTGATCTAAATATTATGATGAGTTTGCACACAAAGAAATTTAACTCTGATCTTAACAAACAACTGAATAATGATTGTACATTAAGCTGTACCTGCTAAAAGCTGTAAGCTGATTCAATGTCTTCTAATTCTTTGTTGTTGTACACTGACTTTGCATATGTTGTCACAGTGTCGTTTTCACTTCTTTCAACTCGATCTGCAAATCACTTGCGGATATACACTATCAGCAAGTGCTGTGACAGCAAATTACTTAGCTGCCAAGCACCTTAGCTGTGCATAGATATCTGGTAACTTCGATATCTGATCGAAGTTCTCCATTGTTATAACTTGATGTAGATCTATAGCACTTATAAGGCATTCGCTGTCAATAGCCTCAGCTACACAGTAAACCGTTGACTGACAATTGACAAACATTTATCCTATAAAATCTATTTTGTCGGTCACTGTTAGTTCTTGCAGGATGATTGCCACTGAACACCTACAATATGTAACAAAAAGCGACAAAATGAATAGCAATGAATTACAGCTTAAATTTTATCATAAATGTGGGTAATTAATTTAATTATGTCAAAATAAATCATGGTTTTGCCACACAATAATACAGATTGCCCAAATGTCAAGCAATCACTAATCGAAAAAATCAATCAATATTCAACAGTTTTTGTTTAGTTAATTTGAATACAAAGCATCTGTTCCGATGTCGGTGGAGAACCTACAACTTAGTCGGATATCGGAGGATATTGGAGGTGACAATCGTCGGTTGATTTTGTCACTAATTTTGTAGGATAATTGTCGGTCTGCGGTTTAGTGTGTATTGACAAATATCCCTTCTGCAAACCTCCAGTTGACACTTAATTGTGGTCAAAGATTTCTATCTGAATAGATTATTGCCTTGACTGTGCTAAAAATATTTGGCATTTCACTATTTTTCTCATGGCTATTTATATCTATGATCCATTGAACAGTTTTGTCAAATATCCATGTATATTTCGGCAAATTTGCATTAAGATGCATGTTTACCAGTATATCAACGGCGCTAATCATAGCAATAACAGCCATTCTTCGCAGATTACTGTCAATTTTAAGTCAAACGTGGAATTATTCAACATCACTTGATTGTAGTTATTTAAAGGTGATTGTTTAATGGAAACGCCGTTGATTACTTAACACGCACAATCTCTATTTTTTACCAGTCAGATATCTATGCGCCTACATGCATGTCGGTACTATTCGATCTACAGACATCTGGCAATTGCTCTTTATTGTTAAAACAAGAAATAAATTGTCGCAGTTTTATAAATCACTTGCAAACACGGCTAGCGCAAAACAGTGTATACAACAATTATGTTACAGAACTCTCGATTGATCTCGGCCTGCGGCCTCGATCAATCACTCATTCTGTAACCTGCAATTATTGATGTACATGTCTCAATTATGTTGCATGCTTTCTAACTATGGCTTATGTAAATTCCATGTGCTTTCACCTTGTATACATAGAGAATTATATTATATTTATATTTATATTCTCATAATTGGAAAATCATGTCATAAATTCTACTTCAAGGTTGAATCTATCGCTTGATTGTCCACAACCCAATATTGTAGGCCTATATTACTGACCATTTTTAAATTTTAGCCCATGACAAAAATCGAGCTCCAGTTTGCTAATTTCAGAGATTCAAGTATCAGAAATTCATAAAAATCAATTGTGAATTTGCAAACTTGGATGTTCAATAAAACAGACACTGTTAAAACACAGAGGCTGTTAATTCTAGAATAGTTGATTCACAAAGTAATGGAGGCCAATAATTTGAAGCATGGCTTTCCTTTGAAAATGTGGATGAAGGCTAATGGGATACCGTACATAGTGTAATTCTAAAACTTTGCTTCTGGGATACAAAGTGTCTAAGAGAATTCTAACTTGGAATTTTCAAGTTTGCATGTTTACTCGGTAAAAGAAGTTATTACGTTCCCTGGACTTCATTACTGGATGAAAAGCTAAAATAAAAACAGATAACCAAGTAAAAACCCGACTTCTTGTCACTTGTTTATATTTTAATTTTTCATCTTACAATAAAGTCCAGGGAGCTGAGTAACTTGTTTTTCCAATCACAATGAGGAACCTCCCGAACCTTACAACAGTTAACTAACCACAGTTAGTCCCACACCATTTTGGATGCATTTTTTTTTACATTCATTCGACTCTTTTGACCAAAGGTAAAGCAAAGTAAAAGCCTTGCTTTATCGAAGAAGTTATTAGTAGTTAGGTTTCTAAATCACGACGAGTACTTCGGCATCCCGAACCTTCAGAGGTTGATAGAAGGTCCACTTAGTTCTATCGACCTTTGAAGGCTCGGGACGCCGAAGTACTCGTCGTAATTTGGAAACTTAACTTAAATAGAACTTCGACTGTAAAGCAAGGGGAAGTTACCTTTTTACTTTGCTCAATATCAACCTGATCTCCCGTCGTTGACGACCTCTATTTGTAATTATAGAAAATCATGAAGATTTAGATTTTTGCAAATCAATGTATTCCGCATTTAAACTGCAAAATACACAACATATGTAGTTCATCTCTGTATTTCTCCAATTGGTTTTAACAGGAGCTACCAGAAAGATGATAAATCATAATTACTAATTTTACAAAATTTGTTGTCGTATCAAATTTCCTTCGAAAATAAGAATCGGTTCTAAATGTCTGCCTCTAAGTCATACGGTTTGGTAAACATGTCAAACTTAAAAGCAGAAATGTCAGAATCTTGGTCAAATGTCCAAAAGCTTGGTGCAATTGAAACCTAATTATCATTGATGATGTCTCTAGTCTCATAGGCACGTTGCAAAACAGACTTGTCATTTTCGCAATTTTTATCAACAAAATCAAAATTTCATTGTTTGATCTGTTAACAAATTGACACAGGACATGCGTTATAGTTGCATTTGACATTTCTGTCAACGTAAGTAATCTGTTTTGATGCCTTTCACGAGGCTTATGATCCCTGTACAGTACGGGTACCAATGAAGTCGCCGTGAAAGAATCGGATTACGAAATAGCGGGAAAATATAATTCCAGCCACTCTCATAACACACGCTCAACTGCCGGCCAATAGACAAACGTCTATTACAAACCTTGCGTAATACATTCATCCATAGCTTGGAAAAACGAGAGGCACCAAATAAAAGAAATGATTTACTTTTCATTGCAAATTTACAACGTCAAAGCTAAACTTCTCGAGCGAACTTTACTCAAATTTGTCCGATCTGAGATAAACTATATCTTGGTATCATAATGGATTTGACCCGAAAAAGTCGAATTCTTTGCGAAGTTCCTACAGGATTCTTGTTGAAGAAGTGCGAAACCCGATGGAAGCTGTTTGCCAGTACATCTTGGTCAAAAAACAGCGTGTTCTCAAGCGAAACCGAACATTATACAATGGACTTGTCTGGATTAACAGACATAGAATTCAATTTTGTGGTGAGTGAAATGATGAAAGTCTGATGAGGAAAATTTGAACAATATTCATATTTTTTACAGAATAATATCAGATGCACTAAATGGGATCAAAATATTTTAGGCATGATATATTCTGAAAGGATAGCGGTCTCAAAAACCACCAAAATTTACTGACAAATATTGTGGTACAATTTAATCATAAATAATCACAAAAATGCTAGACATTCGTAACTATTACTGAGGGTGAGGGTCATCTGTTATCTGTTAACTTTACAACATGAACAATTGTAAAGGAAGTATTTTTACAAATTTATCGAAATACTCCGAGCTTCGACATCATGCTCATACTTAACATGTTTTAGTATAACAGCAGTGTGACTATACAATAGCATAAATGAAACTTTAAAATTGGAGACAAGTTTAGTAAGCAAGTTTGGAACACTGGTAGATTCCTATTTTGATCAGAAAATTGCCAGAAGACAGAAATGAGTTAGTAAGTAAGTAAATGTTTTATTCAAGTTGCTGAAAATCACATGTAGCTGTAAACTTAAAAGCATATTTTTAATTGAGCGAAGCACAGGAACAAAAGGATATTTCATTCGCAAATTATTTTGTGCTGTTCCTACCTTTCTGATGGTGCTGTACTCTATAACAAATATCTATTTAATTGCTTATAGTGAACCAGTGCTCTGTCAATATTGTACAATTTGTTGCGTTTGAAGATGGTATTACAATACTGAATTATAGTGCATCAAGGAGGTAATGTCAAATGATTTGATACTTTTTTAACCATGGAGCGACAAAATAAATTTTTAGTCGGATAATACCATGCTTTTTTGCCAATGTATCTTGTCAGGAGTCATCCATCAGCAGTCTTGCGTATTGAGAATATAAGTATATCATAAATGAAATATATCTGTCAAGATGAGAATGAAATATGTCACTGCCATAAATGTGATGATGTCATAATAAAATTTACGAGTTGCATTTTGTAAGTTACATCGTTTTTTGCTGAACTACTGAATAATATACATGCTCCAAATTCAACGTTCGCCAGATGATCTCAGCAATAATCTGATAGTCGCATTCGCTTACATCATCAATTCACAAAATCACAAATTTTGAAAACAATATTATTAGCATCAACTATTCATTTTCTGCTTTGATTTCACATATACAGAGATCTTTGCGTTCAGCAAGCGTGAATCTGCAGCATCATTGAACATGGGTAAATGAAATGCTTCGCAATCTGTCAATTAGCATAAACTGAGGTGTTAAGTACGTTTTGTCAGTTCCCGATCACGATAGAACTACCGATATTATCACTGTGATTTATCGAGATTGGATTTCTCAAACCTGTAATTCAACAAGCTGATAAGTAGTGGCGTACCATATAGTCGAAAATTCCTAGAAAGCAATAACAGCACCTACAAAAATTATCTGAATTTAGGAAGTAAAAAGTCATTAAAATAGCTTGTAAACCTGTATTTGTCCAGCAAGGAGCAAGAAGGATTGACAACTCAAATCTTTGCATATTACTCTCCTACATAATTAACATGAATCTAATACTTACATCGCATTCCTAAATTTCTTAGGAGACGATATACATCACCATTAACTTAGGAAGGCCATTCAAATAAAATATGATATAATGAAACATACAAATAAATTAATTGTGAATCTCTGGGTCAAACTTATGGAAAACTTTGTTAACCTCTTCAATCAACGATGTATCAATGGTGTGGACTGATTTCACTCAACCTGCATGTTCTTAGGCGAGAGTGTTGATTAATTGTGTGTTATATCTACGAGTTTCAAGCTTCATAAGTCCTTGGTTATTGCCCTAAAATATGAAATAAAAGTTAAGATCTCTATATTAGGCTTGCATTATTTAAACATAAAGTATTTTTACCAATAATGAAGTAAAAAGATGTGATTGGATTGTCAAATGCCTTTAACTTTCATAGGATAATTTTCGGGAATCAGGAGACAAAGATTATGAATAAATTCATTTTTAATTATTATTTAATAAATAAGTAATAGCCGCGAGATGTGCTATACGGCTTTGCTGAAATTCCTTTATTCCGAAAATGCATTGATGTTGATTGAATCGTATTTTCATCTAAAATGAATTAGACGATCGTACCATACCACTTAAACGGTTTAACGCGGTTCCAATCAAAATCCGACATTCTGTGATATCAAGTAGGACTTTAAAATATCATATTCACTTCTGTTCATATCAAATCAATTGTGTCAACTTTTGGTTGTCAATGTCTTCATGTTCCTCTTCTTTTATAATTTGTTTAATCAATTGCATGTAATCTTGCTGATCTATTCTCCACAGACTCAGACTCAGACAACAGTTAATTTTCAGTTGTACATCTACAAGTATATGCATATCGTTTGAATGCGTGAGTTATCTCGACTGGAAAATATTTCAGATCTCAGGCTATTTTATGAAAGTTAGAAATAAATACACACGACCGATCTTTTGATGCACAATTAAAAGTATGCAGTTTCTTATTATTGAAATTAATTCAAAAATGTTTTTTTATGTAAGTTAGTTAGAAATTTAATACTTGACTTGTCATAAATTTAATAAAGAATGAATTATGGCAATCTCACTTAAACCGATCTGACCACCACTCAAAAATAAAATCACAATGAGAAATATGTTCTGAACGTATACAGATGAGCCATTCTAACCGCGATATCTGCTCATCTGCGTGCAGCACATGAGCTTGAGTGTAACATGAGGAAAAATCTATTTTTAATATCTTCAATCAAAAATCTTTGAGTTTCCTTACAGACATATTTGCATTAATTGATATTATTTATTTTTACGCTACTTAATATTATATATCTCTCAACTTCATTTTCATAGACTCCTGAATACGGGAACATCTTGTCATTCCATGTACGCATTGCTGCAGTTTGCTTGCATAGAAGTAAAATGCCGGTGAATTTCTGAAAATTAGGCGTCCCTTATTGTGGATTATTAAATGATTACATCTGACTTTCGTCGGTTTGAAAATTCTCATTTCCAGATGGTTAGATACATACATGCGTTCATGTGTATTTATTATAAGATCAATCAAATCGTCTTTCACTTGATATTTTAAAGGCTTTAAATCAATAATATTATATTATTTGCAATAGATCATGACATGATCCATTTAACTGGATTGCTTATGATCAGCCTTCTCTCTCTTTCTCTCTCTCACTCTTCGATTCGATGTGTAGCTGAAATTGATAGCGGTTGCGCAATGTGTGCAATCTTGTGACATGTTTCTTCGTGTAATCGTATCTTTAACAGTAGAATACCAGGTGGATTAATTGACATGTAGGTTCATTACGGCAATGAAGGACTAATTGACATCATATCCACATCCTTAGTCAAATCATATTGCTCCAGTTGTCTTTGCGATGATTATTGTGCGACAAGATGTTTATGGAAGTAATGATACTTAATTCGCTCTTCATGATTTACTGCCTTATTTGTTATTGTTATATCGTATACGCGGTCATCAGCTGTCAATTCAAAACAAATAGTCATGATTTTTGTACTCGCTATATATACATAAGAGAATGCTAGCCCTCATGCAATAACCAACATTGGGAATCTAAAATTCTGGTAAGTTCAACGAGCTAGAAAGTTTTGAAACATTTTTTAGGAACAAAAGTGCAGCTTTGAATTTTGTTCTGTCATAAAGTATTTCATAACGTCAAAATCAAAAAATGTCATTGATTATTAGGCTACTGGCTTTCACGGACTGGAATACTGGCAAGATTGAATTTGAATAACATCGCAAAAATTCAGTTGACTTCAACTTAGATTTTACTCGCTTGATAATTTCGTTTAAATAAGCGTACTATCATGAAAAATTCAAATACAATTTTACTAATTTGATTTTTTGATATCGATTGGATAGGCGTGTCTTGTAGCGACATTTGCATTAGTAATGTAAATCAAGCAGAAAATGCACAACTGTTGCACAATTTTATAAATAAATAAAGGCAGTTTTATGGAATTATAGCACGCCTATGTTTGCCTAAAGCTCAACACTTGGATTTCTTAAATTTCACATAGGATCCTCGCGTCCCCTTGAAGGGCAACATTTTAAGGCGTTGTTTTAAACTTCAGTATAGGTGGCTTGAGGACTTAACTTACTTGTTCTATTCACAGACTCTAATGCAAGCTTTATCTGTTGAAATAACAAGTCATCTTGTTCTTATTCGAACGATCTACAGAGGTAAACGCAAAAGTGACAGGTTTAAATGTAGATTATGCTTATACAATCAGGTTTATGGTCAGCTCAAACTTAGGTGATAAAAATAGTAGAAGATTCATCTTTTTATCTCCACAAAGTCCTTCATCAAAGTTAAATAAACAATGCATCTCTGGCTATTTTAATCAAACATAATATTTTCGCTACACGAGTCAGTACAACTATCAAGCCGATATACAAAAAATAGCTGCATTTTATAGGTGAGCTACATGGCATATGCGGAGTAATATTTTACTCAAACATAAAAGTAATATGGGCTATCTGTCATTCACAGAAATATATCAAATGTCAACCATAATAGAAGTGGCATACTTCATTAATAGTTGGCCTATTTCTACTATGTCAATTAGAGACCTAAATGATCTTACAATTTAGATGCACAATTCTCCTGATGCATGATATCATTCTTTCGCCTAATATATGCATTGTGCATGCATTATATGAAAACACAGTTTATGAAGCTGTTCGTTCGTAAGGTATTGCAACTGTACTTTTACTACTGGAATATCAGAAGGAAAACCAAAGTCGCGTGCCGGTACTCTTTTTGTATCCCATATGACACAATCTACATGTGTGATTTTTCATAATTTCGTTTTATAATTCACATTCTTCCTCAAAATACATTCAGGCTACAAGACAGTGGATCCATATTATGCCTATGAAATACCGGTTAGTCAATTAGTCCAATGCATTGGTTGGTGATTGATGTAGAAATATACTTAAGCCTACCGTGGTGAAAGCATGTAGGACTATAACATAATATTGTGTGGTTTGAAGGGAATCATCTACAGGATGTGGTTAGATATCATACGATTCAATTTTATTGCACTACAATTGAGAGCAGAAGATGGAATTTGGTGAGGTAAAAAATTCATTTGAGGAAAGTAACAAAGAGGTTAGCTGCGGTACTGGTTGAAAGTTGACCGAAAATAATTAATTGATCGCTGACATGAACTAGTGGTAGTAAATCATTAAATTAATTGTCTTCTCTCGACTACTGAAGCTATAGTGCTAGTGCTATCCACTTTCGTAGTCCTTCCCTTTGTCAGCAAAAAGAGTTTATTTTTAATTTATCTCTTGTCTAATCACAAGTTTGTAATTATTATTTCAGCACTACTGTACATATGTATTTTAAGCACTTTATCTTTATAGTCTTTTTGATTTATTTCTTGTGCATGAGCCTTATGAACATCTCATGTTGTGCTGTGTATTTTCACCCACTCGTGACGTCATTCAGTTCGCTTAACCGCTCTTCGGCGATCGATTGACATCTCCATATTATCCACAGTTGAAGTTGTCAAGTACATGTCATAACTCTGCCTTAGATCTCTATAAGAGACAGCGAGACCGGTTGAGACCAAGAGAAAATAAATTATGAATCCAGCAATATTGAATGTTCTGTACAAATTTGCGCATACGAAGAGAATAATTGTCTTCTGCTTTTGTATTTAAAATTGATTAATTGTTTTGCAAAATCAAATTTCGATTAACTCATTGCGACTCCTTATAAAGAACACGACGACATGGTAAATAATATACATTAATCAATATTATTGTCATTCCATCGACATTCATTTGCGACACAATTTTTTACAATCATTCGTCCCACAACAGCTCGTATCTATTCACTGATATTGGACGAATAAACGTCTTTTCTTGATCTATACCACAAATGTCAAGCAGCTAAAACAAATTGAAATTTGTTCTGAATTTTATGAATTTGGCTGTTTCAGCCATCGACACCGAAATCCATTCGTGAATCTCTCACAAGTCGTTTATCTGGGAGATTAATAAAACTTCCTTACAATTAAGACCATGCATATTGAATTCTCCTCAAGCAAATGGCGTTGTATTTCGTGCATCAAACGGCATCTGGCCCTAACATATGAACAATCGCCTCGAGATATGTGATGCAATGGGCAAACATTTGACACAAGACCGAAAACAAGGAGATAATTCACACCTAGAAAGACAGTAGCTTTCTCGATTATCAATACTATTAAACATTAATCATAGAAATTATTACTGTCAGAGCGGGTGTTAATCTGGAAACCGATAGCTAAGAAACGAGCGTGTGCCATTTCATTGGAATTCCCTTGTCACTTAATCGACACGTATGGTTATGGAATTGTGTGTTTTTAGGCCATTGAGTGCGGCAGTGATAGTGGAAAATGCGGGCGGGTTGAAAGTGAGAAGTTAGACCTCAGCCTCATCCATTTTGCATGATTTTCTCCAGCCAAGCGAATTAATCGCTTAAACAATCATAAACTTGGATTCTTTGCTTATTAGCAAATAATAGCCGTTCACAGTTGGAGTTTATGGGACAATGACTTCATATTAATGCTCCATAATCAGACGGTCAATTAATTTGACTCACAGATCATGCAATCAATGGGTGTAGAGGAATGGATTCTATTGAACCAGGACACGATTTCTATAGAATAATGATGCTCACTTATCATTACATGCTCTTATCATATTGAATTGCAGGAGGTTGGGGACAATTATCCAAAAGTAACTAAACAAAAAGAAACTCTCCGAATATTTTACTGTCATTTGATGATACCATCAACAAGACTTTTATCCTCATAGTTTATCCTGTCATCATGTAGCTTCTGGAAAAAAACTTTTGACTTTATATCAAGGACAAATTATCATTATGACTATGCTAGACATTATCATGCACAACTACACCTTATATCATCCATCATATTGTAATAAAAATATCGCAAATAATACAATGTTTGTCAGTTTATCACTTTCTCTCATTTGCGAGAACACTAATATAGTTATATATTAATATATTACGAGAACACTATGATACTTTGGCTTTAGCGAATTTCCCCCTGACGAAGAGCGAAGCTCGAAGCGCGTAGGGGCTGCATGTATTTTAAGCAATCTGTTTTACTTGAGACCGATAAAGTTTTGCAGTAGAGAATTTTTTTGTTGAACCATTAACTAGTGAAGTGAGTAGTTATAAAGCAGCATTAATCGGTCGGAAATGTTATTTAGTAATTATTTGATACTAAATTTACAAAACTTTCACATTGAGTGATAATAATAACAAAAGATGCGATAATAAAAATAGAGCATTATCCATGAAAACGCTCAAACCTTATTTTGCTATGCCATACTCATGTTATTCAGTGCTATCAATATATTCATTAAACAACTTTGTTTCATTCTGTATATTTTCATTTTTTTATGACCTACTTTCTACATAGTAGAAATGACGCTAGCGTTAAAAGTATTTAAGATCAGACATTTTCTAAAAGGCAGAAAAATATTGTCCTTTTCAGGACTACAAAATATTTTAATGTCTTTAATGAAAAAGACAAAATTCTTTTCTAATTCTCATCAAAAGATAATTGACGAATTTTCTTTTGAACACTGTACAAAGTGTGCAAGGCATTTTCAAACCATAATTAAATCAAATATTTTGGCCACGTCGCTCTCTTCCGTCCTACTGAAATTTCTTTCAATCTGTATGTAAATGTCTGTTTTATATTTGATCGGACCACATTTATTTTGTAACAGATTTAATCCACTGAAAAGTAAGGCGTATTTGATTTCACAATTTCATCATGGTTATGAACAAGGGAAGAATATTAAATGAAGCGAAATATTTTTAAAAGTCTTTCTTCAATGTGCTATGATTACATGTAGATATTGAACATTCTAACACTGTTAGCTAAATATGACTTATGAGGAATTTGAATATCTTGTTAATTTGAAACACAGTGAAAGCTTTACTTAAGTAGAATACTAAAGTACGCTACTTGTCTACAAGTTCAGTTGGTTACACCTCGATCGTCAAATTACGTCCAATATGTGATTGAGTGATTTGTTGTTATCCTTTTGTTTCACATTTAGTATTCATTACACTCTTTAGATGCTTCTTTACGTTTTGGAGAGGCCTTCCTAGTTGGTTACTTGATTTGGTGAGACTGACCTCGCCATGTGATATAGTTGGGAAGTTAGGAGCCGTAACCTTGCTTTCAGCAATCTCATGGTAGCTCTGTGACGACTCCTTGCTTATTTTGTGACTATTTTAGTTATTTTGGTTTCACGTACATCCTCGTCAGTAATTTCGGTTTGCATTTCGTCTTTTGGATAAAAATATTTTTCTTTTTCTTTCTCCTAGCATTTTTTCTTTGCCTGCTTGGCAATTAGTATTATGTGCCACAGCAATCAGGACATAAATCTATTTAATTTAATCGTTAGATTTATTCATTTATTAATTCGGTAATTTTATTTCTTCGTTCTTCGTGCAAGATGTTTAACATTGCATTTCTTCTATTCCCGGATCTTGACAGTTTTAACCATGTTGCGTTTTGAAATAATTACTTCTAATTTTTTCATGAACTGCGCTGTTTTATGCGAAAAAAAAAATTATATGAAATGGAAAGATATTTATTCCAAACATCAGTATTTTCAGAACGCATCACTTTATAACTGTATATGTATAGCGCATATGCATGTCATTCATTGTACCAAGGATAACTGAAAGCCTCTACTGTCATCCTCCAACCTTGGTTTCCTCCTTCCATTCATATTTTTTCAATTTACTGTTTTGTCACTTCTATGTCTCAGCAATTTTTGCAATAAATATGTTAATTTGGCTTGTGAAATTGGCATGAAGTAAATTAAAGCATTAAAATTCACTTCTGGAATCATTAAGTGTTATTAAATGTTAATTAATTTCTTAAATGTTTCACGATTTATCAGAAACTTAGGTGCAAAGAGCACATGCTGTAATATATTACAATATATGTGTCATGCTATACAAAACAAAAGTCATGGTAAGACTATTAAATCAACTTAAAGCACTCATGTTGAAAACCTATCTTTTCTTCCTTTATGATTGCCAAAAAATAGAAGTAGCACCTCCGATCATTCATGATAAATAGTGCATACTAAGCAAAATAAGATGCATTGTAAATTGAAAGTTTGCAAAAGCAATAATCTTTCGCTTTTAGAAAATGAGATGCGCGAGAATTTCATCTGATTAGGATGCTCTAATCATAATTCTGTAAATTCCAGAAAATACTCTGTAATCTTTGAAATATATCCTACGATCAGTAAAAGTAAAGCGGCTTTCGGTGATTAACTTTCAAATGAGGATCCCTTTCATTGTGACGCAAAATCAGATTAATTTACACATTAAATTTACATGGTTAGAGTACACGTTATGATAGCACCCGCATTCGATAATTATCACATAAGTGTCAACATATTCAATGACTTTCAGATCATCAGTAAATTATCTGCAATTTAGTTGGCATATGACCAAAGTCCGAAGAAGCTTTTGTTTCGGACAATGGTCATACTCATATTAAAGTCATGCATAATTGATTGGCGTTTCTCTATAATACTCCTTGACATGCTCGCTGCTCATACCTCAAGTACCTGAATCAAAACTTAATACCATGCTTGTATGGTCTTTGGGATATAAACTTCCTGAAAATCAGACCCAACTTGACTATACGGCTATGTTTGCGGGTGAATTACAGATAAGAAGATTTGTTCAAATTATTCATATGGATCGGAGAATTTATTGAGCTGAAGCTTTATTCTGACAAGGAATACGTATACCTAAAAGTGAAACAACTGACTGTTTGAGGGATAAATAGTCAAAAATCAAGCAATTGCCATGATATCACCAGTTGCTACACATTCTTCATAAGCTGAAATTGTGAAATGCGCTGCTATAAAATAGCTATCGCACTTTTGTAGCGGTATTGCCTTCCTTTTTGGAATAAATTGAAAATTGAAAATCTATTTCCTATTGTAGGATGAGATAAAGATCATTTGAATTATTCAGCCTGCTTTTGCCTTGAAGGTATCATTTTTGAGGTTTCTTTTAAACGTCTCTGGTGCATATGAAGGATGCCGAACTCATGAAAAAGAATGAAATGCTGCCCTAAAATTCAATTTGTAGCAAACATAAAACAGATAATTACAAATCAATTAATTTGAATTTTGTGATCGATATTGGCTACTCATGCAGGTTGAATTCAAAAATAGCCGATGCTGTTGATATCAAGTATGTATTCCCAAATTTTTGTCTGCACAGTGTACACACCAGACCGTGTCATGGGAAGAAGGAGTTAGTAGTGCCTACATTTTCAAATAATGATTGCAATATTTAAAATTAGGGTCACTCCCTTCTTCCCTGACGCGATCTATGTGCAGAAAAAAATTGGGAATACATACTTTACATCAACTGCATCAGCTATTTTTAAATTCAACCTAACATCATGCTCTTCAGGAGAAATTGCAAACTCTTAACGTTTTTCACATAATTGAAAGTTTGAAATAATGTAAGAATACCAGTCAGTACTTCTGATGTATCTGACTGCGATCCATGTTGGAAATCCAGATCTCGATGGTTGTAACAGCTTCTTAATAATCTGTATTAATCATTCGCGTCATATTGTTTCAATCTTTCAAATTTAATACTTTGTGATTAAGATTGCAAATATTTTCTTCTATGATCGATGATCATTTTATTTAAAAAGGTGCTGCTCTATCAGTTGAAATGAATGGCATTCACTGTAATTGACAAGCTTATCACACAGGGTTGTCAAAGTTTCCACTATGCAAACTTCCAAAATTCACTATTAGATGAAGTAAAGGTTTTCCTCAGGGTTGGCTCACTTGAAATGGAACCAGAAAGTCAAAAACAAATGATTTATGAAGAAAGACAATAATTGAATCTGTTTATGTAATCGATCAGCAATCATGCTTCTGATTAGACTTGTTGTGATTGCAGAATTGTAGAAAATATTCATATACCATTGCATTATGTCCTGAAGAAATAGTTAGATCAGTATCGGCTGTTGCTAAAAAAATAACGGAATAAGATTCCGTAGAGATATGTTTACAGTTGCCAGACTCAACCTTATAAAAGCATTTGATCTATCATCTATGCAAAATATCAACTAAAGGTGAAACATCCTTGGACGATGTTTTCTTCTATCACGTCTCCAACGAGGATTTCTGCAGGTGAAACTATGGAAATCTTATTTCTTCGGCGGCATTCATGAACCACTAACTGGAGTGGGAGGGCTGTTGGTAATCTCCCTTATCCGAAATTGTTTTCTCGTTGAGTAGTGTTCACTTGCTCTAGAGTGTTGCTTGTTTATGCATTGCTTCCACATGAACAGTAGCTTATGGACAGTTTTGTTTTCTATGTTGCGTCAGCTGTACCAGTAGTCACACGTCTACTTAAAGCACAATTATTTGCGCACTAATCTGGATTCGTTGAATCATTAATTGACAGCCGACCATCTTAGTTTATATATTTGTATAAGACCGGATATGGTGTGAAAAATATCCGGTCTTTTGAGCCAAGTTGGCATTCTCTTTGACACTGAAACATCAAAAAGAATTTCTTGAGCAATGAGACAATTTAAAGTATGAAGAGATGCTGCTCAAATATCTTACCTATTTTATAGTGACATGAGCGAGAGAAATTTCATGTTACGAAAATATAATCTTTGTCAGAAAATATAATCTTTGAAAAATTGAACTTATTTTAGTGAACTTTTATTGATAACAATATGCATTCTATAATATGAAACTATGCAAGTATAATCACATCGATAACTACGTCGATTGTAATTTCACTGATATATTTTATGATGTTGTCATAGTTAATCTATGCATTATTTTGCAATGATAAGTTCTATGTTTTTCGCAATAATTTTATTTTCAAATATGCCTGTGTCTACAGCGTGAGTAGACACATGTCAGTTACTAAAACGGATATAATTTTAAAAAAATGTGTTTAAATCACTGTTGACCATCCACTAGACTATCAAAGTATTCCTATCTCATATATAAAAGATAGAAATATTCGAATGCGAAGTTTTAAATCTAATTGATAATTCTTCTTCTAAAATTCTTGGTGTCAAAAATTTCTGAAATATTATTGACTATTCATGAAATAATTCTTTGATATTTTGTTGATCCTTCATTGAAGTCAAGATAAATACCGATGTTCTCTGAATGCCGTAAAAAATTAAATTAAATTGATTAAACAGTACCAGCACACATTGTATAAATGCGATATTATGCTTCATATTTTGGAAGGCTGCTTGAAAAGAGGATTACAAATAAAACCGATGGACATGCCCACTGACTGATGTTATGCACTGTTCACGCGACAGATATATGAAAGGTAACAACGTAATTTACAAACCACGGATTCATGTGAATTTTATCCTTCAACATTTGTTGACCGGTGTATCACGGAAATATATTGCTTGTTGCATTTGTAGGTTGAAATGATTGCCTACTGTATTTTCTCATAGGTCATGTCATGCTACAATACATTGAATGAGACATGGAGGTAATAAAGATTGTTCAAAAATAATGTTGATTAAAACAGCAAGTACAATCACAATTTTACTAAGAGATGTGAAACAATACATTTTGCAGACTAAAGCTCGCTAAGTGAAAGCGTTTTAATAATTCATAGTTAGACAGAGGCTTCAACCCTGATTTGCTTTTACTTCTATTTTGTATTTTATTGGTTTCATTTATATCCGAGGATTTAGAATGATATTCTTTTATATCATGAATATGAAATAAATTTATTTGAGCTTTCATATTTCTGTGAGGCTAGATTTCCCTCAATTTCTGTTATGCTATTTTATTATATGACATTTAAGTGTCTGTCCTTTGAGGTCCTTTTTGTCCTTGATAATATTATATCAACATAATTTCTTAATCTATCAATTTTAATCAAGTGTTAATTATGTTATCCAAGAGTGTAAAAAAATGGCAGCTAGAGAATGACTTTATTTTATGATGATAGAATGATTTTGTTGACCGGTGTGTCTAATACAATAGACCCTATGTATAATAGACCATGTAGTCTAATTAAATCAATATAAATATGACATGGAGAACCACGAAATACTTTGATGTGTGTATAAATTTTGCTATTCAGTTTAAATTCGTCATACTTTTCGGTTTGAATAATAAAATAGATGAATAACAGATATCTCTTAAGCAAAAAGGACAATCTTCGTTATATAAGCGTTCAGTGTCAAGAAAATATGAAAGTAAGTTATCTCATAATCTCTTCCGATTTAACTCAAGCCAATGATGAGGAAAATTATGTATCCAATACTGCTCATTACAAGAGAATTCGAGATCTCATCAAGTGCACAAAATAAATTGACTAATCTCCATCTCATCAGTTGACGAAGATAACTCTCATCGACTTGAAATTTCTTCTAGGAAAATATTTAACTTGTTTACGATATTGAAAGGGATAGGACATTATTCGAAGCACATTCTCGAAAAATATTCATGGTAAAGTTACGCATTTGTACACGTTGGAAGCATCAAACGCAATACTAAGTCAACACCAGTTATAGCTGGACATGAGAATCGTTCATCTCGAATGATTTTCGAGCGCCGTTGCCCCACTTCCTAAATGTTGTTAGTAGTGCTGCTAATTTGTCGGAATTTATGGCGTGCAAATTAGCGTTATGCCTTAAAGCGGTGCTAACATGGAAATTTGAATGATTGTGGACACAAATTTTCTGTAGGATAACGTCATTTGGATGGTCTTGTTCCATAAAGATGACGCAATTCCATGGAAATATTTCTTTTCGCATTGCCATCGCTGTACACATCATATACTGTTAAGTGATTGTCCGCTACTTGTTTCAGCGAACATTTACGCAAGAATTTTGAGTGAATTTCAAAATGCTTTTAAATCTTATTGGTAGATTTATGTCGGCATCCTTTATATTTCTCCCGTAAGGCATTCCAGAAAGGTCCATAAGGAATATATCAAACGACTGTTGTTTACGATATTTTGCAAACATAAAATTCTAAGAGCATTGAGAAATAGATCTATATGATGAGAAATCAGTTTCCTGGTCTGATGTTGCGCAATTTATCTTTCATCTTGCGTCTCCAAGCAAATGAACGGCAATTTTTTCACTCAGCTCTCTACTCAGAGCCGTTTCATGCAACAATAACACCAAAGAACATAAAAAGAAAGACACGCCTGCTAACAATTTGATGACAGGCCTTACGATATATTGGATTCATCTGACAAGTAATCAATTTAAGACTCGTCTCATCAAAATTCATATGACCCTCGATTCGTGTTTGCATAGCTTTAAAGGAAACTGTTGGAAAAAGGAAGTGGGATAAAAAAGTTATGTCATGAATGGTAAGTTTGGGAAGACGCAAACAGGTTTTGGCTGAACTTAATCCTTTTAGTAACGATCGTCATGACTTATGGCCCGTTATTAACTACACAATTATACAAGAATCACAGCACAGAGTTTTGCTTGATTCGTTGAGTTTTTAGACATGTGCTATGATCAACTTACCAAGTCCTCGCATACGCCCACAGTTGCACTCGCAAAATTTTCCATTCGTTTTTATTGATTTGTAGGAACACACGTTCGTTGTTTACTGAATAATGAATATTGGTTGCCACCACTAAATAATCATGATTACTTAGAAGACATTAAATTATCAAATGTGTGGTGTCCAAAGTAATATTGGCATGCGGAGAAAATGTAGATAATGAAAACAAATAAATATGTGGAAACACACAAATAAGAATATGCATTCAAAAATTTGCGTTGACTTAATTCATGATCTTATATATCTTATATACAAATAATTTGATATGAATAAGGACATACATGTATGTTTTCGTGATGCGTCTGGTCCAAAAATACTTTTAACAGGGCATGGACTGCTCTTCGGGCTTTTCATCGAAATGTGGCTGTATTTAGATCGTCCAAATGAAAGAGCAATTTTCTGGCAATTTTGTTTGACAGTCTTCATTCCGCATAATGAGTATATCGAAGATATTTCTGCTTGATATTTGCCAAAACATGTATACAATATCGTATAATATTCTTCTATCATTTTTTTCTTGCCAAATATTCATATCTCTGTCTTGGAGTGCAAGGTGGATTGCTGTAAAGCGTGCAAATTAATCGATGTTTCCTAAATAAGAGAAATTCCAAAACTATCATCTATTTATAGTCTTCCGAAGCTTGATAATATCACAATTCCGCTTCTTTCTTGCACATTTTCCTTTTAAGTCAAGCAAGCAAAAGTTGGGGTTATTAAAATGCTGAACTTCATCAAGATATTAAAGAAGTTTTATGTTTGCCAGTCATGTGGACTTTGTATAGTCTTAGAGAATTATATCGAAAATCAGATCATCTTCAAAGCTAATTCCTATTTTTCAAAGAGCAACACATATTGTGAAATGAAACCCTAAAATCATTTATGCAATTGCATGATAGAGCAGAAAACAAAGGAAATTAACACAACTATACTTGGTGACAGATTGCCATGTTGCGCAATCTAGGCGGGTAGTGGCAAGTTGAAAACGGATAAAACTCGCTTCCAGATGCAACATGAAACTTAATGAATGCTAAATGACTGGAAGTCGCCTCTAGCTGCAATTCTAAAATCATTTTCCATCATGTGAAATATAATCATGAGATGTATTCGGAGCAAGTGTGTTTGTTTAAAGAGTAATTTTTATATGGTCAATATAGGCTAATTACTTTCAGATGTATTCCACACCCATCCCATATCAGTTTTGAAATGTAATCAGAATTTGAATAATGGAAAGGCTGTGAATAATGATAATTTCCAATGTCATCATAAGCTACAGGGTCTAAGTAAATAATATGAAATTTGTTCAGAGAAATTCATGTTGCCATGTGTTGAAATGGGGATAAAAGCAATCAAAGCAGATGATATAATGCACGAAAATAAAAATTTACTCAGACAGACTAAAGCTAATCAGAAAAACAGCAATAAACAGTAATTTCAAATTTAGTAGTACAACAGCTTTTTTCTTAACTAACATACACATCGTCTTCATGTAAATGCAAATACTCGTACATCGATGTTTGATTCGTCACCTCACGAAGGCTGTCCGATGTAACGAATCAACCGATTTCTACTTGTACATACATATATTTGGTTATCAGACTTGATAATGTTATATCAGCATAATTTCTAAATCTATCAATTATTATCAATTGAATATCTTGGTAATAGCGACTTGCCATTGTAGCCTGACATCTGATTCAAATCTTGTTTTTACATCTGCATTCCCATAAAAAAATACAAATAGTTATTCAAAACTTTCATTTATTCATTCTCGTTAGGAAGATTCATTTGCATGTAATCATATTCATGCAAATGATGCATCATTGCCTCCACCTTCATGCTTCATATAAAGAAAATATTTTGATCCTTTGTTGAACTTTATTTGTTGAATTAATAACATACATGTACAGTACATTGATTATATATATTGATTTGTAAAGTGTAAATCGCCTAGGAGTGTCGAAGCAGTATTTGCCCAAACCACTAATGATATTCGAATTTATTTTTCTAATGTTCATTGCGAAGGACTACTCACTTATTGAATGATTATGATTTGATTGAAGTAAGCTTTTAGTTTGCTAGTTTGATCCTCTGCCAAATCTTCTGTACAAGAAACGGAATCTAATAACTCCGATATAAATAAATATCCGATGTAAACGCCACTCAAAGTTCACGTATTGGTCATTATCTTTCAGCTTTGATTTAATAATTGTGAATTACGGATATGCCTCATTCATTTTTTAGCGTACATATTTCCTAATCAAGTAAAATAAAAGTGCCTGAAGCTCTAAATTGCAATTTTCATACGTCGAGAAATCCGTGGCAGTCATGAATGAAATTTATTTTTCTTTTTAGAAATCGTTGGATAATGGGGAATGCAACGACCGCATTCAGGTCGTCAGCTGGATTCATTTTGTGCAAATCGATGAGGAGGCAACTGGCTTCACTAATGTCATCTTGAAAATGTTTTCTCAGTATCAATATCAGGCTGCGGTTCTCAATGATGTTGAAGTCGGGGATGAAATAGTCATTCGCCTGATGGACTCGGTTTCACGAGAGATCACCGAGATAGTTCCAGACATCACCAAAGACATGCGACCGCAGCGGGCCTCGACTCCTCTGTCTCGGCGAAACTGCCAACCCGACAGTGGCATCGGTGTATCGGACAGCAGTGAAACCAGATCGCCTGAAGCGAATGCCTTGCTCAAGAACATCAGTTCGATCTGTCGGGTAAGTTTAACAATCAGTACATTGATAAGATTGGTTGAAGAATCTGTCTGCCTGGGAAGGCACCGCCGCCTTCACTGGAGGTTGCCAGCCTTTTCTGGTGAAATTTGCTAATTTATGAAGACTTCACCACTCTTGAGTCTCTGGCATGACTTTGCGCCTTGAGCGTGACAGGAAAAAGTGAAAAAATGATGTACATATAAAAAAAGTACTCGTGCAATTTCATTCTACTTTACATCAAAGTGTTAGCAAACACTGTGTGTTTCAATTTGAATACCTTAGATGAATAAGCAATTTTAATCAGTAATCGTAGAAGAGTAATTGAGATAATATGTAGGAAAAATTCAAAAGAACCAAAACATTACAACTTTCTTTTAAAATTAGAATTTACACATGTCTAACTGGAATTGGCAGATTGTCAAGATTGATATTGATTTCATAATGTTATTGATTTTCCTTTGCAGACTCAGGATGCATCGGAGAAAATTTCCCCATCAAATGGCGACTCTCCTGTTAAGAAGCGACGATCGAGGACAATGTTGCCGTGCGCCATCTGTAGAAAAGAATTTGACCGACCGTCATTATTGAAGCGTCATATGAGAACTCATACAGGTAAATAGATGAGAAATTAGTTAACTGAGTATTTACTTTGCACGTTTTTTGACTTGCATTGGAATTTTTCGTCACTTGAATTTGTCGAATTCATTCTCATCTGAACTTGAACGCGATTCTCTAAATCATCAATCTTTTGCTGAACTCATCCTAAAACATAGAATCCGTCTAAATTGCGATTTCACTTAATTCTGCAATTTTGTCCTAGTCCGTGCAAATCCCACTTTCAACTGTGGAAAATATCGCTTAAACTGCACCGATTCGCGCGGCATATGTTTTATAACACTGAAACAGTCTAATCTCGTTTATATAGGTCGATATGGCACTTACTCATCAATTCATCAATTTAAGACGTAGGCTTTGCGCGTAGATGTACAATATAGTAGTTCAGTCAATGTCAACATAGACAAGTAGGTCATCTATTGAAACTTCAACTCAACAGCGCATGAATACATCAAAAATGCATTTGAAAGCGAAGGAGCAGAGACGCGCTTCAAGGCGTTGCAACGCACATCAACTACTTAGAAATTTCTCACAAAACACACCAAGCATTCAACAGTTCGGAACATGAAGACAGTCCCGTGATTTGACGAATTTTGCGGATTCCACTGTTGCTTAAGCAATGAGTTGAAACCATCAAGTGGAAACATGGAGTCTAAAACTGAAGCGGTCATGTCATTGTTATTCTCATTTCATTATCACTGTTATCGTATTGTACAATAATATTATATTTTCTGGTCATTTCGTGGACACCTCACCTTTATTGCACTTTGCTGTAGGTAGAAGTTCATTAAACATTATAAAGTCTGTCTGCAGATACAAGAACATTGTTTTGGTTTTCGACTGACTTATAACAATGTCGCTGTTTGGAAAAGTGTGATGGAACTAGACTTAATTTTAGAATCATTTGACTTTTGATGGTAGTCTAACTTTACATCTTACATTGTAAAAGGTTAATTTCCCCTGTCAAATAAATATGTGGATGATGCTAACCATGTAATTATGAAACATCATCATAATTGACAACAAAGAGAAGTTGGATGTGGGCGGAAGCCGCTCTCATGCCGTCTATTGTATTCATCACTAACCTTTTAATTGACTGCCCGGGAGAATTGGCTCCTAAAACATGTCCGAGTCAGCCGAATCTGAGAAGTTATCCGAGAAATGGCAATGGGCGGAGACGCGACAGAACTCAAGGCGTTGACATCTGCTTGATTTTAGACAAAGTTTCACTTTCACTAAATTCGTCGATTTGATTTTATTTCAGGAGAAAAGCCTCACGAATGTGATTACTGCGGGAAAGCTTTCAGTACTTCGAGCTCGCTCAATACTCACAGAAGAATTCATAGTGGGGAGCGTCCTCATGTGTGTCCAATCTGCAACAAACGATTCACAGCCTCTTCAAACCTGTATTACCATCGGATGACACACAATAAAGTACGTGATCTTGTACATGGTCTTAAAGGCATAAAAGTAATCTGAATAATTAGAAGAAATTCAATAAATTGAGCCTAAATTCAAAATTTCAGAAGGAATTCAAAGAGCATTGAGTAGTACATCATATATGTGAGTCTCCACTTGATAAATATCTCCCGAAATGGTACATTATATCCCGCAAAAAATGTAATTATACTTCAGATTTACGACGTTGATATAAACAAGATTTAAAAATTGTATTGCTAAAGAAAACAGGACAAAAACTTGAAAAGGAGGATGAAATAATAAGGATATACAGGGTGAGTAAAAAAACGTTATTTACTTTTTGTGGGATATCTATTATAAGTTACAATAAAATGCAACAACAGGCGGTTATGAACATTGAAAAAGCTGCTTCTCATAAGCTGTGGTTACAACAGCGACTCAAACTGAGCACCTTCCTGCTGAATGCAAAGAGAGCATCGTCGAACAAATGAGTCATAGGCCTTCATGCAGGCGTTAGATGTGAAAGAAGTAATTTCCTCCCGAATGCAGGCTGTCAGTTCTCTCGTATTTCTTGGCAGTCGCGCATACACTCGGTCTCTTAACGCTCCCCACAGGAAGAAGTCGCAAACAGTAAGGTCTGGAGAACGGGGTGGCCACTCAACTGGTCCTCTTCGACCAATCCACCGACCCGTCAGATTTTCGTCGAGGATTCTTCGACTTGCGTTGCTGTAGTGGGGAGGGGCTCCATCCTGTTGATAGAATCTGCTCTGGTTTTCGTTTCGTCGCAAGAAGGGAATAACATGCTGTTTCAGAACATTGCAGTACCGATCGCTGTTCATCGTTAGTTCACTGATGTCGTAACTCAGCACTCCAGTATGGTCTATCATGGCCCATACAGTGACAGATCTCCGGTCATGAAGCTTTTCGACGAAAGCTTTAGGGTTCTCAGTGCTCCAGTAGTGCAGATTGTGCTTATTTACAGTTCCATTCACATGAAAGACAGCTTCGTCGGAAAAAACTATTCGGAGATGGAATTGAGGATGCTGAAGTGAGGAATTGAGGATCCATTGACAGAATTCGAGACGTCGGTCGTGATCGTCATCTGAGAGTTCCTGGACGAAGGTTGGCTTATAGGGATGATACTTTTTCTTATGAAGACAGCGAACGACGCTACTTTGCGAGACTCCAAGCGTGTTGCTTATGCGACGCGCAGAAACGTTCGGGTCATCTTCAATTATCGGCTTGATGGAGGTAAAGATATCGTCACCTGTAGCCGTCACTGGACGACCACTTCCATTTTCACGCTTATTCATATCCCCATACGTAAGGAATTTCTTCATCCAACGATGGACTGTCGGTGGAGGTGGGGCTTCCTCATGAAATTCATCCATGTATTTTCTCCTTGCTTCGGACACATTGTTGAATGTAACCGCCCATGCAACAAGCCTTGCCTTCCTTTCCATCATAGTTTGGCATGAATGAAGCACTAAATGAATACTTGTACATACACTTGTATAAACTATGTACAGAAGCCATTCGTTCGATGATATGAATTCGAATTTTTTGAACTTAGAGCATTGATTTGGTGCTTGGATATGGAAAATAAAACCATAGAAATTCAATCAGTCAACTTGAGAAAGAAATCAGAATGACAATTCAGATAGATTTTTCACAAACTTCAAATAACGTTTTTTTTTACTCACCCTGTATATATACATATAACAAAAATATATAATAATACAATCAAGAGTTAAGCTTAGTTCATTTTGGCTGCCGGTTGATTAAGGAATTTAAATCTAATTTCTTTTAAAATGTAGAAATGTCGTCAGTATGTGTGAAATGACTTTCATAGGAGTTTCTCGGGTCACCCATCAATATTATGAATATTCGACGTTGGTCTTGATTTTGTCAGGAATATGAAACTTACGAGAAGGCAATTTTTGAGCATGTTGCATGTGAAAATTAGTCGTGTGCTTTCTTTAGTTCTATTTGAGGCTTTCTCAATTTGAAGCTTGATTTCCTCAATTTGATTTGATTTGAAGCATATTTTTTTGGCAGAAATCGACATCTCACACAGAAGGCATTTATGGGCCTTCAAAAATGTATAGTTTTGCATTTTTGTGTTTTCTCATGTCTCTATGTGTCTGACAGGAGCGTTAGAAGAATACTGATCAACTACATATTCGACCAGTCGGTTCGGGAGTTTCATTTATACCAGTAAAAGCAAGAACACTTTTCAGTGTGAACTCCGTGTTTTTATTTTGGTCAATGTTGATGTTTGAAACATCAACAGTTGACAAGGGCCAAGAGGCCGAAAATTTCTGTAATTTTGATTTGATTTTATTATTTGACTGCTTGACCAAAATAAAAACACGGAGTTCACACTGAAAAGTGTTCTTGCTTTTACTGGTATAATACTGATCAACTTGTGGAGCATTCCACTAAACTTTGGAAAGGTTCATATTCAAGCATATTCTGCGTAGCCTAGATATATGATAAGCCTTTAGGCTATAACTTCGGTCACACTAGCAGTTCAATGGTCTTCAGAGTCCGTCTCAAAGTAAATATTTTTGCCAGCTCATGAATGAATGTGGTAGAAGTTTACTTGTGTTATCTTCATGATCTTGTTGGCAGAGTAGCAACAAAGTGACCACTCCTCGGAGACATTGTTCTCATAAATGAAAATTATTCTCTCCTCACCATGGCTCTTATGTCCACTTAATCTTTAACACATACCTAGTGTCAAGTTCTCATTATAACATCTGATTTCTTTATTGCATGAAGAATGTGCCAATAATTAATGATTTAATAACTTCTCATTACAGGTGAAGCCTCACAAATGCAAATTATGCACAAAGTCCTTTCCAACGCCTGGAGATTTGCGGTCTCATATGTATTCGCACACTGGTTCGTGGCCCTTCAATTGTGATGTCTGTAAACGCGGCTTTAGCAAGCAGACCAACTTGCGGAACCACGCCTTGCTTCATACAGGTAAGCACGTGGCATCATTCGCCTACTGAGTACGGTATCCATGCCTATGAAAACATATGCGGGTTGTCTTGTGTGATGACTGATAAAACCCAGGGGGTAGACATTCCAATTTAGCCCAACAGGAGCCTTGAATAATTCATTATCGCTCTGTTGGTAAACTTTTAATTTCAACACACATCTACTAGATAAATTTCAGTATCGAACAATTGGTGAGTCACAGCGGATGTGGTCAATTTCGAAGAAGAAAAAGACTTTACCGCCGAGGAGGCGGAGAAAACTCCGAAATTGTTGGTCCGTGTGAAGGAATCGCCGATATGAGTTTTACGGGTTTTGTCAGAAACGATCAGCCTGGACTGATTGCGCAAACTGAACACTATTCTTATTGTTAATTTTCACAGGAAGCCCATCATTATTATCTTTTTCATGATCTGTTGAGCGTCCAGCTTGCGCCAATTTCACGCAAACTTTACAATGGAAGCATCAACTTGGATGGAAGCGGCGAAACGTAAGCTATTATCTTAAAGGAGGACGCCAATCTTGAAAGATAAGTATGAAAAAGTGGACAGAATCTTCTTTTTTAACAATAGCCCTTGCCCCTCCCAATTGGAACCCCCGGCGATGTAATCAGCAAGACGCCAAGTCACACGTGGAAAAGAAGATGTCGCACATGCCAACATCCCTCGGGAAAAGTTGTGTGTCAAAAAGTGAAGATCGTAATAAAGAAAACAGGGTGACCATTAAGGATGCTGAAATTGGTTTCAAAATGACTTTATGATTTCAACGTCATTATGCCTGAAGCGATCTGCCCGAATTTTCGGATGATTACCGAACAAATATCCATCCTTAAAAATGAGAACTGAATCGATTAGAATGTGTAATAGATCGCACTAATAATGAAAAGATTTTTTCATTTCCAATTTGTGATCATTGTTGAGGTTTCATATCGGTGAGATCCTCTACGGTCTTCGTCATTGAGAATTAATTTTACTATGAGTTCAGACTACATCTGATCAAACAGTAAGTTGCATAGCTGATCACTAGGTCATAGGAGCAATAAGTGACAAAACTGCTTGTCATTATGGAAATATAAACAACAAATCAATATCAGTCGAAAAACTCAAAGGATATTGATTGATAAAAAGAATATTCATTTCAATAATAATTTCTCTCATCCAAATAATTTCGACCCTAAAATCGAGGTATCCCATAATTTCAGTTTTTGATGCCATCATTCCGCTTTGCAAGAAAAAATGCTGTGTGACGAAAATGTTACAAAAGATGTCTCTTACAAATGGAGCAGGCTTGATAGCACTTAGCAGGATATGGAAAATCATGAAGATGGGGATGCAATTAATTTACATGCATGTACATGTAATTCCATTAGAAAACTGGAAGCGACTTATGAATATACAGTAAAACAATATGACGTACAATAGTTTGGCTGAAGATCCAATGTGTTAAAATGTATCATAAATATTAGGTACATGCTTAATTTTTTGGAGGTTGATAAAACTATTGAAAATGTGAAAAACGAAATATTCTAAATGTAGAAACTGTGTTCAGACGTGTTCAGAGGTGTAAAGACGTTTTGGTCAATTTTTTCATACAATGAAGACCAAATAATGAAGTTGAGCATCACAGAGATGGATTCGTCTGTCAACGCAGACAAAGCAATTTCTCTCTGTATTGAAAATGCTCGAATAGCGAATATCCTCAGACTAAAACAATGCACCTAAATCACATGATAAGGATTGAACGAAGGGATATAATTAACCATGGTTGAAAAGCTGTAGAAACGAAGATATTGTGGACTTTCATCAATTTAAGTTTTACGCAAAAGGAATCTAAATGTTTTTGGGTATCTATTTGGTATAAGTTAATAAATAGCACATGTCAGGTGCAGCCGTTTTAAATGTAATAAGCACAGATTATATTCAAGCAGTATTTTGAAAATAAATCAATAGCATGAATAAATGGCTAATTTTAAGCAGCATTAGAGGAATTACTCTCACCAAGCTTGTCCGATTATTTTGATCAATTCAATAGTATATTAATTATTTTCACTATTTCCAAGTCATATTTGACTGGAGGTAGAGTTCACTAATTGATCCCAAAACCAAATCTGCTAGACTGCTCCAACTACTCATGACGTGCAGTGCACGTTATTTGCTCATTACTGCAATTTTCCCAATGCTGAGTGAACAATGGGAACATAATACAGTGATGACGTGCACGTCTTGGGTAGTTGGAGCAGTGTTGTCAGCTGCTAGTCGAACACTTCCGCAAGTGCCCACATGCCGTGCACCGCACATCATCGGGGCTCAAAAAGTTAAAAAAATCTTTGCTTTGAACGGTTGCATGAGAAGATTTGCGCGACAGTAAGCTTCAATATCTCTTTACTACAGACCTTTATAATGAGAAAATATTTGAAATTATACTTTTCCTTTTGGTTACCCATTTTCTTATGGAGCTCAAGCGCAGGTCAGAGCAAAATTTTGTATGACGTCATAACTATGAATTTTGTACCAGTAATCACCATTATAGCCTTACAAATGCAAGAGTTAATTTCTCTTAATGATTTTAGAGTGATCACCTCATAGTTTGCATTTGTGATTATTCTGTCTGAATGAAGAATAGCTCGCACTCAAGAAACCTGTGTATTCTCGTTGCTCCCTACATTTGCCACATGGTAATCGCTTCAGTTTTGTTATTTATGAATTCCCATTAAATGCTTTTTTTCAAATTTATGAACATACAACAAGAAACACATTTGGACTTAATATGAATTAACAATGTCAAAGAATTTTGAATAGAGTGGTTTACTTAACACATTTTTATGCTCCTATTATTTTTTGCTTTAAAGGTGAGCGGCCCCATCGTTGTGAATTCTGCAACAAGAAATTCGCTTTGATGTGCAACTTGAGAACTCATCTAAAAACTCACGAAGGTAAGTAGAACTCTTCAATGCTTCTATGGCTGGGAATTAATGAAGGATGCCTCATCTTTGTCTTGTTATTTAATGTTGAATGACCGAAACCCTACGGCTGTTTTTTACTAGTTGCTACATCAACGTTGTGACTTTTGCGATGGTGACCTTCTATATGTGAAGAAGAACAGCGATAACTTAAGCTTGAAGGACATGAAATCTGCTAGGCTATAATGAAATTGTTCAAGTTAGCTCTACTGTAGCTTTAACCAAAAATGATTCACAATTCTAAGAAAATTGTGCAAAAACTATTCGCTGGTCATAATTTTCCTCCAAACTGTTATTCACTTAAATCAAAAGGTAGTCATCAAAAGTTTAGTTTAGCACAGTGTTTTTTATCCAGTTGCTTTCTTATGAAGGCCTGCATGTTCACTGTCAAACTGGTTGTCAGAAAATCTGATAACTGAAAATGAGCAAAATAATATGATGAAATGATAAGAAGAGAAAAACGTTTGATCTCAATCTGAAGCTATTACTCTGAATCGCAAATATGATGATGAAATGAATGAATACATACATTGTCTTTTTTGTTGCCAGGCTCTTTTATTATGTCGTAATTGAATTCTCCTTCATTAAACGTAGACTTTCTTGTCTTTGAATTCATGTTGACATAAGAAATCTTTTCGTTGGTGATAAATTGCTTTGACTGTTTACATAGACGATCAACTTAAATGGTCAGTTAAATGAATAAAAACGGCTCGGTTCACAACTATCCAACCGATGCTCTATGATACTTGACTGGATCATCAAACTTTGATTTTTAAAGACAGTTTGATCCAACAAAGTTGTTGCTGTTTGCTGAACAGCATATGGACGAATAAACTTTCTGAGTCATCAGACTTTCGCTTTATCATGTTACAGAAAGAAAGCACTCAATGCATTGTACATATAATTCATTCCATTTGCAAGTTCCTGTGGATCCAATTTTATGTTAATAATCAACTTTCACAAAGTTGACTATTCTGTTAAAATCGGGCGGTCAGGAAATGACTAAATAAGTCAATGAACTTTATTTCATTATAAAAATTAGAATGATATATTATTCCTCTTATTTCCGTCTGATTTAAAGCTCAATTTCAATGTCAATGAAATAAGCTTTCAAGTATATTGTTGAATATAATATCTTTCATTGTTTAAAAACCGTAGCAGCTTATTCAAACGGAGTGACAACGCAGATTTTTACGGCATTTTGTAGCTCAGTAGATTGACTCAGACTGACTAAGATCCATGCGAAGACAACCATGCATCACGCATGTTTCCCGCACATTCTAGGACCGACAAAGTAAAAGATGAGTTTCTTAAAAGTTATTTGATGAAAACTTTGCGATGTCTGTCAAGAATATCAATCTGCAAGTCATCTTTACAACAAGAGAAGCGGTGTATAGAAAAATAATTATTATTTTCAATAGATATCCGTTTGCTTGTTGTCATAGATCTGCTTTCTCAGATGTTCAATTTGGATTTTGATATTCTTCATTACCCTGTTTTACTAGAAAATATGATATCAAGTAGTCCTTAATAATATGATTACTAATATTAGGTGAAAGCAGGGCGAGATGACTGATGGGCTTATTTGTGTTAAGCTCACAGTAAAACTTCGTTAAATAATCAGTGAAGTTGGGGTCTTGTGAAAATTCAGGTTGCACCTATTATTTTGTGCACAAAATTCAAGAAAAATGATTTCATTGAATGGTGGGATAGAAATGCTTTTCTTTAAAAAAAGAACGATTAACTAGCTTACTAGACTTCAAAAGTCTTACTGAAAAATTTCTATATATCATGTAGGTGCATCGAACGAGTACATGGCTTCTTTCAAATAATAATAATATTATTGTTAAAATAAAATGAGATTTTATTTTTTTATAAGAAAACTTTTAAATAATATTTGAACACAAACTGGCACCGCTCTATATGACATTAATGAACAAATCCCTTTCCTCTGCTAAGAAATCAAGTCTCCACATACTTTGCATGGTAATACTAAGTCAAATGCTATGGAACTACCAAAAAGTGAAATATCTGAGTGCAAATTTAACGCTCCTCAGCAAATGAGTATGATACCAATGCAAAAGTAGCGTCAATTCCTCATTGATTCTTTTGTGGGAGTCGAAATACCTAATCCCACATATCATGTGGAACCTGGGAAGACTAGCTACTGTTGGGTCTATATATAATGTGATATTCATGCTGTGCTGATAATGTCCATTTTTCTTATAGGTGAACCTAAAAGCAAATGCGTCCAATGTGGGAAAACAACAAAAGGCAGAACAATGAATGGCCCTGGATTCATTGCTTTTTGCAAAACCTGCTCTCCCTCGCGCCCAATTGTTTCTTCTGGTGTAGCACTCAAGGAGCGTCAAGGTGCACTGGCCCCACAAACCATCTCTTCTCCTGTGAAAGTGAACTTTCATTCAATCGCTGATTTGGCCATTTCTGACACCCCATTTCCACGAGGCAGCGACTCGACAATGAAAAAGCCGTCAAACCATCTCCAAACCAGTGATCATGCTGGTATTCGCCCTCCCAGCCATCTGGACATGAATCCATCTGGTCAGATGTTCACGGCGCCTTCACAGCCGCCACCATTTTATCAACCTCAAAACCATCCAACCAACCCATTGAACAATCCAATGAGCCCTCCACAGTCCCTTATGCAAGTGACACCAGGCATTACCACAGGCTTCTCTGACGCCTTCCCTGTTGCATGTTTAGCTAATCTTATTGGAAATTACAATTACCCTCTCAATTATCAATCTCCACCATTCCCTCTACCCAATGTAAGCTCAAACTCAGCCCTTCCGTCAGTGACAAGTGCTCATCGATTCCGAAGTCCAGGTCGAAGTGCATTTTGCTCATTTCAGGGCATTAATCAAAATTTCCCTTGGAATGGACCTTTTTGAAGACAATCACCTGAATTGTTGTAAATAATCAAGATTACATATATCATTTTATCTGAAATGACTGAACAGAGTTACAGATAGCATATTTTCATAGAAAGATGTCTGAATATATTTGTTTTATTTCTTTATGCTTATCACACCGACATTGTATTTGAAAGACAGTTTGAATTTCGAGTCTTGACGTCAATAAATCCTTTACAAGCTTTTACCTTAACTGCATTTAGAGAACTAGGATTTCATTCATCACTTCAATTATTGATAGTTCAAAAATTCATGAAAATGCATGCAGTATTCAATCATAAAAGTTAAATAATTATTGCATTAGAAATGCAAAATTACTGTTTATTGTCGAGTTAATCCACCATCTCATTTATCCACGCGCTGAGTACATGGGACATGTGTATTAAAAATGTCGGTTTCATCTTGGAATAAACAAATAAATAAAAGTAAATACTTTATCAGCATTTAACTTTAATGTGATACATTAAAAATATCGTGAAACTGCATAGAAAATTGTTAATTCTTAAATATCTGATTAAATAGGTAATATGTTTGGTTAAATATATACCAAAGCGGCATGAGATCGTGCAATTTCTACAAGGTATTCTGTGCCTACTATTTTGATAATTCTTTACCAAGCATGCAGTTATAATTCCAAGCAATAAATATTTAATTATTGGCATTGAAAAAATTTATCAAATTTTTCAGGATACAGATACAAGCAAAAGGCTTTATTGACTCAAGTTATGTGTGATGAAGTATTATTCTCTTGTTTCATATTTTGATAATGTTGTGAGTTATTTCGAAACTTATAAGTGACATGTAATCTGCACAATGCCCTTTTACACAAAAATCGGTGCATTAATTGTTTATTTCTGAAATCTCATGGATAATATTATGTGAGAATCTGTGATTATCATGAGCAGTTTTTACTTCATTGTCTTAAAAGTAAAGAAATATGTTGCTTTTATATTGGTGGATGTAATTTCTGTTGATGAATGGTATGGTTATGCAGATTATGTTATTACTATCTGAAACACAAATATAATTAAATCAATAATGTTTCGTTTTACTACACTTTTAGGCTAATTCTGTTTGGGTTCATGCATGGCTAAAATATTTTCAAGCGCCTTTGAAATAATTTAGTTTTTAAAGCATCATCCGCTTATTAGACTGATAGAATTATGTAGTTTTGAGACATTTTGTGAATAGGACCTTTCGAATAAATTCTATATTTTGCGCTTCATAATGGACTCGTGTGATGACTGCCTAGCATAGGACTGTTGCCTAATTGCGCTCACTTCCATTGTATTGAACTGACCAATGAATAACTTGAAATTAACGAGCATATCATAATTCGGACAATTATCCCTTCAGAACTTTTGCGGACGTGGGAATTTTAACGTTTAGCAATCAAATTTCGCAGGAGAATTATTAAATGCAGATTGATTTTGAAGCTAGCCCTAAATGCAATGCTTCCAACGTTTCTAGCATCATTGGGAAAGAAGTGAAATGAATAAAAATCACGAAGAAACGAAGATGGACTTATCTGATTTTAAGTGTTTTGTATGCAATTCACTTACATCGCGAAATACATTTTTTCAGGCCATAAGCGTGGATTTAATTTCAAATTATGGAGGAAGTATGGTATGGAGGAGGATATGTTATAGAAAAACAAATTTATGTCTGATATCATTGATTATTATTTGGACATCACCAAATACTTAGATGACTTAAAAACATAGCTTGATGATATGCAGACCGGTTGTTTGCTGGTAATTCAGGCTGTTAAAACAAGGGGGAGACATATTCCGGATGGTGTAGGAAATTATATCTAGGACAAAGCTTTCATGCAATAGCTTCCGTAGACAACAGGAAGACAATATGACCGAGTAAAAAGAATATTGTGTATGAAACTACTCTGTGGACATAAATTGCAATTAAAATATTCATTAAGATTAGTGTTTGTTATTTAGCCCATTCATGCATAGTGTACTCTCCTGAGGGGATTTTGACCCACATCTTACAAAATTTGTAATCAAAAGAATGAGGAGATCAATGAGCTTCTAATGGCACCTCTCCTGAGCTCGTGCGATCCCTAGAACGCACACAAATTGCATTTAAAGAAAATTTTTATGTTTCAAAAAAAACTTTGATATTGAAAATAATTCATGCATCAAAGGGTCTGTTGATCTGCTACTATAAGCTGATATCTAAAATTCTTTACAGATGTACGTGGTATCTTGAGGAAATTGTTTATAACTTGTGCTGCATATCAATACAGACATAAATTATCGACAGACCTTGCACAGTGACTATACCGTCGGTATTTCATAAATATTTCAATCAATATTGTAGCTTCAATTTTTTCAAATGATTTAGATAGTGCTATTTACCCTACATTGTATTTGTATTCGTCACTGTATTTGGTCGCCTGCAATTTCTTCCCGGATAAAGAGCACACTTTACTTGTGGTGTTGATATTGAATTTCCACATTTTTATTCGTACTGAGTCACCTGCGGTAAAATTCAAGCTTTACAATCCTGAGAAATCAATGTTCTAAGCTTTGAGGCGTATGGTTTTCGTTTTTATATCTGACAAAATTGAAACTGGAGAATTCATTTGCTCATCCTCTTCCAATGATTTTCTGATCTACTTTTTCAAGTCAAAAAATTGACGTATTTGACAAAGCGGCGGGAGAGGTTAGCCATGCTTCAAAAGAATCGCAACGGTTCACAACAACCGCGAACGCTGGTGAATAATGGGCAATGGGAACTCCACACGCATAATACGTAAGAGTAACGTCAGAAATAAACACAACGACAACATAGGTGATATTGGGAATTTTCAGGTCAGTTTCATTGCAAAACTCAATAGCACTCAAGACATGACATTTACTAAATCAAAAGCAATCACGCAGCTTCATTCCAAAATCAATGGAAAACGTGAACTATCGCAATACAGCCTGTCTTCAAACTTCAATTACCTCAGATACATAACACTCTTCTTAGTATATGACTCGCCTCTTTATAAACATTCACACAGGCTGCAATTTCGCCTCTGCACATCGACCGAGAGAAGGCACTATACGCCAAATGCTCTGTCAGAATTCAAATTACTGTTTCTTTGGCCGATGAACATTTATCGAGGGAAATCATAACTTTTGTTTCCAATTTCGGACAAAGTTGAAGCACAACATTTGATTGTTAGATAGAAGCATCACGACACCAGTATTAGTCCATAGTTATAATACCAGACAATGAAATATAGGATGGTTGCTGAAGTACCAAAAAAATTGCTTATAGCATGTTAATAAAAAAATTATCCGTCAAGTGTGATGTTGCAAAAAACATCGTTGCCATGAAAGGAAAGTTAGTTAAATTAAGAAATGTATTACATGTATTTGAAAAGAATTATGCGTTTTGAATCGTTAGCTGGTCCTGGCTTCAACATTCGAAACGTCTGGGGGAATCTTTTAAAAAAATTTAAGTCCAATTGTTTATCGCTATTTATCCAACGAATATACACGTATCATTGAAAATTGTCGATAGAAGAAGAACTGATGTGTGTCATGTGTGATGATGAATTCTCTTCCCGTTCGTGTGAAGAGCAGATAATCAAGCAAATAATTGGAGTCATCTTCACTGGCCAGTCTGTCTGACCTGCCAATAGTTCTCATTTGTTATCTATGAATAATCTTGTAGTCTTAGATTGGATAAGTATCCTTAACTAACGTTTCAATATTGTTGAGAATACGGTTTCACGATTTATTCATTGTAAGAGTCAATCACAAGCAGTTAATGCTCACAGGGCTGTGTCGGACTCAAAATAAAGTTAACAAAGGATATACAGATTCATTCATCTTCTATGAGCGAAACAATTCAGTAGGGCTGCACATCTAAGGTTAATGGTCAACAGCGGGCCGACACCAATGGCAGATTGCATCACGCGAGCACGATGACCAAGCGATTTGCAATTAGAGAGCAAAAGTCATGTTGCCCCCTGCGGAGAGGCAGGGGATTTCTTCAACTGTGGTGAGCAAACTCTTCACCCATCTGTCTTGTTTTTTGTCACGAACATGAACGATTGAGCAATGTCCAAGATCCAATTCCGTATCAGTGATGCTTGCAACCGTCATATCGTCTGCAGACGTGTCTGATGTTCACATAGGGATAGCTAAGGACATTCAAATTTGTGAAGGAAATTAAATAATCTCAAAAATAATTGGTGCTTCTGATTGTCGAATGTCATAGAAGTTACAAACACTTTCGAAAGATAGCATCTTCACATGAAACTTTTCCATTGTTATTTTGTGATGTCTGATCGTATCATCTCCAGCAACATGGCATAGTGGGGTGAGTAAAAAGTAACGCCGAATTTTCGTCCTGTAATCTGAATGATGATCAAGTCGCTTTAGGTCGTCGCTGAATACAGTTCATAAGCTCTGAAGTGCATACAGCGTGTGTTTTCAAATCAAGGTTGCATGCGTGTCAAATTTTGGACCTGGAGGCCCAGCTGATCATTTCTATCTTCCTCGCGGATGATCATTTCTGATGTTTTTTCTCGACCCGAAATCGTCAGGTGACCGGGAAGATCTCGACCCATAATCCACCTTTAACAGACCCCAATTGGCCCGGATAGTTTACTCAACCAATATTCCCTCTGTCTAGGCAGGCCTAGGATAGGCTATAGCATTTATTGATATTAAGCGTATACTTGATACAGACAGCTGTAAACCTAAAACTCAGGATGGACACTTAAGTCCTAGATATCAACCTAAAACTCAAGACCCTAGATGATTAAGTTTTAATGTGAGCTATTGAAACTTGTGTATGATTTATAAATTCCGGATATTGTCTAGTACGTAGCAAAGTAAGTACGTAGACCTAGTGTTGCATAAGGGTACAAAAGCAAAGAACAGCTACAAGAAAAAAGTTTGAAATTTCATAACTGATCGATGACCTTCAAAAGTCCTGCATTCATCCCTTGACTTTTGCTTCCCATGCAACTAAATAAGCCATGAGTCTTCATCCTTACATGATGAGTCACTCGATTTATATTGAGCATAAAGCCTCGTGTACACTAGTCAACTAGGTGGAAGTCAACTAAACATCACGTGACTTTTTCACTCCGCGCACTCGCTCTGTTCCGAAGTTGGTGTCGTTCAACTAGGTTGACCTCCGTGTACACTGCAATTTAATTGACTGGTCAACTAAAGTACTAGGGAAGAATAAACGTCTCTTGCATCTCTTGCGTCGAGTGCTGTGAAGTCAGATATCTATTGCCATCTACTGCTTAGTTGACCTCTTAGTTTACCTGTGAGGTAAAGTGATTTAGTTGACTTCTATCATGGAGTCAACTAAACAGAATTGATGCCGCGCGCTCATTTTGGCGCGTGTGTCGATGAGAGCGTCGATGTGCGTCTAGTTGACTTCCACCTAGTTGACTAGTGTACACGCGGCTTAAGAACAGCATGCATGTAAAACTACAGATTTTAGTGTCAGCAATATAGAAGTTAGTCGCACAATGAAACATGACACTCAATCCTAAAAAAATCTCCCCATAGCAGTCGCGTAATTATTATACATTGAATTAGACACACTACACAATTGCAGTGCATTGCATCATTCATTATTTACATTTTATTAAGCTTTGAATAATTGTTTTACACATCTCTATTCAAATCAAGTAATTAAGTTAAAATATTTCTTTCTTTCTAAAATATTCTATATATTCAAGTCTAATATTTATATTTTGATGTATTCATTAAGAGCAGCATGCTGATTGGAGACGGTGCTTGTCATCGGTTCATAGGGAAATTATCCAATTAGTCATTTTATCATCTGCTAACCAATTGACTGGAGATGTAGGCTACATAGAAATGCTGCCAAAATTCTTAATCTACATGTATATGCTTAATTTTTTGCTAAAATGGAATCGGCACATACCTCTCTTGAAAGCCAAAATCGAAAATAGACTGAAGTTAATAATTGCACGCAGACCAACGCAAAGCATGTTCAATGTATAGGCTTATTCAGCAGCAAATTCCATAAAGTTTCACTTCGGATCTAAACATCTGTGGATTCGATGAACTGGACAAATCCAACTCGGATTGATGCGAATTACCAGATCCGTATTCAACTATGATTCAGATTGTGACGAAATATCGATGGCTAGAAATTACCTTATTTATCCAAATTAATTGCCATAGCAGCAAATTTGGTTTTCGCCTATTTTGAACAAAAAAGTTAGTCCAAATAGGCTGGCACTGCCAAGCAAGTTGCAATGGTTGTGTCAAGTCACCTACTCGTATGTCACATGTTTTCAACATATTTGTACATATCAACCTTGTATATTTTCAGCATTCCTCGTTTTTTCTCGGCTTAAACCGAGCTTTGAACCAATATGATAAGAACTGCTGATGTGCATAGGAACTTTATCCAAGGAGATTTTTTCAGTGTTTGACTTAACATAATCGTCGGTATATCAGTGATGAAGAAACTAATCTAAGATCGAAGCTCGGTTGATGAGCACGTTTTAGATGACAATTTAATTAAATTCAATTTTATAAAAGGTCTATAGCCGACAATTTGATTCTGATCTGAATTGTCTCAATTCCATTGAAAATCGATTCTTGAAAACGAGTACTATAGAAAAATGCATGTTGAGGTCGAAAAGTTGGATAATATGCTTCTAAATATGAAGCAAGTAGGCAACAGTGTATTCTACTTCCATGACACATGCCGATTACTCACTAAATTTAGTCACTTAATTTCTAAATATATTGGTTCTGTCAAATTTTTATTGGGAATTTCAGTCGAAGATCTTAATCAGGAAGTTTTCATTCTTTCATTAGGTGAAAAATATCATTGCCGATCTGTGAAAATGGATTACCATGCCCAATTTCTTCACCTTTGACATTTTAGAACTAATTTCTTCGGCTAATAATCGCATCACAATTTTTAAGTAAGTAGTGTACAATATTTTTTTTGAAATAATGAAACTCATCAATTTTAGAAGTGAAGACAGATCAATCGAATGTGAATGAATAGTACAACTCAGTCTCAATGCAGTGCAGTCCTAGATGAAGGTTATTGCAAGTGATGATCCAATATCCGATCTGTCAACGTGACAACATTTTAGCTGTGATAAAATGTATTAAAGATGAAATGTCGATTTGAAGTATTGGCTGGTTGGACGAAGCGGCCGAATCGAGAGGACTTCGGTGAAGTGAGAGAATGTAAATCATGATCTTCATGGCTTGCAGCTTTCAAAGACAGACGGGGTCCTGAGGTTATACTTTCGTACGTTGAGTGCTTAGACATTCAAATGAATTGCAGTTGCACAACGGGGAAGCTGGTACTGCATATGAATCTACACTGTATGTGCACGGTTTTGAATTCGTGAGAGCTTTTCGCTCAGATAGACATGGAGATTTGAGTATCTACAGATGCATATTCAAGAACATATCTTACTAAGCAGTTGTATACATTCAATATCTTTTCTGGATATAGGGAGAAGACTTGACTATTAATACGTTTGGAAGACCATTCAAGTTTCTCATTTATGACGACACCAAGTAGTCTAGTTTCTTTGACACTTTCAATATTATTCAGCTCCACGGGTGAGCAGTGGAAGATGTTCGACAAAGAAGGCGTTACATTTTGACAGGTTTAGCTCCAGATCTCTTCTCTCAAACCATAGGATCATGTTCATATTGTGTTCAGCAAGAACATTTGAGAAACCCAATTTTCCAACAGGGACTGAAATAGAGTATCATCAATGCATTTCATCATAAATGATAATTTATCAATGCAGTGTAAGATCTCTGCAATTAAACTGTAAAATGCCGGCCCGAGCACAGATCCCTGAGGGACACCCGATGTCGCGGGGATGACTCTACTCACAACATTTCCTTATCGAACAGGCTGAAATAACCCACAATAACAGGCTGAATAAAACCTCGTGGGAACTGCAGCTTCTATAGTAGAATGCATGATGGAGTGATGACTTTAAGTGTTGAATGCCCTCAAATAATCATAAATGACTATCTGAACACGAGCAACACTAGAATTATAGCATTTTCAAAATATCATGTGTAAATGCAATCAGTGCGCACGAAGTAGATGATTTCTGTCTGGCCCCAAATTGTTCTGAACCAAATCCATCAAGAAGACACTCATGCAGAGATGATCTCAAAATCATGCGCTCAAGTATTTTTAGCAAGGAGATTAGGCGAAGATGCTTTCGGCACTCGCGCTACATGGATGTATTTCCAGATGTTATTTACACAATGTTATATTAAATCTCCAGTTTCCAATTTGAATTTCCTTTAATGCTGTTAGCTAAGATAAATGACTAATATCCTCGCTTGTCTAAAGATGCTTCATGAAGTTAACTTAATTCGTGCAGCTTGCTTGACATTCGGTAATTAACTTAATTATTTTTGCCATTACGAAGTTTTCAAATAAACGATTTTTAATCAGAAGCGCAATCCAGGAAAAAATAAATTTTAATCCGAGCAATGATTCCATTATTTTCATTGTCAACCAACAAATGAAATTTGTATTTCTTTACGATAGCCCATTGCTTCTGAGGTGACACCTCTACTTATTAATTTTCTTGTTTCTCATTATTAATATTGGATGAGACAGCAAACTTGACAAAAAAGTCCATGATTTCTTTGAAAGCTGCAGACGCAGCACTTCGTCTTACACAGACTCGCAAGTACAGACCTTTGATTTTCCCAAAAATTCCATGCCAATGATTCCATTATAGTTGCCATAGTGAAGCTCTGAATAGCAGGCTTTTTATTTTTGCATCTTTGATTTCTTTGTTCTTCGCATTGTATTGCATCGCTTCGCATCGTTTTCTTCAGTTGGTCAACCTATTGAATGAACCCACAACCTCACGGTCTTCAGATGCTGAAAGAGTGCATCTGTAATGTCGAGAAAATGCTATTCATAAAGAAAATTTACTATATGCATTTTTATATCAAACTACCGATGTTTGCCGTCATCGACATGTTTATTAGGAATATTCCAGGCATCAGAATAGGAGCTGCTCCATAGATCTTTCGGCACGAGTCCAGCCCGGGCCCAGCCTAAATTTTAAATTTCATTTTTCATTTTAAGTTGGTAATTATTTCATTAAGCTGTAAATTATGCTCGAATCATTGAACATCATATTTCATGATCCACTCATGATGCTGTCTTCCTGTTCACAATCAAGGCATGTGGGTATCGTAAAGCTCATATGCGGTACACAGCCGTCACATATGCATTTTTTGATGAATTCAGTAAGAATATGCGTGTCCAGTCATATCCGCATCCATAATTCAAAACATGCAAACGCAAGCTTGCCTTTAAACTGCAATCATGAATTGTTAGTGCAAAAGAACTTGCTATGTAATCAACGACATATTCCGCCATTAATGTTTCTTTCGCAGAAATTACTTTTACGACTTATATGTAAAGAACTTTAATATGTAAAGGTCTTTAAACTCATTGTTAGAATCAATCTTAGGGAGAGGATTATGATCTGTGTCAGAGGATATCACAACCCAGCCATATTATTAGCGCTTGTCCAATGATGTGTTCGTCTGTCATGAGAGACATTATTGCAAACCGAACAAATTAAGCTCAATTATGTGCATCAACGCAGCATAAGAGGAACTTCAAGTTCAAAAAAAGTCAAGAAAAATTATCTTGAAAATCGGCCACCAGTGGCCAGCTTGGTCCGGTCATGCTGACAAACCTCTAGATCCAGGCCTGGTTCACACTCTGCCAAGTGTTCGCATCAGCATCTAGCAGGATTGTCAGTATAGGATTGCTCGTCTATTTCTACAGACACCCTATTTGCTTTCACTTTGAATGAAAATTCCAATTTTTCTCTTCCTTTTGTGATTTAACTGCTAATTTCTTAACAGTTAACTGTTCCATTTAGTTTCTTGTCGTTTTTGATAGGAACCGTGATTCATTGATGATGGCAATAAAAATGGATTTCTTAAGCAAACCGTGTACCGTAGATCATAATGGAAAGCAGCACAGGGGGAGCTAAAATATTCAATTGTGTTGATTATCTAAAAATCATGAACTTGCAGTTAGACTTCAGACAACATTACTTTAAACATTCCTATAATTACTTTAAACATTCCTATTTATTGAGAGTTATTGGAAAACAGCATCAAAATGACATACACGATAAGTAGCCACATTCCAAGGCAATTGTTTTACAATAAGGTCTTCATATGAAGCCTCTCAATTAATAAATTTAGGAGCGGGATCTAACGAGTATTCAAGGAAATACGATACCTTGTTCTAAAACTACTCTCTCTCTCTCTCTCTGTTTGAAATAAAGAAATAATGCAATATGTCTTCGTATATTTCAGAAAATACAGCGTGAGGAATTTGCGTCTTACTACACGTCCATGTGAATGACGCAATGAAGATCACTGCATGGCGATGATCACATCCATCTCAACACAAGTGAAGGAAGTATGGAAGTTGTATGCAAAGCCATTATTCTTTGTTTGCAAAAATACATCATATCATGTCGTTATTTGTAATGTCTAAAAAGCAAAAAAAGCTAAAAACCTATTTTTAGCAAAACAGCACAAATGACGTATATGCCATTCTTTCGACCTCAGCTAAGCTAGCATGCGGACGATTCTATCACTATGACATCTGGTACTTAGATTACTCAAGTCACTACGATATTTCTATAGCCTGTAAGCGAAAGCAAAGTGGTGTCCTGCGTAAAGTAAAGTAAGTCCAAAGTAATATCTTTTGATATTACAATTAACACATTTTGCGAGAGATGCATAATATTTCACAATTACAAAGACTGGGGAAATCATTTTTTACGTTGAACCAGCATATCATTAAAGTGATCTCTTGTCCAGCATTAGGCTGATAGGCGTGTAACCGATTTTCATAATTGAATTATTTCGTGCGCATTACACATAACTTATTAAAAGTCTATATTCTAAGAAAACGATGTCATCTGGTTGCCATGCCTGAACTGTTAATCAGTTAGCAAGCCGTTTGTCAACCGCCAACAAGCCTTGGTCAATCTCCCAAAGTCTGACAAGTATCTTCGTTGTCTTTCTCTTGCATAACTCACTTTTACTCAGCTACACAGAATGATAACAGAATTAATGTTTGTTTTACCGATTTCAATCAATCGCAAAAAATGATGAAACTTATTGTCTGATCGCTTGGTTCTTAGAAGGATATCTATAGGAAATAATTCCAATCAAATCTGTTTTTCTAAGTTTGTGAATTATTTAGTCATTTGATCTTTAATCTTCCCATTCATCACCAAATCTCTCATCTTTTCTAATCACTTTCATTGTTGCCGTGTTTTGATAAGTGATGCTCTCAGATATTTTTCATCAAAGTCGACTAATTTGAGAATGAATTGGTTGACATTGTTGACGCTTCAATTTGCAGGTCTGTGTTTGCCGAGATCGAATGATCAACTCGCTGTCAACGAAGCATAATGACGTGAAAGGATCAAGAGAATGCCTCATAATGATCCTCAAAACACTTCGATCGGATGTCAGGATCACTGTTGGTCTCGGCTTCGTCTCAAAGTAAATGGTGTCGTATTTATCATATCCTATGTCCCACCTGTCACTTTACATGGCATATCAGGGAGAATTAAATGCAATGACGCAAGCAGATCTGTCGCAAACCGGCCACATGGTGACTTATCAACACCAGGAAGCGGTCGTGGAGTGCCATACAGGCGGAGTGGGAAGGGACGGGCTGATGACGATAAGCAGGCGACCAGAGGGCATGTAGTGTCCATCTTCGGCTAGCCTCGCGGCTACGACGTGCTGCTTGAGACTTTATCTTGTCTCCTGATGGTGTGAGCTCGCTGGAGATGCAAATCAGCGTACAGTGCGATCAGGGATGTTTCTATCGGATTATCAAAGCTCCAATCCGGAGCCCCGACAGCGCCCATACTGTCCAACGGCGACGACAACATGAGCTGAAGCAGCCCGGCAACATGTAGAGAGAGGGGCAGGTGTGCAGATGGACCTTCAGTGTCGACTTTTACACATCTCCTGCTGGGGTTGCATCAACAGATTAATTTGCAACTGTTTCTGATTAATTCTTGTCGTTACTTCATCGCCGAAGATGTGTTATTGTAAGACGAGAGCCGCTGGAAGGGAGATGGGGCAAAGCAAAGTGACCGCGGGGCAAAATGAAGTCATAAGTGATGTTCAAGTGACAACGGCTGTGACAGCGGACTCTTCATTCACATGTTTACAGCAGACACTATCCTGAGGGAATTGTGAAAGAAACCACTGCACATTTGAAGTTGTCATTTTCGTATTAAATTTCGAATACTTGAATCGAGAAGCTCAGCGCGACTGAATGAGCTATTACATGCATGAGCTGCGCTTTACATTGCATGTCTTTGATTTGATTTGATTTGATCACGATTTATTATTATCAGCAGCATTATCACAAAGAGTTTCAAGGCCACTTTAAAAGTCAATTGTGTTGAAATATGCACAGTGACACTTTTGTGCATGATAAATCAAACAAGATGATAATGTACAAGTCAAAGATTCTCTTTTTTAGTAAACATTTTTAACAAAAGTAAAATCTGTAAAAAGTAAATCTGTGTGCACAGACGCTAGAGGGACAAAAATATGGCCTCTTGTTACCTCTATTCTTCAAAGTGACAGTGAACACATGAAAGTTAAAAAAGGAACGCTGTTGATTTGTAGATTACAAATACCTTTTATTTCAACTGACACCTCTCTGTAACTGTCATTACAGAAATTATCTTGAAAGTTGAAAGTTTAGGAGATTTTACAAGTCTTTATCATAGGCCCAAGAAAAAACTTTGGCATCAATTTGAGCAAAAACAAAACCTATGCTTAATGATGTAGTAGGTTTATATATTTGAAATTCATGTCAATATAAAGATATACATCTAGATCTACTTGCCAGAATGCATATAACATCAGCAATGAGCATAGCCCTGCTTTTGATGAGCAAGCTGTCAAGTTGGCTGCAGGCATTTTGATGTCATGATTTCAGCTCTCTTGTCGGAATGCATGCTCATAAGATGTTTTCGGATATCAATATGAAATATTCCTTCAAAATTTAAGTGAATGAAAAAACCTTTAATTTTTGTATATATGTTTCATATTAGCATGCTTATCAGTCATTAATTAATATACAATGTCTTCTCGTCTCACAGAATTATCAGCGAAGTTATATCCTTTTGATGTAACTGAATTGCTACGAACTGCGGCACTGGTAATGACTGCAGATCTCTTTCAGCAGAAAAACAAGGAGTCTGAATTTCTGCTTTAATTCGGCTTCATTAAAGTTTTGTGAGAAATAACATTGAAATGATGACTAAAATAATAATGTAAGATAATTGTAGGCATTCAGGTAAGCCGGCTGCTATCGCTCATTGTTAGTTAAGAAAATTTTTGGGCACTGAAGGCCACGTAAAACTACTCAAGAAAACGTTGGAAATATGTGGATTTCTGAGAACTGAGCTCAGGTTCAGCGACTCCGAGCACAAATGAAAATTTGAGGTCACGCAGATTCCTTGCAATACGATTGTGCGTGGTCTTAATCATTTTTTGAACTTGTGACATTTAATTTCGAATTTTCGCAATCATATCATTATACTGCAGCATCTGCTCCCAAAGAAGATAGGAGAGACAAGTGGAATTGAATTATGAAATAATTTTATGAATAGTTAGGAATAAACATTGATTATTATTTTTTGGTTTTCATTATTTCAAATATGGTTTTAAACTTACCCGGTCACGACTAGAGAGTCGCAATGTAGCTTAGAATAACTGACTCACAGTGGTCATTTTCTGGTCAAACTATTTTGAACAATAATTCATGAAGACATGTTAATGTATGAATCACCTCCATGCTCTATTTTAAATCATGCTCAATTAAATTCTTCAAGTCACCGATAGGCAAGTTTTTCCGAAGGTAAAATTTTCTTGTCGAAATTCCACTATCTTGTTGATTGGAAATCTCAAATTTACGTAGTAGTGTGTTATGCCAGCAATGTGTTTAATGTGATATGTAATCGATGTCCGTCGAAATTTCACTAACTTGCTGAATGCAAATCTCAAATGTAGGGCTGCAACTTTAAATAGGGAGCTTTGTTTGATGTTGACATATGTGAATTAGGCCTGCTGATGATGCCTGATTTTCGATGTAATGGCAGCTGTTCAGGTCTCTTCCCATTTTTCAACTAAGGATGCAACTCATTATTCTATTATTCTATTTGCATTGCGTTTCCAAGAAGCAGCATTTATTACAGGCGCACTAACTTAGGCGATTTGCCACTAGTATGTTTAATGCGATATTTGATGAATGGCCGTCGAAATTTCACTAACTGGCTAATTGCAAATCTCAAATTTACTCGGTCATGGTTGCAGCGTTAAATAGGGAGTTGTGTCTATGTTGAGAGATGTGAACTAGGCCTGCTGATGATTCCTGATATTGGGGAAAACGGCAGCTGTTCAGGTCTGTTCCAATTTTTCAACTGAGGACACAACTCATTCAATGTTTTATTATTCAACATTTAATTATTTAATTTACAATTCCAAAAATAATGGTAACTATTAGTAGTTACTGTTATTTTTATTCAGTAGCATCTGCATCTGCTTCAACACGTAGAAATAATCTACAGCTTAAAAATCTATGAGGAACGTCTTTGAAATAACAAAAAGATCTTACAGTTCCAGTTCGCCTGGGCAGTGGCATAGAATAGAAAGATGTCCACAGACTTAAACAATATCTAGCATCACATCTTTGCATGTGTGATGTTAAACCGAATTCATTCTATTGGTAGAGGTTATAATGGCAACTGTTTTCGGAGTACCGCAATCAAATAAAATTCGCATGAGAAAAATGATATTGAGATGATTTTTAAATGATATTGAGACGACTTTTAATGGCAACTCGGTTGCGGATTGGGTTTTTTCATTTATCAACAAGGAAGATTTTTATCAGAGATGAGTTGTCAGCCGGAAGTTATATACTTTCCTTCTAATATCACCGAAATGCTTTTGAATTGTTCATTATTCGTAAGCTGCAAATGCATGCGCATTATATCGCTGCAGTGATATTTTTCATAAGCTCATTTGTTCAAACTTCGGAAAGGTTGCCGGCAGTGGGATCGAACGATAATTGAATGCTTGTCGGTGCGTCGGTGAAGACACTGAAGCACAAGAGTGAGTACAAAATAGGATAGTGAGGATAGTGAATGAAGTTTCGGAGATACGTGTAGCTGTGTCATCAGCATTACACTGATGAGCAGACTTTCTCATAGAGGCTGATCTTCAAAGAAGTACGGTGCAAAAATTGAAACGGCTAAACTAATGACCCGAATGCATTCCCAATGCGTTGATTCGTGACACGTGATCCACTAAAAATAATAATTATGGATTATTATGAGTTTATCTTCAATTTACGTATAGCAGCTAGGCTACATGAAGAAGCGTTCAAATTTTTTTCTTTACTGTAGTTATTAACATATTACGAGGATGCTCGACTTCATGACTATTTCTCAGGAAGGACATCATAGCATTTGTCTTCCAATCAATTGACAAGAGCCGTCTTCGATACCATAAATCACTCATTCTTCATGAGGAAATTGATTTACGCAGACCTCTCCATTCCGCCTATGGTGCGCTGCTACTTGCAGATTACACGTAAACGTGTGAGAATAAGCAATACCCACACAGTTCTCGGGATTAGCTACATCTGGGGTACTACCCCAAGTTCGAATTGCTCCTTACTTATTTCATGTTCCATGGGCACTGTCAAACCGACATTTATTGGTTCAAACATCTTCAAGCACGCTGATGATGTAGCTGATGCGACACCAAGTTCAAAAGATGTTGATTTAAATTTACCGATGCACTCGAAAATGGAATTTGAACGGTGTCAATGGTCTAGCCCTGTTTTCCCCGGGTTATTTTGAGCTCCGAAAACGTGGAGCTCTACCCACTTTGATTTTTATGCTTCTAGGATTCAATCGTTCCAAAATTGCTACTAAACTCAACCGGCGTAGGCTTGTTTAAATGGTGGTATCAGTTTTCACCAACTCAGTCATCTTGCTGATAAATAGCAATTCAAAATTTGAACTCCAGATTTTGTCTCAGAAAATTGATGTTTTAAGCAACAGTTGGAAATTGATGGTGGATGATTTTAGTAAATAGTAAGTTTTGATCGGTTATTGCATGAACACGCTTGAAGCAATGTTGGGAGTATGCTTGATCGCACTGAGGTAATTTAGCGGCGGGGAAGACAACTGTTTCGTTGCAGTTTTTTTAAAAATTGTTTTCTTCTTGTAACAGTGATTCACAGAAGGCTCAGAATATCATTCAATCCGCATGTGGTCCTCTCAAGAGAACTGAGATGTGTGATGAAAGGTTTTGCCATCATGTTTTTCAAATATTTTTACCCCGAGACTAGAAAAGTGGTTCAACTTGCCCTTTTCCTACTGTCTATCTCTTGTAACTAGCTACCTCTCGCATGTGCGAGTTGTTATCGTGCGGCTTCGCCTATTCACAACATGGTAAAAGCGAATAAATCCTCAATGGTGGAAATTCAGTCCCGTCTTTTTCTTAACTGCCCTTCCGAAATGATGGGTCTATACGGTCAAAACGAAAATTTCTCAAGATACATTTGATCCAAAATAAAGTTTGACTAATGATGGCCGTTCGATTGACCGTTGTATTCAGACTTGCGAGAGTTCTTAAATGATAACGATCTTCATTTAAAATAAACTCTGCAAATAGATTCAGGAAAAATTTCAAGCGTTTTCACTTCCGTGGTTATCGGTAGAAATCACTAAGATTTTTGTAAAATGTATTTTGCATATTATTTTGTAACCATGCTTAAAATCAGTAACATCAGTTGCTACTATTTGCATGAACATATTAAGTAGTATAAATATATGCCCGAATCATTTTCATCTCTGAATATTGAATGAGTAGATTGCTAGATATTCGTTCAAATGCCATTCGTAAATTTTGCCAGTTACTCTTTAAATGTTGAATTATTGAATATGATAAAGGTTTTGATATTTGCCGCTTGAGATCGGTCCTCGTTGCTTAGCGAATATCTCGCGCACTTATGAAGAAGTGGTAACTGTTGAGGAAGTCTGCAACCTAAAACATTTAATCCGGATTTAAGCCTACTATTATGTTATTTTGAAGCATCTTCAGCACCCCAAAATGCAGCGTCATTTGTAATTAATGACCGCACAAATTCTGAAACTAGGATAATAATAAGTCAAAGTAGACTGGATAATTAAAAAAATTCTACAAATTCAGATTATTCATTCTCTTCATGCTGCGTACTATTCGATGAAATAAGTTGCCGCATATCAATAATATACTTTCTAGTCTGCCTAATTGGGGATTTTCAACTGACTTATTGATTGAGAAGGTGTCTTTGAAATTTGTTAAAATTAGCGGATTTGATTAGTACGGTTATAGTAAACTCATCAGTTAGAGACACGTTTGTTTTCAAAAACAAGCTTTCTAAAAATCAATAGACAAGCAATTATGTATTCTAGACTGATAAGGAGTGATAATGACAAGAAAGTAGCAACAAACGCATTATTAGAAAACAATTATTAGAAAATCTGTTCAGTACTGATGCCCCAAAATGCGTGGCTAAGCCTGTACGTTTCCTTGCTATGCACCATGCATGCAGTCACGGTCCCACTAATACGTAAATAATGGGCAAAATTCGGCTTTATCTCTTATGGTTAACAGTTTTTGCAAAAATATTAACAAATATTATGTAGAGAATCTTTTCTAACTACACTACGTAAAATATGCATTTTATGTACTTGTATAGATAATACATCGATATTTCATGTTTTGATATTAGTAAGGAATATATTTAAGGATGCAACGATCACAAATACATGCAACATTCACGCATCATTTTCTGTTTAAGTTAAAGTCTGATTGAAAAAATAATTAAAAAACACATAGACGAACTCATTTGAGGAGGTATATGCTTGATATTTGAGACACAGATCAAAGTGTATATAGATTGAGCTGAGTGCCGGTATATCATGCCCTTCTTAAATCTTGATATTTATCAACTGAGTATTTTTGATGAGAAAGATGCATTTTCGTAAATTTCATTTTCCTTCTTTTTTCGATTATTATATTTCCTTTGTTGCTTTTGTGTCAGGAGCAGTCACAGGGATAATGTGCTTTGTCATTCATTCACGCGCATTCATTAATTTCTATGGGAACAATGAACATGACAGCACAACATGTGTGTTCACTTGACTATAATGACACAGAATGGATGACTTCCTCGCACCGGTTTTATAGTACTCTTTTCCTCCTAATCCAAACTGCTGACCGGAAAAGGCTTATCAGCGACCTCAAACCGTGCGAATGCCCTGGCCATTGAAAGTATGCAAGTAGTACAACCGAAATGAGACTGGTTGCGATAATTTCACACAGGCTTTTTTGCAATTCAGCTGACCTTGCTAAGCCTATCTCATTTTTCTCGAATACAAGCCGTGGATTGTATGACCTGTACTACAATTTAGGTGTGGGTTCGAGAGCAGGTTGCATGAAAAAAAATTCTAGTCTGTGATCTCGATTATCTAGGATAGAAAATAGAAACATAAGTCAGAGATGATAATGACAAGATACCCGAAGCGTTAAATTTCTCAGAAGTAGAAGAAGAAATTGATGGTGAGTGACGATTTGGTATTGACCTCGTTGTATTTATTGATCGTTTTATATCGATTTTCTATGTGGGTGAGCTGAGCAATAATTGAATCTATCAAATTTTTTCATTTTTATGATAACTGTGACTTATACGAAATATCACAATGAAAATAAGGGCCTATTATTCGTTCGCAAAAATGTTTGTATTTTATGATGGAAAGCAGTACCGGAATCAATAGAATAAGCATGACATTGCGGCATAGCCTGTTCTATAGTGCTGTGTTGATGATCTGAAAGTCAGGAAGCTACTTGTAGCTAGACCAACCATTGAGCAATAATAATTTTAAACAGTCATTGCTAGACAATATAAAACGTCACTCTTGTTTGCAGTCACACTCCAAAAGCAGTGGTTATATAATAAAACCTCTTAGAATGCGGGTTGTACGATAATTTTTTCAATTAATGCACGGGTTGTACTTCAGGCAGATTCTATTTGAGAAAATGTATCACCTTCTAATTCAGACTGTGCAGTATTTTGTCATCCAAATATAAGCTAGAGATACTTGTATTTTGAACTCTGTAGTTTAAGAAGTGCACTGAGTTCCTCTGTCTGCAGTCAATACATACGTGTACAAGTATTTCACGCTGATAGCTCAATGATCACAGCAAATTATTGAGTCTGTCTTATGATTAAACAGAGGTCGATAAGTTTCTATTTCGATCAGAAGATCAAGAAATCGAATATTATTCAAATATTGTCCAATATCCTCTCATACAGAATAATGTAGACAAAGTTTGTGAGCTTTGCGTGGGTGTTTTGAAGGATTGTATGAAAGATGTGGATTAAAGTACGGGCTGAATGCCTACTATTCAAACAGACGTTGATTCCCTCAGAATCTGATCAACTTCAGTCATAAATTTTCATTCTCAGTTGTCATTACCGTTTGGACAAACACTGACTAGAAAATAGTGTGTTCATTTTTGACTCTTGAGGTTTCTTCGATTTCACATTCATGACAGTCGAAAGACTGTCGTTCTTACTTCGTTTCTTTTGTTAGGAAGCTTTCCTTTAAAAGTGTTCAGAATGGGAACCTGGCAATATGTTTGTGATGCAGTTTAATATCCAGAAAGTGATCCGTTGACCCACGAATGAAGCTTAGGGAGGGCTGCTGATTATTCAAGAGTTTGAATAATTTTCCTTTAGCTTCATCAGTGGTAATTACGAAAATGTTATTTAAATATCTTCCATAACATTTCAGATAGCCAATTAGGAAGAAATTTGATCTTCGATGGAATTTATGAATATTTCACAAAAAGGACACTCAATAGACAACCTATAGCTAGTCTATCTCTCTATTTTATTTTTCTTTACTAAAACTTGAACTGGCGACGTAGTATTCTAAAATCGATTTCCCTGATTCATACTTGTGCGTGCTGCCAGATATATGGCATTTTGTCCTGTATTACTTTTTACCCAAGTTATTATTCACAATAGAAGACCAGCGTTGCCGTAATGACAATTTTTTTTTCTTTTCAAATCGTTGTGGAAATTCGCTCTTCTTACAGAATGGTTGGTCAAGATGAACGACTTGTAATTCGATCAATCCTCGCGATTGAAATTAATTGATCATTTAATGAGTAGAATCCTGTTTTCATGGTCGCTATATTTCTAAATATAGTGTTATTAAATTGTGACAAGTTTCAAGTCATCGACATTATTGTTATTTGTAGAAGCTTCCACATCTCGGCCAATTTTGTGAAGGATATAATACTGGCACAATACTACTGAAATATTACGCGCAGATTTTCCCCTGCATAGCAAAATTTTGAAGAGCAAGGTTGATGCAACGTATTTCTTGGGATGCATGAAGTGTATTACGTGTATCATGCCTCGTCGCCTGACTCACAGCAATGCTCTTGTCATGCCCTTTTCGCGAACACTCCGTCGTAGCTCGTCATTTATTCCTTTTTGCACCGCCCTGTACAACAAACTTCCACGTACTGTTTTATGATGATTTTGCTTTTTGTTCTTATGTATGGACCTGCATACATTCTTTTTATTCTCACGTGATCTACTTCTACATGTACATGTATTCATTTACGTATTTTATATTTTGCTAGCAAAAAGTGTTGAAATTTGCTTTTCTGTGTAAGAATCTGAACTCTATGATTGTGATATGCATGCTGTAATGAACGATTTTCATTAATTGAATAAACGTCTTATTATTATGTGTATGTGTGTGTGTGTGAGAGAGAGCGAGAGAGAACCAGAGATTGTAAGGCAAAAGAAACTGAGAGTTTTGAAGATGAACTGAGTCGGCGGCCTCAAACATTGACTAGCGAAGTTCAGAGAAGGACAAAGACGCATTTTCGAATGTGCTACTACCTTCAGCTTAAGGAACACAGAAAAAATCTCGATATTGGCAGAAATGGTAGCCAATATCGTCCGCAACTTGAAGGAAATGAAATGGCACACACACAAGATCAAATGCTGCAAAACCTTATCGAAGACAATCCTCATTGATAGAAGGGGTCATTAACATGATGGTCGGAGACGAGAACTTATCCACTGGAATTCTTTTTCAGACAAAGCAAGCTTTTATATCAATGGTGAAATCAACAGACAAAACTTTCGATACTGGACTTACGTCAAGCCAAACCGGACGGAGCCATCGAGAATGCAAGACACAGAAATTTTGGTGTGATGTGGAATATGGTGGAACACATGGATAATCGAACTTTTTTTCGTCGAAGCCAAAATGCCGATGGCGATAAGCATTTGATTTGTTGGTGGAAGATGTCATGCTATCCTTATTAGTGGAATATGGAGACTTCCTTCATTCTTAGCATGATAGGGATTTCAATGCTTGATCAACAACTTTCGGGACACTGAATTGGGTGCAGTGACCATGAACTCCTATCAATATGTTTGCATTGTATTTTCTTATTTTGAAGTATATTTGATTTGTCCTATACATTCTAAAATCTAGGAAATTTATTAAAATCAAAATTGAAATATGCTTTTGATAGCACAATTTATATGGATTAGCATTGGCTATTTCCAATTAATTGCCGAAACCGTCTCATTTTTGCATGATTTTTGTTTCTAAACTTCACCATGATAGAGCATTCTGGTATACAAGAATATCACATCAAACGACGTTGCAACAGATGGTCCATGGAGAAATACAATTTCTTGACGTGTGTAAAGTTGGCAAAACCACCCAGCGGGACCATTTTTTATTATAGGTTTGACCCGTCGAGAACGAGTTTTGTCTGTTCAAGATTGACAATGCTATTTTAGAGTGCTACAGTCACTTTGGCTACAGTCGAAAATAAATTGCATCATTCCCGTTTCAAGTGCATTTTTGCCGGTGTGAATTTCTTTCAGCCCGTCGAGACCAGCTAAAATTATTTGCAAATCAAGTGACTAATAAATGCACTTCAAAAACTTGCGTTACTCTTCTATTTCAAAAGACTGGTCTCTTTCGAATGACCACACGTCCATCGAATGCACTGCATATTTAACTTGGCAAGTGGGGGGGGGACGCTTAAGCGATTGGTTGGATTCATGCAAAAGGACCTACAGACCGGACGCAGCACGTCTTGGTCAGTTGCGCTCGTGTAGATCAAGATTGAACTAAGACGCTGAAGTGAATGACGGATATGCATCCTCAGGGTTAAACAGAGTAAAGCGTTGCACAGAGCTAATTTTTACAAATCATAATTTTGCCTATCAATCGATTTATAATACTAGTTTTCCGTTCATCTGTATCTCAATAAACTTGCGATGCAGATGGATGTTAGTTGAATTAATATTAGCTAATCGCTTTTTACTTTGAAATCAATACTTCATTATCAATTTCAGCCTTCTGATCACGAGTCTACATGCATGCTCAGATTCCACAAATTCGCAGTCATTTTGGAGAAATTCAAGTTTAAAGATAAAAGTGGATCCGTTGTAAAGATAGGGGAACAAATTTCTTAGTTTCGCGGATAGTCGCAGTAAATCAATTTTATTTTTTCACTACCCAATAGGTACAATACCTACAATTTGTTGCACTGATCATAAATACATGCTTCATTTTTCACAACAATGTTACAAAAAAACGACAATATCGCTACATGTTCTTGCAAGTGCGTGAAGTTAGCGGAGCTACCCAACGGAACCATTTACTATTACAGCGTGATTATATCAATTTTAGCATCCTGAGCATGAATCTGGGCTCAGATTCCACAAATTTGCGGTCGCTTTTGAGAAATTCAAGTTGTAAAATAAGAGTGGTTACGCTGGGTGGTTCTGCTTTCTTCCCAAACGTAATTTCTTGATAAATATCCTCAATATAGGGACAACCCTGGATGAAATATGTTCAGACCAAGATGTTCTGCTGTCCTAGCAAATTCAACATTTGCAAAATGATGTCAGAACATTTATTGCGACAGCTTTTTTGTCTGATGAAACTGTTTCATCGGCATTGAGAATTAGGCTGTCATAACTAAAATGCATCGTAAAATGCTAGCTGTAGGCCTTATTTAGTGATGTTTTAATTTTAATTATTATTTATTGATTATGACTACATCACGATTATTATTTATCAATTGCATGTCATTTTAGTCATTATTTTAGGCCTCAGGTATTTTGAATATTTGCGTTTTGTGTATTCCTTTAGATTTTTGATAATATTGACATGCCATAAAAGCTTCATTTATGCAAAACTAATAAATATTGGCTTTTATAGGATTACCAGCTTTGCTTGATATCTAATTGTATTTATAGTATTAAGGTAGATTTTGTAGTCAGTAAAGTCGTACACGCATCTTACTAATTAAAGCTTCGAATATCCATTGAATAAGTGCTTTGTGAATGGGAAAAGATATGCAATTTTAAGGCACGTTTTAAAGCAAGGCTGACTGCTGTTTCATCATTGTTTGCAACGATGGTTTTAAAACTGCATTTGAACATCAATTTTCAGCACTGTATTGAATTTAGTTAAAAGACTTTGTTCCTAAATATGTTCATTTTAAAATCCGATCTTCACATGCATTCAGAATATGCAATTAATGATGCACTAATTTATGAGTGTAATATGGACTTGTTGATAGGCACTTTGATGTTTCTAGTGAGAGCATGCTAAAGGCCAATTGAACCTGAAAAATTCATGATATCCATCTTGTCAGTAAGCACAAAATTCTTGGTGAGTTTGGTCAGACGATCAATTATGGAAGAGCCATTTTGACTATATGTGGCACGTATGTTTGCTCAGAGAGCTTTACGATCTTTCCGAAGCAAAAGTGAGTTAGTGAATTTTTAAAGGAATTTTGCAACCACTCCTATGTTTACTAGAGAGCTGATCATGAAAAACGGACCACCTATTTTTCGCTGAAATTCAATAGATTCTCATGCCTTCCAATCGTGCCGTACAACGACGTACCATACATCATCCGACAGCTAGTATTCTCAGCTTTAAAATGGGCCATGGTGGACATGTACCAGTTGCTGCATTTGCTGAGCAGTGCTCAAGACATGACAATTGCTCAATTTACAAATCGCAATTTTTCTATAAGAAAACAAGTGAGTATGATAATGAATCATGCACGGGGAGAACGAATATTTTCTGAGTTCTCTTTTGATATACTGGTCATCAAAATCGGTGAACTGGGAAAAAATTAGTGACATCGTGAATTTATCACAAAATCATGACTCTTTTGACCGAAAATGCTATATTCTCACTCTATTTCATCAAAAATGTTCATGTTTGGTATCTTCGGAATCCTTACGATGTAAGGAGTGACAAAATTTAAGTTTTATTCAAATATGTTCAATAGTTCTTTTTCAAACTTCTTCAACATTTTTTCTCATTTCCGCTAGAGTACACAAACAGTCACGGCAAACAATCGGCAGTCACTGTGGGAGAACAAAGACATTCCTAATTGTTTTGTTTTGAACCTTCGTTCAGTATCTTACATTGTACTTGTGTACTTTAGCGACAAAGAGGAAACATATTGAAGAAGTTTGAAATAGAACTATTGAACTTACTTGAATAATACTAACATATTCGCATAGTGAGAATGTGACATTTTTAGTCAGAAGAGTCATGATTTTGTGATAACTTCACGATATCACTAATTTTTTCCCAGTTCACCGATTTTGATGACCAGTATATCAAAAGAGAGCTCAGAAAATATTCGTTCTCCCCGTGCATGATTCATTATCATACTCACTTGTTTTCTTATAGAAAAATTGCGATTTGTAAATTGAGCAATTGTCATGTCTTGAGCACTGCTCAGCAAATGCAGCAACTGGTACATGTCCACCATGGCCCATTTTAAAGCTGAGAATACTAGCTGTCGGATGATGTATGGTACGTCGTTGTACGGCACGATTGGAAGGCATGAGAATCTATTGAATTTCAGCGAAAAATAGGTGGTCCGTTTTTTTATGATCAGCTCTGTCATAGAACATCATGAGAAACAACAACAGCAATTGATTTTATACAAATGACTTATTCAAATTACATTGAATCATGGAGGGAATTTTCACTATTTGGAACATTTACTTTATTGGACGGTCACCTATTGCATCCAACTCTACCATTCTCATCGTGTCATTCTTTCTCATTGCTGTACTTCAGAAGTATACTTCACTGCTGATTCTCGCAGAGCCTTCGATTCCGTCTCAAGAAGCGCTCTCGTCAGTGTACTGTGAGCTTTCTACGTTCCACCACAACCTGTATATTCCATCATGCCACTTTGCAGGGATACAAGAGCTGCGGTTATAGCCAGCGACGCACCTACAGACACCGTTCCAACCACCTCTGGAGTCCTTCAAGGAGACACAATCGTGCCCCGCTGTTCTTGTTTGTGTTACTATTGGACACGGACTTCATGACGTCATTCCCTCAGACGAACACGGGTCTATTATGGCATCCCGAAAAGCGTCTGCCGATGACCTCGCACTCTTGTCCTCCACGGTCGAGGGAGTAAGGCGCATGGCAGCCAACCTCGAAATTTCAGCTGCAAAAGTGGGCCTGTCAATCGACATCAAGAATTCAACATCATTTTGAACTCAATATTCACATCGCGTGTCGAACTGTCGTGCTGTCAAACGCCTCACCCGATCGAACAAATTTGTCTACCTCGGCGGAATTGTTCCATCAATCCAATCTGACATCAAGAGTATAATGTCTTCGACCTGGACCACCTTCTGCTCTGTCAGGGTAGTCTCACACAGGGAAGCTTTGCCTAATTCTCTCTGTTACCAGCTCTTCTCATCAGTAATCGAATCGGTTCTCCTTTACAATGCGGAAACCTGGACTCTCAAGAACAAGGTCGCTCGAGAGGCGACTGGACATTCCGCCTTACACCGCGCGGCTTTCTCCATTCACTACACGGACAAAGCGAATAAAGACGATCGGTATCGAAAGTGTGGGCTCACTCGACCGAGCCAGACCTTTCAACAACGACGATTGACACTGCGGGCATCTGATTCGAGTGAAAGACCACTGCCGTGAACCGGCTGAACATCTTTTATTCATGACATCACACGAATACCGCCGAGAGGGCAGGTAAATTCGACGACGTATATCGACTGCCTGTTGCAATATGCTGGAGCCCCAGATCAGGCAAACGCATATCCTATGTCATACAGTTGGCCCGTGATCGGAAGATCTGACGCCTTAATGGCGTAGCTTCACACCGACAGTCATCTTTTATCATGCACATTATGTGATTTTGCACGAATATGTGCTTGACTTCATGTAGCCCCTGCACACTGCAGAATCGCTTCTTAGTATGTACAAACTCCTACTTGTCTTGTATTGATTTCAAATCATTCTAAACATACGCCTTCTAGCTTTCCTGCTGTCTTTCCATGGACTGATTGTCAGAGAGGTCAACGCGAATACAGGTGCTTTATCTCCAAAATAGCCCTCGAGTTTGTCGACACGTTTAATAGGTTATTAAGTTGAAATGAATTGGCGCGAAATGATGAAAAATAAAGAATACAATTGCCTAAGACACAAAAACATTTCATAATTTAAATCCTAATTGCTACTTCTTCCCGTTTCTCATTTTATGTACAAGTAGATCATTTTACTTTGTTGTCACTGGTAAGGCTTCTTTGGAAGTAGATGGGAGACATGATTTCTACAGTTTTCCCATAATCTAAAGTCACTTATCAGAAACTTTATGAACTTTGTCAAGAAATTCAAAGCGCTTACAAAACGAAAATCCTTGATATATTGTGTAATCAAATCTCATTTGCTGTCTCTGACATTGTTAATCTTAGTTGATTAATTACATATACACTGTAAGTATTTTCTTTCATATTTATAGGGAGGTATGGAGGATTGTAGTGCCATGAACTATCAACAGTCTCATAAGTTTCTATCTCAGGAAGAGGATGAAAATTTGATTGCGTCAGCATAGTTTTATAATTATTGGGAGATAGTTTGATCACATTTGCGAGATGGTCAATTTTTCTATCAGCAAGTCGCACAGTGACCGCATGGGATGGTGATTGCAACCGGAGAGATTTAGAATTATGATAAAAAAATATTGATATTATGCCTTGTGATCAAGTCGACGGATGTAAAAAATTCATGGATTTGTGCCAAACTCATTGATAAGTGTGCCCAAATTCGGCGAAGATGAATGTTATGAACTCATTCTCCATAATACGACGTACTATGTCATTTTTGTAATAGGCCAGGCCTATTTGAAGTAACTGTAGAATTTAGTAAGTACAACATTTTTAAAAGTATACTACTGGAAATCTATATGACAAGTTCCATGATATGTTGTTTTGCTTCCCAATGCGTGCGACGTAGCTTGTTGGTTGAGTATTATACACTTATATCTAGCTATTCATGATGCTGCATTTCGACGTAGAGTGATGCTGATACATCTCATTTAAAATGAGATCTCATTTTAAATTTTCTCATGCAATCTAAAGTCACGGATAATATAAATTATTCTTAAATTAGTGTGAGAGTTATTGACACTTTCTTCCTAAATTCGCGCACGAGCTTCTTATCATTTTTAATTTGTAGATTATCACCCAACATCAGCAAAACGACGATTGTTAAGCTGTACTTCCGGTCGTCCTAGAAGTTTTGGAGTGCCAAACATCCCAAAATTCCATTTGTTTATGTAGCTGCATGCACTTCCGAGTTTGGTGCATTTAGAATGGTAATGATCTAATTTTCAGTTAATAACTCAAAATGAGATTTGCTATTTTTGTGATTGCAGTTTCAGGGTAGACATCTAGACAGCAGCTAGAAATAGGATGTACATTTCTGGCAATACCTCGCTTGGCTAAACATCTGTTCAAATTAATGAAAGCGTCATGACAATGAGTTTTATTGTTGCAGTTTAAAAACCATCCTCTTCAACTGTTTAAGCATCAAGACTTTAAGTATTAAGACTTTACATGATCCATGGCGTGCCGGAGGACCTTCCCGAGAGTTCATAACATTGCGCCATACAGATTGGCCTCTACCCTTGTGTGCGAGATCGTATAAGGCCCTTTGATAAGACAGAAATTCTTCATTGTTCAATTGAATCACGTGATCTGTTGAATTGTGTGCATCAACACATCTTGTGATGTAGCTGCTTATCAACATTGTCATTTATCAATAAAAAGATGTGATATTGGAATAGCTTGTGATAAAATTTGTGCCAAAAACATGCCCACTCATCTTAGGAAAATATTTCAGAATTGAACCAGCTCCTGCTGTTCCCATACATCTCTGTTGACAGTAAATTTCTTGATTCCTATTTCCGGGTGTTCCTATCATTTTCTGAGGTTCAGCTGTGGATGATATTAGTTTTTTTAGATCATGGCTTCCTTTTCTTCTCTTAAACATTTAGCCTTACTATTCAGCACACAGAAGTTAAATTAATATGCGGTACATAATCAGTTGATCAAATAATTAGTTTTTTCATTTAAATGAAGATTAAACGATTATACTCAGAACCAAGAATCGGTAATTTACATGTTCAATAGATTTCACTACTCGGGTCCTGGCCGGGTTCGAAATTGGTGGTGCGGAGTCAAAGCAGGGCCGAGTAGAGCTCGGACCGATAACATCGGCCCCTCAGAAACTTCTTGTGCCACCCAGGCCCAGGTTTGAGTTGTTCTCACCACCACCACCTCTTCATCTCCTGGCACTTACAGAAAAATGCCGAGTGTAATGCTATAATGCATTTACCTATCGAATTTCTTGAAATTTCACGTATGTGTCGAAAATACGTGCCTAGTTAACGCTCAAAGTTTATAGAAGTTTAAATACGACGTTCAATAACTTTATCACGTTGATGATTAATTTTCTTTCTTGGTTTATGATTTAAGTGGTTAATATTACTATTGTGCGGTTTGAATTGAATCTTCTGCATTTTTTTCAGTCTCTCCAACTGCTGCGTTAGTAATAATTCGATTCAACTCCAGTGTTATCATCACTTGTTATCACCAATGAACGAAAATCACGTCAATGTTGACATTTTCTTTATTCCAGCCTCAATTGATTGACTGCCAGTTGTTTGAAATTGCACATGGCTTATGATGCACTTAACGTCTGCATGCGCTGATGATGTAAAATACTAGACAGCTTATAATTCATTCAAATGCGATGATGCATGTGTACAGCAACAAGTACCGTAGTTTTCAACCAATGAGGGATGCTTGAAGTATGCTTCAAAGCAATGATGGTAATCAGAAATCAAAATTTTCCTACTGGTAAACACCGCGACTATGACCTATAGCCTACAAAACAAATAATTTCAATCGGATTTTAGATTTCAATCCAATGCTGTCTTAAAAGATGAGTAGATTGCGATACTTGACAATATTAACAACCTCACTTGGGACGGGTTGAATACAAACACCAATACAATCGCGTGCGTCTGAATGCGCAGCCCTGCAGAGGAGGAAGCTTCCTCAAATGGCTTCTAACGACTGTTCTATCTGGTTTCTGATTGAATCTTAAAATATACAGTGTATAAATCCTACTATATTTTGAACTTTAGAAGTATGAAAACTTTTCATTTTACTTAATAATGACATTAACAGAAACAGACCAGATTTTAGTAAATCTCAAAAAACGGAATGTTATCTAAAAGCTCCTTAGAGTAATGATTGTTATTTGCACCTGTAGGCCTATTTATTATGTGAAAATGGAAACGAAGTCCGATCTGGCCTCATTATATATGCCATTAGAATGCTCACTCTCAAAATACGTTGCACCGTGAATTTTATGAGATTTGGAGCAATACTTGGGCCGAATCGACCCTCCGGAAGTTGATACTCTTCAGAGTACAGTATGGAGGGTTAAGAAATTTATTTGCAATCATCACTCTTCAAGATATGACTCACTGCAAATTTTGGAATTCTAGAAATGATCTGATCTGGCCCGTCACATTTGCGGATCGGGCTGAGATCATATCGGATTTTTATCCATTTACAACTATTTTGTTGACTCCAAAGATACTCCCTTTTCCATCGATTGCCCTCCCCATTGCAAGGGATATGATCTAACGTCACCGCAAACTTTAATAGTAGAGTGAAACAAACATTGTCATAAAGGACTTTTTAAAATATTATGATAAGATCAACCTTTCATATTTCTAAAAAGTACATATTTTGGTATCTAAGACTTCCATAAACTCTTTAATCTGAAAGCATGTTCAGATTAACTGCACTTTGCTTACCCGTCATCCACACATTGCTCGATGCTTTTGTTTGTTATAGTGATTTCATTCAGTTACCACACAAATCATTTCTCATTCCAATTTCGCACGTTCATCAATCGGGTTTAATTTCTTATTAACTCCCCAAGCCCCAAACCAATATCTCAATGCCAAGATTATCAGGAGTTCACTCATTTTGCTTGTGTGAAATTGGCGAAAAGAACAATGAATAGCTGGAGGATAAGAATTTCGACCATGAGCGATCAAAAAACTTCATCTTGGAATTAAGACTCCTTGATGTTGAGGTGTCTTCAAGAAATGAATGGCGAAAGGATAAAAGTTTAGATGATTGGTGCCTAGTTGAATACTGCCTGGATTGATCCTGATATCGTGCTGACTTTACAATGATCAAATACCAAGAAACGAAATTTTAAAAAATGTCCACAAAAGCCTTGTCGTTTAAAAAATGCCGACAATTCGACGGTTGCGATCACACAGAATAATGTCTTGTATAAATGGAAAGTCTCCGTCAAAGAGTAGATATCTGACTAAAATTGTTATCAAATATAATTTTAAAACATAATAAAATATTATATTTGTCACGATGACATTATTAAACCCTGCTGGTCATCATACAGCAATTCGAAACATTATTAACATTACAGTAGGCCTAATTGTTTTGAATATTACTGCACATTTGCAATATCACTGTCTTTTGAACTGATAGAAAAACTTTCCATCTAACATAACAGACAACATTATTTCCAAGACATTTGAAATCTCCTCTCAATTAGTCTTCTCAAATCTCAACCAATCTTTGGAGGAATCTTTTTAGAAACATTAAGATGTCTTGTCATTTGAAGTGTGAGACTGCCAATCTTTTATATCATCCTTATCACAGAATCATCAAACGCTCAAAATCTCATTTGAATTTGACCTCACGTTACCTAACATCTATTCGAATGACTTTGATATTTAAGACAGAAGGATTCAGTAAATTTCAGCTTCTGAATAATTTGTGATACAATTTCCAAAACACTCGTAGACGAAAATGACAATAATCTGGAAATCCTTCTGATGTTTTCTAACATTCTAGGATTTTGTTTTAAATCCACGTGACATTGTGAATCGTGATAATCTAAGATGTCTATTCCCTGCATTTATTTCTGACATACCAGCTGGTGGCATTGCCTAATTTATAATGCTATCAAAGTAGCTTATTCAAAAATTGCTCTAAGGCAGATGCAACATTCAGCAAAGAGTCTTCATGTTTTTTACAGCTTCCTTCTATATGGAGTGAATGGAAATATTGGCGTTTAAAGAGTAGCTTTGATGAAAGATCAATTTCCTCCCCCATTTCCAATCCTTTCCTCTGGGCAATTATGTATTTGAATCCATGTTGAAATCTTCAAATGACATTGCCCTCGCTCGTCTTCTACCCTGCAAGACTTCAAGGAAACAATAACTCCACTTAGTGTCATCGCCAACGGATCGCCATCACAGTGCAAATTGGCAATCGTGCATACGTGCTATTCCAGTAGTAGGAGCGTTGTTTCGCTCTACATACATGTCACTTTTCTTATTCTTGATGTTGCATTCTTTCCTGTTGTATTCCCATCCCTTTCAATAAAGTTTCATATAATAATAGTAATAATAACGTGAAAAGCAGAGCCTCAATAATGGGGATCATGTGGTCGACAATTTTAGCACAAAATATGAATTCAAATAATCAGGCAGCAGCAATAAAATAACATATAGAGATATAATCAAATATTCATATCATTTTTGCACGTGATATACACTTTCATTCATAAATGGGCATGATGAGATGACCTTTAACGTAACTCCTGGCGTTTAATACTTTTTGGCTTTGCTCTTTGAATAACAAAATTGTCGGCATAATATTGAAATTTCGCATTAACAAAAGCACTTGATATTTTGCTTTAAGTCTGTCTCTTGTGTAAAGTCATCATCTAAAACTCGACAATACAGATATACACTTCGGCATGGATTGCCGTGAAATTAAGTAGGATGTGAGCATCGTTTAGCGAATTAAATGCTCTCGTAGATAACTTTGAAGTAATCATCCTCCGTAACACGATGTGCGTAAATTGTATTCCTCAATATCGCATATCAAACATTTCTCGAAGATAACGAGGAAGATAAATGCTTTTTGCAATTGTCTTTCAAAGAGGGCTTATAGATCATGTAATACGCTTGACTGCTATAATTGCAAATGGATATAACCTTACATTTTTAAGAAAGACATGACAAATTAATGGCAAGAAGATAAGAAAGGTCAGGAAGGTAGATTTGTGTTTATGCAAGTAAATAAAACAGAGGAATTCTATTTTAGCTGCATATTTGATATAAAACAATACGTAGACTACAATATAATTGAGATTTGACTATAAGTCATAAAGACATGTTTTTCATCAACATTTTCAACTTTTGGTGCATTACTTTTGAACTTCAATTTGGAGAGGCTGAGATTCAACTTAAGAAACTACATTTTGGTCAGTGATGCATGCACTGTTGTCTGAATTAAGCACTACGCGATGTACTCAGGGTAATTCCTAGCGAACCGTCAACTGTCACGGTTTTAGCATTCATATTACCATATTCACACTTTTTACCATCAACTATTGCAAATTTTCATAATAGCTCAATTTGCTAGTCTGACACAAATTGAGTGATAAAAATTTTTTTGACACCACGCTTGTACTCAATAGGCTAGTATGCATCCAGAATTATCAGATGGCAAGCCAACTGAACCAAAGCCAAACTAATCAAGATATTTGAATATTTGAGCAACAGACCATGATACTTGTCAAGTGGCGAAGTCCGCGACACGATTTCGACGAAGAACTGACAAATCTTGAAAAAGACTGCATCGACACTGTACCCCACAAATCAGTCTATGTTCAAGATTTTGGAAGACACGCAACTTTTGAGCAATGGGATAGCCAAAACAAAAGTAGAGATGCGTGCATGAATGCTGATGCAATGAGACAATTGGTTAAATACATTTAACAATTCACTTTCTGATAGAAACGATTTAAAAACACGTAGAACACAAAGTCTCTTGGCAGCAGTTGGTAAGATGAAATTGAAGAGAAGATCCCAAGTCAGCGAATCTTCTCAATAAATGCCCTGGCTAGCTTCATATCAATGCTGACATCAACACGGAATTATCATTTGTTCAATCTTATCGACATTCAACTTCAGTTTTCTATCATATAAATGTCTCTGAACATCTGTATTACAGCTGCATTGAGGCTGAGTTACGGCGCGGTAATCATTCAACTAAGGTGATGTCGTCAGTATCAATTTCCATAGAGTACGAATGAAGAACTTCCAAGGAACCCAAGTAACAGGCAACTAGGCATGGTCCCAGAACTGACCTCTGCGGCACAACCAGCTAGAGGCATAAATAGGGGTCCATTTGCATCGTTGAGCATATTTTGCTGCTATACCTTCACTTCTGTTCGGTGATGTATGCGAGGACGGGATGATATGGAAAATTGGTCAAAATGTTGTGTTTGCGGACATTAGGAGGCATGCTCAATCTGAATGCGTTTAGCTTGATGGACGAAGATGCATGAACCATTAACCACACTGTCACATAACCGATCAAAATCATGAATAATACATGCACATGTCATGAAGGCATTCCATGCCTAGAAATTATGGCATATTCGATTAAGTAATTACCGGCCAATCATAAAAAATGTAAAAAATCTCATTTTTGACGAAGAGACCAATCTGCTTCCCATTGGATTTAGGCCTACATGTGTTTTCCTTGATCTTGTCTAGCAATAACTGGAACCGACTAGAAATCGACATGTGCGCAGAATCGCAGCAGACAAGGAGTGAACACCGTAGTGTAGTGAAGGTCTCATTTTCGGCCTTGTTCAGTGCAGAAACTCGTGCTTGGTGACCGGACTAAATATACATATATGTGAAGATGCTTCTTGTTTTGAATACTTCTACTTATGAGTGTTTATGTTGAAAAGATCCACGATTTATGCTCAGCGGTACATGGATCGAAATGTACTTCTGCAATATAAAGAATATTTTCACTATGACGGTTAAATCAGCTGACATCTAATAACAATGCTAGATTTGGCTCAGATGCATGTGTAATTTGTTTGACGTTTATGTTCAACTTTGTCATGTTTTCACTGGAAGTAGATTTTGGCTGTCCATTATGGATGAGATCAGTTGTATATGCAGCATTGACAATTTCTTCATGACTGCGATTTTTCTCTTTGACTGCAAGCTCACTGCCGAAAGAATATCATCCTTTGTCGGTTCTATCATCAATAAAATTCTTACTGCATTCACGCGTAAATGCATTCATGTATTATTTTTTTCATAACTTGAAATAAAATAAAGAAAGTCATTACAAGATCCTCAAAGCAGATTTCCAACTGCGCAAAAACTTTGTTTCCCATGCGTTTACCTTTATTTCTCTTGATTGAAATTTTCAGCTCTTCATTAATTGAGATAGCAAAAAATGTTCTTCCCTGAGGACTTGCGCTAAAAATCTTCAAAATCTAATAAAGACCAGGGATAAAAACAACAATGTAGAAAATATAAAATTTGCATCAGAGAAATGCATGCTTTGAAGAACATCCTAAATATTTTTGCGTCGAACTAAAATAAAAGCAATGCTCCTGTGAGTACAAGACAATTGGCCCCAATCTGAATGTAATTGAAGAGAATCTCACAAAGGTTCAAATTCGGTCTGCACCGACGACGCATTAAAATTTCATGAACATCTATGAAAATTCGTGATATAAGCCTTTTGTGTGAGTTTGATTTTAATCTCCATCATCATATAAATCGAAATCAGCATTTTTAACTTGTTTAAACATGCTACATTATTTTATTACACATCGAAGCCACCATTATGACATACAAATGCACAGTGACGCAGACGGTTAAAACCGCTAGTAACAGAAGGAAGATAATAATCATACAGAAAATGCTTCAGTTTCGGAAGACAGAAACTGAGTCCTTCCACTGTAAAAGGCTTTCTAGGATTCATTCTTCCCCGCATGCCTACTTCTTTCAACACAGAATATCATCGTTTCATGGGGTCACCGCTTCTACAACTCACATAGCATAAAGGGAATATGATAAATCAAACACAGCCCTCCAGTGATTACTGTGGCACTCAAAAGACATGAAATAATGATATTAGGTGTACTCATGGGAGTAACAACTACAGTTGGATTCAATCATTTAATCAAGCAAAATCATAATCAATTAACTTTTTTAGGCCAATCATGGTCATAATCATAATCGCGTCATTGAAATGTTTTAAAAATTTAATTAATCAGCCAATTTGATTAAATTTGATTTTAGTCATCCGAACATCAGTTGAGATCAGAATACGGCCGCCGATGGCAGAGCGACAGCTAAACTGCGTAAGGACTGAAAGTACACAATGTCGCAGACAGTACCAATCCAGTCATGAACATGCGTTCACGTCATAGAATATCTTCCTTGCATGACTTCAGTGTTTTGTCAATTTGTACGCTATGATGGTACTAAACATCATTGGCAACCGAGTTATACCCGAAGAATAAAGTGCTTCCACTGTGGAAAACTAGGCCACCACATTCGAAATTGCTATCATGCGCCATAGAACCGCAATCAACGATATCGCAACAACAGTCATTACCCAAACAGATACCACTACAACAGCAGAAGAACCTATGAAAATAGAAGACCAAGATACGAAAGTCAAAGAAGATACGATAATGATAGCAGGTATGGAAATGAAAGAAATCAAGAAAATCGGAGCCACTATGAAAGAGAAGAAAGAATACAAGATGAAGAGCGATTCAGAGTAGCAAGAATGGAAGATGCAAACGGACGCATTCAATACACACCAAGACGCTTACTACAGCCAAGCAACAGACAACACACACCAATTAGACCGTATGTTTGACGCACTGATTGAAGGAGAGGACGATGAACCAAATACAGACAATATAAACGAATTGAAAATAAGTTATATCAATATAAACGGCCTAAATAATGATAAAATAAAAAATACTGATATGATCAAGGACATGGATAACGCAGATATAATTTGCTTTTCTGAAACACATTTAAAAAATGAAAGTGACTATCCCCTAATTGAATGCTATTCAGGTCAACATACTACGGGAAAGAAATCAATAAAATCAGGACGAAATATCAAAGGCATATCAGTATACATAAAAGACGAATTAAAAGATTTGAAAATTGATAAAGTTATAAGTGAAAAGGGGACAATTATAATAAATAGAATAACCCAAAAATGTGAACAATTATCAGACATTTATCTGCTGATATGCTATAGAAGTAACAAGGAATCAAAGTACAAAGATGAGGACTTTTATGAAAACATCAAAGATTACATTATTAAATATAAGATGGAAAATATACTAATTATTGGTGATTTAAATGGACGAATTGGTATAGAGAATGACAATGAAAAGTATGGATTTCCAAAGCGAAAATCAGAGGGTATGACATTCAATGGCTATGGTAATGACATCATAAACTTTTGTAATGAAACTAATTTAATTATAGCAAACGGTAGATTCGAAAATATTAACAGTATAGGAAAGTGTACGTTTCATTGTACTCAGAACAATGTCGTAAGGAAATCTATGATTGATTACTTGATCATATCAGAATCTATCTTAAATATATTAACTGGTTTTGAAATTGGTAATCCAGTTTTATACACCGATCATTCACATCTAAAAATAAAATTAAAATTGACTTTCAACAATGAATTGCGAATTCTAAATCCAAAGCCTTCATGCAAAAAAATATTTCCTTATAAATGGACTCAAGAAAATTGTCTAAAATTTGACAGAAATAAATTTGACATAAATTGTTCAGTACTATCTAATACATTGAACGCTAAGACAATGAATGCGAATGAAATATATAAAGAACTATTGAAAATAAAAAGCAACGCATATTGCGGTAAAAGCAAAGTGCATAGGTCTAAATATTCTAGGAACATAACAAGACTAAGAAAAATTTACAGAACGGAAGTTGGAAAATATAAAGAAAATAAATCTTATGAAAATTTGAATAAACTTATGCAATCGAGGAAAAACTTACAAAAGGAAATAAGACGAGAAAAACGTAAATTGAAAGACGATGATCTAAAGCAACTATTAGTTGCTAAAGAAAGTAATGATCACAATACATACTGGCATTTGATTAACAATAAGAAGAAAACTAATGTTACAAGCAATTTAAAACCTTCAGATTTCGTGATAGAACTAACAAAATCTGATAAACATTTTCATTATCATCATAGTATAATAGATACAGAACCTTCGCAACCCTCAAATACAATATTCAATGAAACTTTGGATGAAGATATAACGATAAATGAAATTAAAACTAATTTAAATAATGCCAAAAGTTGTAAATCGAATGGTCCAGATGAATTCGTATCAGAAATGCTGAAAACATCTGACAAAATATTGCCTATACTACAAATACTGTTCAACCGACTCCTAATTAACAAAGAAGAAATCCCGTTTTCAGAAAGTTGGATAGTACCTACATACAAAAAAGGCGGGAAAAATGTTACAACTAGCTATAGACCTATAAATTTAAGCTCTAATGTGGAAAAATTACTAACAAAAATTCTAAATGAAAGATTAAACAAATGGCTCAAAGAGAATGATATCATTCATTACTGTCAAACGGGATTTCGAAAAGGAAGCTCAACATTGGACAATGTTTATGTAATTAAAGAAGTATTGCAGATCTATAAGAAGTATAAGCATTCTTTATATATAAGTTTCATAGACTTATCGAAGGCTTTTCATTCAATTCCTAAGAAATTAATGATAAATAAACTACATGCACTACTTCCAAACAGCAACTTTCTCCTCCTTCTAATGAAATGGACAACTAAAAAGACATATAAAATATTATTCAATGCCGTAGAATCCGATGCATTTAACTTGCAAAATGGATTGCCTTAAGGAGATAGTTTATCTCCCACCTTATTTTCAATTTTTATGAATGACTTAGCCAAAGAAATTTACTCTAATACTGAACTACTAAATGCTGCAGTAATCGGAAATTTTCATGTACCATCTTTAATATATGCAGATGGCATCCTCTTAATGAGTAATGATGAAGACGGATTAATGAAACGAATAAAAATAGTGCACAAATTTTGTAGCGATAATGGTCTAGAAATAAATTATGATAAAACAAAAATCATGATTCAAAATGTTAAGTATGATGATGACGACATAAGAATTAATTATGATAATGAAATTAAACACATTGAAATAGTTAAGGAATATAAATACTTAGGATTTTGGATCTCTCACAACACTAAGAAGCATCTAATTTCACTTGCTAACAAAGGCAAACAAGCTTCCTATTTAGCAACCAAAAAACTGAAAGAACTTGGAAGTATTAACGGAACAATAGTAAAAAATACGTTCGAAATGCTGACTTTATCTAAAATGCAATATGGTGGAGAATTTTGCTTCTATAACAAACTGTCTGAATTGAATAAAATACAGTTTCAATTTTACAAACGTTTCTATCATTTGCAAAATACAACAGCAAACTATTGTTTAATAGGTGAATTTGGATTGCTACCACTTGAATATTATTTTGACAAAGCCGCAATCAATCTTTGGATCAAAATTATTTCTAGTAGCAATAACAGCGTCATGAAAATCTGCTTTGATCATATTTTAAGTAATTTGAATAGTTCAAAATACTCATATACATGGTCTTGGAGAATAGAAAAGCTACTCAAACAATTAAATTTATCATATCTATGGGAAAAAGCAGCACGCTTAAGTTTCAACATTAAAGAATACAAGAATATTGTTAAAACTAGATTAGTAGAACATTTCAGAGATGAATGGATAAATGACGCTAAAAGAAGTCAAACAGGTATTAGCTACTTGGAATCAGCTCAATTTGACTGTACAATAAAGCATTATTTGACATTTAACATAAGACAGAAAGATATCGAACCATTGCTGAAAATGATGTGTGGAAATCATGATCTAGCGGTAAGAACAAGAGCTTATAGAAATAGATTAGAATATGAAGACAGAATATGTAGCATCTGCAATGATGGAACAATAGAAACTGTATTTCATTTTATCTGTGAATGTTCGATGTACAACAAAATAAGATCACAAATAACACCATTTCTTGTCAATATCACAAAGCGAGATTTCTATGGAATGCTTCAGAAAATTGATATAGGAGGTATTGTGAAGTTAAGCAAAATCATAAAAGCAGCAAATGAAGTCAGATCTAAAGCATTGTTACAGCAACGAATGATTGCATGAATATCATTCAACTGCATAAAACCGAGACACGCAATAACGCTCTCAGTCGAATTTACTGAAGTCTATATCAGCCAACGAGGTCCGGAACATTGAGTTTGAATTGTATGCAATTGTGCATCAAAATTGAATGCTCCATTTCAGGTAAGCAGCTGCTCAATATCATTTATATGTATGATTTCAATAAATATGCGAGAATATTTATACTTTAATAAAATTCTGTTCCGGACCTCTTACTAAATAATTATATAAAATATACTTTGGGATACTTTCAATAATTAAAAACTTGACAATGTGATATCAGGCCGCTTATATTTATTAATGCTTATAACCTATCCTCTAAATATCATTCATCCACTTCTTGCTATAATAAAATAGTACTTTATTCAAATGCAGTTTGTGCAATGTCAATGTCCTCTCCTTCCAGAGCTATCCTAATTTCTCCATCGTTGCCTGCTTCATGATATTGTCATCTATCTTGTAAATATTCCCATAACATTATCATAGTCGTAATTCTAACATTGTTCGCCATATTTTGTATTCGTATTCTCGATTGAGAAATAAACGTTCTGATATTCTGATATTCTGATATTCTAAACAAAATCGAATAATTACAGTAACACTAATTCAGTAAGTTTATCAATTGAACAAGGAGATGAGTTTAGATAAAAGCTGCTATCACTCCACAGTATCAAACATTTTTATCACAATTCAAATTATTACTTAAACGCACTATAATTATCACTGACCCGACAAATTTTATCGACAATATTCAATGTGAGTGATAAGTTTGCCTAAAAGGGTAACATGAAGGTAATTTGAATATTATTGCATTTTACTACATTGATTGCTCGCTAAAAGCTTGGAGACTGATCAATTTTCACATTTTGTCACAGAAGTAGCATGCGCCTTGACATGTGATCCTGTGTGACTGCGCGTGCATTCACACAAACTGCTTCGCATCCAAACTATTATCTTCGAAATATTCTTTTGACTCTATCGTGCAGCAAGTATGACGTCGACCTCACTAAGGCAAGCTGTCGAATAAGATTTAAAGAGAATTGGTCCTTGACGGCCGCATTTGTATTTATGAACGTTTATTTTTTTATTTAATCCAGAGGCAGCATTCAGGGCTCATATATTCTATCTAGCTGTTGACACCGCATTGGAGCAAGTGAACTCACGATTCAAAGGTCAGGATGAAGTTTGTAAAGCTTTTGAATTTTTGAATCCATCTCATCTATCAGATTATTCACCATTTTCCATCAAAGCCGGTGCCACTTCCCTTATGACGCTATTTCCATCAGATATTAGTTCTTCTCTAGATCTAGACACTGAATTGAGGCAATTCTCTTATGAATTCAAAGTGGAGCTGACAAAGTTGTCGTCAATACGATCACTGCATGAGTTGCTGAAGAAGTCAAAATTGTTTTCCTCGATGCCTTAAACTGCTGCAACGATTTCACTGTTTCCAGCATTACCAGTAGCAGTTGTTTGTGTGGAACGTTCTTTCTCAAAATTTAAGATAATCAAGGACTACTTACGCTCATCAATGTCTCAAAGTCGATTATATGGCTTGTCCCTGTGACTATCGAGAACAAGGAGGTTCAAAACAGTGATAGGGATGTTGTTATCAATATGTTTGCCTCTCGTCGTGTCAGATTTAATCTATAGTTTATCGTACTCTTTCAACATGGTCTGGACTGAATTTTGAATATATGATATGATGTAAAGTCACATCTCAGTTAGCATAACTAATCCACTGATTTATATATCAATTACAGTCATATCAATTAAATTTTTGACATGTGCAAATGATTTAGCTTTCATCGTGCTATCATTTGCAATTTCTATTGCGGTGCAAATATCAATTGAGGTCAAAACATTTCTTTAACATGAATTTCTCCAAACTATAGCGTATTGAATAATGTTTATACGTGTATAATTGTAACTAATAGTTGTACATTGTACGCACGTATGATGATGACAGTTAGGGTAGCGCACCGGTAGGCCCATTCTACAATGTAAGGCATGGGGGCCCCTTACAAAACTTGCGGGAGGGGGCGTCGCTCACCGTTGCGCCACTGGGTGTACTGTACTAACGAATAACTGCGGTAAATTCCGCTGAACTATATAAAAATTTCATATTCAAGATTAGTTTACTTGGTTCTATGTTGAATCAATCATCAAAAAACAGAGTAGTATTTTATCACATATTGCGATGATTATGAGTGATGACGATGACCGGTTTCGGTGCCGTGCAGCTTTCATTTTCGGCTCGAATCCACTTTTCTTATTTAATTTGGCAACCCTTTGAATGCAATTATAAATCGTATCTGAATAATCAATTGTCACATTTCTATGTTCACTCAGGATGTCTTCCTGCTCAGAATTAAAAATACTCATCAATTTATAGGCCTATAACCTACATAAACGCGAAATTAATCCATTTTTTGATGTATTCATGTACAGGGTGTTTCAGCCGATCCCGCGGATTTTTTGCCGCATTTTTCAAATATTTGTTCCAGCTGTGATAGCATTTTGCTCATCAAATTAAATGCTCGACACGCCAATGTAGACGGATACACATTAACATCTTAAAAGAGAAATTATCGAGACATTGAATAGACTATTAAAAAGAGTGAGTGCTTCGATGGTCAGCAACATAAATCATTCCAAAATACATTTCTTTAATAAATATCTGAAAATATCCATGAGAATAATGTCAGTTACAGAAAATGTTGAAGTCACAGTAGATGAAACTTTCTTCTCCATTGTATTAATTACATTTTATGAGTAATTGCTCTTGATGACATTTTTTCACTTAAAATATTCTTTCCGAATGGATTAGCTATTGAAGTCTATATTCACGGTACGTTACATTTTCAATACTTTGTTTTCCCATTAGTTGGTCTATTTCATGTCCTGTATACGTCCAAAATGTTTGCGAGTGTCATTTCTCATGATAATTATCCCGTCGCGATGTTTGAAGTATTCCAACTTTACCGGTAGCTATTTTTGTATTTGGTGATTAAGATTTATGAATTTGAACGCAACGAACAGTTGTTCAATTGTCTTTTGTCAACACAACTAAGCCGCCCACATGAGACGGTTAATTATAATGTTCTATTGATGAAAGGTTTGAAAAATTAACATTCAGGTAGTGTCAATAAATGTTTTTAATATTCAAATTTCTCCGTTGGTCGCACGGTCGTTGCGAAAAAGAACCTGCTGTACTTATAGGCCTATCTGTAAGAACAAAATAATTGCCAAACTATTTAATTAAGAGCGAATTTATTTTATGCATCATCCACTAACCGCAGATGTGCTCATTGTCAGATTTCGGAGCAGTAAGCTCACATAAGCCTACAAAGTCCCAGTCTCAAGATGCTGTTGCTTACGCATCTCAGTTTAGAGGTGCGATAGATGGGAATAAGCAAACTGCAAGAACTATATGTGAGTGAGCAGAGAATATTAATGCACTTGTTAAAAAGTAAAAGCAATCTTCCATCGCTTTCATCTGTTTACAAATTCCATCAGAATGCTCGATCAAAATGTTTTGTCAATCACTACATGTGAGATACATGCGACAAATGCATCTGACAGTTTCATACATGTTTCAATCGTAAGAATTCCTTCAAACTTAAAGACTCAAATCCACGTTTCAGAATTCTATTGTCATCATCAGATTGTGGATGGTTTCTGTCACTATGACAACCTGACCATAAGAACCAAGAACATCTACAAGAAAAATCATAGATAAAAAGTCTCCCGCCAATGACTGAACCAGAAGGAGTGGCCTCAAGAATCTGCGCTGAAATTGCTGGTCATCGATGTATGCATCGCATCACAATCATGTTGACACATGTGATCCCCTTTGCAGCTGCTCACCGCCCCATCAGTGGACACTCCAGCCTACAGAATTAAATATTTTGTTTATCTGCTTCGCGCAGACGAATCTAATTCTGTGCTCCAGCCTGAAGCATTGGCGATTTGGTCGGCGATGTTGTCCTCTGCAAGAAACTTCGTAACTTCAATTTCATGCGCACATAGCGTATTCAATGAGATTTAGAAATATTCTGTGCGCGCTGTGTGATTATTTGAAAGAATTTTATCGTACTTAGATTTACTATGGATTCTCATCTTTGCATCTGAACGGACAAACTTCCAGCTTCTTATTGAAAGTTAGTTCTCCATCGAGAACCCTTGATATGCTAATGACTGAAACCATGCTTTTTATTTGTCAATTTTTCCCTTTGACTTAAATTCAATTCACCTCCACGTGTGAAAAAGGTGTATATATATCGCAGCAGTTGGAGTAACTGATAAATCGTGTATAAGTTGTTATATCGTGGCTTCAACATGTCGACCTCCACGTCAATCTGCAAGTGGTTCCCGTACTTGATTTGTCAACCATGCATTTGAAGGATTGCTGCCTTGAACAGCACATGCAATAGTGATATAATAATAACAATAAAGACGTTGATAATACAAGCAAGAAGACCAGACATCATCGTGCTGGATAAGATCCAGAGGAAAATTATGATACTAGATATAGCAATCCCTGATGACAAAAACATGCAAAGGAAAGAGAAGGAGAAGATCACAAAGTACCAAGACCTACGCTTAGAAATAAAGAAGTTGTGGAATGTAAATGTTTAAGTTGTCCTGGTCGTTGTTGGCGTCTTGGGTGCCTACACATCAGGGTTGAAGGCCTACCTCAGCAGGATTCCTAGAGCACACCACATACCGGAATTGACAAAAGCAGCACTCCTTGGCAGTGCTCATATCCTGCGTCGAACTCTTGATCTCCCTGAGACTTTGTAAGATCCTCCGAGGTGAGATACTAACCGATCTGAATGTGTGACATCGTGTCTAAAATATAGACGCTATTGTCTCATAGTCATAGATTCTGCGAGCACAATACAGTTGATTACAATTGAGATGACAATGTAATAGGATGCTGCACGCTCGTAAGAAATGCGTAAAGAAGAAAATAGGGTAAAAATTATTTACAGAACCTAATGAATGACCAGACAAAACGGTTTGTCTGTGCAAAAGAGAAATAGAGACAATTAGTGGACCTGGATGACATGTGATAGCGTATATTAAACAAAACACGCAGATAATAATGATAATAATGTTATATTTGTAAAGAACCAATAAATAAATCATGAAAAATATAGCTATAGTAAATGAAAATTGAGAAATATTAACTCCATGATGGGATAAAGAATCAAACTTCAATAGACAGTTTACCAAGTATGTATGAAGGTGTTTAAGTTTACCATATGTCCAAGCGCCTGAAATGTTCAACCAACCTTGACTTGAACCTGCCAACAGAAACCTTGGACACATCGCGTGCTTCAAGTTGATTCTTGTGCCGAACGGAGTCGACAGTGATAAGCACCGATCTGTATTTGCATTAGTATTTCAAATGGATTCTCACGCTGGGATCTTGAAGAAAAGTTGACAAAGTCTCCCGAATTAATCGAAGATGTCCATCATTCTGCTGCACAGAAGCAAATAACCTTTCGGATGATGATTCTGTACCTGCAGTGATTAGTGATAGCTTAGTATCATGCTGGAGTCCAAAAATCAGGAAATAACGTTTTCCCGAAGATATTCAGGCGTGTTACATACAGATGCAAATGAGTACGTCAAAAAAAGAGCAGATAAGCGCAATATAGCACTTTAACATTACGTCAGGTGGGCAATGAGAGCGACGAAGGTTGCATAGAGTAAAAAGACCGTGTCGTCAACACCAAAACAACGCATCGACCGCATTCAGAAGCAATCGAAGGCAAAGAGCGGGGATGACACCAAATTGCATTTTGTTATGATTTTTGCTACACGACATTTCGATTCGTTCATTGGCAAAAGAAGGGATTTTAACCAGTTGATCATGTCAAGCTAATCACTTTGCAATGAACCATCATCGACAGTGGGCAAAAATGTAAAATTAAGTTGTTATCAGCATATCGCACAGCACGCTCCCTTGAGGCACGCCACCCGGAATAGCTGACCAAGGAGAAGTCGGTCCATTGTCACGAACACATTGATAACGAGAAGGTTAGAGCCGAAATCCATCCTACTGTCGAGGATTGCAGACCAAATTCATAGCATGAATTAACAATAGTTCCGTGGGGAATTTATCAAATGCTTTAGATAGATCCACTAAAAGAAGTCTGACACAGCCAGAACCAGAGTTGAGAAGACTGACAATCTTTGTTGTGCAAGTGATAAAGAACTCAAGTTTTAGATCCTGGACGAGGAACACATGCAAAGCTGTGAGGATTGATGCGGCTTCCCACAAGTTGAAGAATCAGCTTGTCTACAACAATTTTCTGCAAGACTTTAGAGACACATGATTGAATAAAATTGGTCTATAATCACTTACGTTCAGTGGATGAGAGCATTTAGTAATACAGTCCGTTTCATAAAAAGTGGATCATCCTAAAATTTGACTAAATAAAACATAAGTATGATACAGAAAGCATTTTTCATGTTATTTCATGTCCCTAATATATTTAAATGTCCTTATATAGTCTGATAAGCTATGATACAGTAACGGTTCTTAAGAAGCTAATATTTTGTGGCCCTACCCTTATTGTCAATGACATTACCAATTCGTCTAGGCATTGATTCGATGATATCGTTGATTTTTGACTGATCTGACTGATATAACTTTCTCCACTCTCTTTTTAACAGTGACGTAAGTTGTGATACGCCATCTGTAGGTAGCAGTGAACGACGAACGTTACGTTTTAGAATACTCCACACATTTTCTATGGGATTCAGATCAGGAGAACGAGCTGGCCAAGATAATGTCCTGAGCCCTAATTGAGACTTGCATAAGTTGACTCTACTACTCCAGTGACACGTAGCATTATCATCCCTAATAACCAAGTCGATGGATCACCAAGTTGATCTGTCATTTGGCCAATGTTCATTCGTAAAACATTCACATAGCGTCACAATGTCTCGGAATTTCCTGATCAGATTTTGTCCATAACCTCAATCGACCATCACTATCCTTCAGACGGACTGATGCCTCATCAGACCAGCCAACCCGATCCCATTGATTTCGCCAGTGACAATGACTCATTGCCCATCTGAGACGTCTTTTTGTATGCTGATCTGATAATTCGATCTGAGAGGGCCTCTTACAGCTCTTGAAATTCGACTCAATAAGTCTTCTACGAATAGTGGACTTATACGAATAGTCTAGTGCAGCCATCTTAGTTAACGAGAGACTTGGATCAACTTTAACAAATCTCAAAATTAGGCGGTCTCTACGTTTGGATGTTTTGCGTGGACGGCCAGAGCCCTCTTTACGACAGAGTCGAAAATCATCATTATGCCATCGATGCACATTTGTGTAAGGGACATTTAGTCGCTTGCTTGTAGCTCGCAAAGAAAACCCTAATTCTGGCAAGACTGACACTTTGCCTTTTGTGAATGCGATCTCGTTATTGTTCATTTGTGCTTTGTATTGTTTTCAACCGGTAAGAGATAGATTTATGCTGAAAGCAATCAGGAGTGCTGCCAACACCACCGCAACGAAGTCAGGAAGCTATGGAACATGAAGTCCAGTTAATCACATGTAGCAGTTACATTATTGTTGATGAATAATGGTGCTATACTGGCTCTGATTGACCGATTTTCTTTATTTTTGTTTTGCTTGATAGCTTTTGGCTTGTAGAACAACATATTACATAACAAAGGAAACAAATGAAATTTTATAAGAGTGAGGTATGATTTTGTGTAACATTGCTAAATGAAGATCAAATTATCTACTACTTTTTTATCTATAACAGGAAAACAACTCAATGTTCATGCTTGAAATTTCCAACAATGATATTAGTAAGCACAACTGACATATCTTCCAAATTTCAGAGAAATTCGTTCAAGTTTGGCGGAGTTAGACAAAGTTGAAGTTAAGGCGATGTTTAAGGGTGATCCATTTTTTGTGAAACAATCTGTAGGTTATATAAATACTTTCTTGAATGACAACAGAATATCACAGATGTGCTCCAATTGAATAGGGCAGTTATTGCTGGGGCAAGGAAGTCAGCGTCCCGCCGGAATTCCCAAGGAGGGATTCCATCCGGACTAACACCGGTATTCTTTCAGAAGGTACATCTACCTCTGTGCTTCATCAACAGATAGCACAAAGTTGTTAAATGGAATGGAGGTGTCATTCTGAACTGGAACATCAGTTTCCTGGAAGATAGAAAAGAAAAAAATTCTTTGAAATAACGACAGGAAACCGACATGAACCATTTTTCTTAGTGGATCCAGCCACATGCTTGAAGAGGCTCGACATAGTGCAAGGATCACCAAAATCAACAGCCCTTTTGACATAATCAACTTTCAGAAAATTTATTTATTTGTAAGCCTCCATCATAGCCACTGACATTTGGTCACGCTCGCTAATCAGAATTTTTAGAGAGACACTCATCTAACATTGATCGTTCTATTTGATTCGATTGTAGTGATGCAACCGACACCATTTTCACACGCGGAGGTAGCATGTGAACTTTACATCTTATTTTTCTTATTTCTTTAGGCTGATCCCAATGTTGTTCTTATGCATGTGCAATGTACTTTAACAGTACTTATAGTGTTCATGTCACATCTTCCCTATTCATTCCAAATAATATTTTCCTAGCTAAACTTAAAATCACTAAAACAGTTTTTCATCATTTTTGTCAGAAAATTCACAATGGCGAACCAGTTGAAGGACTAACAGCTGTGAATCAGTGGTCAGCTGAGTTAAGCGACATGCACATAGTCTTTGGATAGGCCGATATTGATTAGAGAATTGTTGTGAAAGGGATGAAGGGGAATTTAATGGCCTACGTTGTCGCTAATAGATTTATGTAGTTAGGGGCATTCATGGCTTCAGATTTGTAAACGAGCCTGATTTTTCGGCCCAATCCACTGGCCCGTGTTATCGTAATTTCTCAGGCCCGCCCCAATCCTCTCATTACATGCCACTCGGCCGGAAATACTGTTTCGATAGTTCAGATACACTGAAAATCCGAACCATTGTGACTGATGTTCACTGAATAGGCATGATTGGTGAAGTTTATGAAGTTGAGTATCATTTTAGCCAAAAGCTAAGGATGCTTCGAATAATATAGCCTACTTTTAGGAAATTATTGCTCCATGACAATGCTCGACCTCATTCGGCAGCTCGCACAGTTGAAGAGCTACATCAAATGGAATTTCTAGTAATGGAACATCCTCCATGCAGTCCCCAACTCGCACCGTCTGATTATCATCTATTTGGTCCTCTAAAAGAGGAATTGCACGAGTGACATTTTTCAACAGATCAAGAAGTGAAGGATACGATGCATGTGTCGCTGTCCTACTTCCAGCGATGACTTTTTTGAAGATATTAACAAATTTGTATACCCGTGGACAAAGTGCACGGAACGCCAAGGTGATTATATCGAAAAGAAAGTCAATTATTTTGTAAATATGGAGAAGAAAAGATGCTTCTAGAAAAAATGTAGATCCCTTTCGATTTGCCCTCGTGCAGTCAACTGATGAGTACGGTAAACTTCAATAAAAATCAATTCGCCCCTTTTTCAAATGGTAGAATGTGACGCATTCTCATTTCTCAATTATCTGCTGCGTCATCACTTTTACATACCGCAACGAAGGTCAAGTGAAGTTTCACTCCCGCGCGCGCTTACCCATGCCGCAACGAAAGACACTGGGATGACATCGATTGTTCCCCTCTCAACTGACTTTAAAAGCGCCAGCCAAGAGCGCTCGACGCCCAATATCTTGCGTATCGTGAGACGAGAACCGGCGTATTTCTCTTAGCGTGGCTGATTGAGCGGCAACGCCGACAAGCCGAGACGCACCAACACGCCTAGCGCACGAACTGGCTCTGGAGGACCAGCGCGCTCTCATTCTCTCTCCCGTTGTCTTAGTCAAGCCTGCTGCTGTCAAGTACCGAACTGTGTCGCTGCTATACGAACTGTGAACGCCTAACTTGCCCTTTTAAGGGCTGCTTTGTGTTATTGCTTGTACCACTGGACCCTGTCATCGGGGAACGTATGTTTTTGTCCTTTAATAAAGTATAAGTCATAACATAATTGGGGGCTCAGCCGGGATAGGATCGATAGTCCTGAGCGTGGTAGTGTTTGAGTAAGCGCAAGTTTTCAGTCATATTGTTTCTGAGTTAGAGTTATTATTAAATACTATTAGTATTTTAAGTTTATATCATTCGTCAGTTGCGTCAAGTGTGTAACTTAAGAAATTGCTCTCGCTTCTAAGTGTATTTTTACTAGCATCCTTAAAAATGGATTCTGTTGAAGAGTTAATCAAACAAATTCAAGAAAATCCTACTATCGATCAGCTTAGGTCTTGTACTAAGGCTCGATTAATTGAAGTTAGTAAACATTTTGACATTGAAGTAACCGTATCGATGCGCAAAGACATGATTATTAACGCTATAATGACTCATTTCAATATTGGCGAAACAAATTCAGAAAACAGTAGCACTACTAACGATTCAGATCAAAGCAAAAATGAAAGGCATATTCTTGAACTTGAAAAAATTCGTATTGAGCAAGAGTTTAAATTGAAACTTGAGGAAATGAAAATGCAGCAGCAATTAACATTGGAAAAACTGAGACTCGAACACGCATACGCTTCTAAAAATTCTGATGTAGATTTGGCTACACAAATTCGATTGGTTCCTAAATTTAACGAAAATGACGTTGAAATATTTTTCCAAAATTTTGAACGTGTAGCTATTGCTTCAAAATGGCCAAAAGAAAAATGGCCCTTATTGCTACAGACAGCTCTCACTGGAAAGGCTCAAAAAGTCTACGTTGCGTTGTCAGATTTCAGCGCTAAGGATTATGATGTCGTAAAATTAGAGATACTACAAGCTTACGAAAAGGTTCCTGAAGCCTATCGTCAAAAATTCAGAAACAAAAGAAAAGATGTAGGAAGTAGTTATCTCGATTTCGCAAAAGAGCAAGAAATTCTTTTTGATAAATGGTGCTCTTCAGCGAATGTTCAAACATTTGATTCTTTAAGACAGATTATCCTTATAGAGCAGTTCAAAAATTGTACTGGAACCAACATCATAGCGTATCTCAATGAGAGAAATTTAACTAGTCTGCAAGATGCCGCAAGAGCGACAGATCAGTATGATTTGACTCACAAATTGGCAGACCAGAAGCCCCAGAAAATTTTCAATAAAGGGGAACACGAAATTATTACATCACCACCTGTTGTGAGTGATATAAAGAAACTGACAGGAAAAGCAACATAATGCAAATATTGAAAAAAGAGAGGTCACCGTGTGACTGATTGTTGGGTTCTCAAACGTAAGGAAGAAAGATCTTCCAGTAAACAAGTTGCAATTACAATAACTGATCATAATAAAAGTACTGAGTTTCAGAAATCGAAAGATGCTAAGGAATTACAAGTGTCAAAAAGTAGTGAGGAATTATTAATTGAGCAAGGTGAAAAAGCCTTTACCACGTTTGGTTCCATAGGTATTGACACAAATAGTTAAATTCCCATAAAGATATGGCGAGACTCAGCCTGCTATCAGTCATTACTTGTTGAAGGAGTTGTTCCTGTGTCCGATAATACTTTCTTTCAGTCAACAGTTCCCATAAAAGGTGTTACGGGGCGCGTTTCAGTGCCTCTGCACAAACTTCACGTGAAATCTGATCTTATCAATGGACCGATAAAAGTCGGTGTTATCAATGAGTTACCTATTCAGGGAATTCATTTGTTACTCGGTAATGATCTCATGGGAGCTAGTGTGTTTACGCCAATTATGACAGACAGACCTGTAGATGTTACAGTAACTGACGATAATTTATTCCCAGCTTGCGCTGTCACTAGATCTAAGGCAAAAGAAATGGTAAACAATAATGACCAAATTGATCTCAGTGAAACGTTTTTATTTGACACCGATGTCAAAGGAACTAAAGGGTGTCCAGTTCTTGAAAATGATTCCGTAAACCTAAAACTAGATCGCGAGACTCTAGTCAAGGATCAAAAGTCCGATAACAGTTTACAGAAGTTATTCAATCTAGCTGAAACTGCAGACACAGAGAAAGTTCCAAGTTATTATATAAAAGATGACGTTTTGGTGCGCAAGTGGCGTCCTATTGATGCACCTGCTGATGAGGACTGGAAAGTAATTAATCAAATTGTCGTACCTACTCCCTACTCCAGGAGGGAGACCTCCTGCGAATTTTCACCCTCTCTTTGAAAAGGAAAAGGAGCTCTCTCGCATCCTTCGATCCATTCTCCCAAAAGAACTAGCCAAAGAACTCTCACCCTCTGGCTCAAGACTCGCTCACCTGTACGGCCTTCCAAAGACACACAAATCCCCGGTCACAATGCGGCCAATCTTATCGGCATCGGGAACTTATAATTTCAGACTGGCTAAGTGGCTAGAAGCGAATCTGAAGTCACTAACGAAAAACGAGCTATGTATCTCAGACATCTTCCAGTTCACCTCAGCCATCCAAAATTTGTCCATAGATGAGAGCTGTTTCATGGTATCATATGACGTGGTATCTCTATTTACCAATATTCCACTTGATGAAACGATTGACATTCTTTCTGATCTGGCTTTCGACAATGACTTTTTCAAACGGCAAACGGGCCTTAGTATTTCACGCCAAGCGTTCTCAACTTTGCTCCGTCTGGCCACTAAAAACCAACTATTCACCCACAATGGCAATTTGTATGAGCAGCTGGATGGCGTTGCTATGGGCAGTCCCTTGGGCCCTCTACTTGCTAACATCTTCATGAACCATATTGAGAAGAAACTGGAGTCATCTGGAAAAATTCCCCTGTTTTACCGTCGTTACATGGACGACACGATTGCATTCTGCTCGAATGAGGACGAGGCCAAACAATTTCTCCGCGACTTAAACAGTGCACACCCTTCACTACAGTTTACAATGGAGTATCCGACTGACAACAGCTTGCCATTCCTCGGGGTAAGCATAACAAAAAGTGGTTGCCGCCTCAAAACTGAAGTTTATCGAAAACCAACTAATTCTGGTCTTCTGCTTCATTTTCGAAGCCACGTGGACTTCACTTATAAGCGCTCATTGCTCAACACCATGATAGACCGCGGCTACCGTCTGTCCTCGACATGGTTATTATTCAACAAAGAATTGGACAAGTTGCGCAAGATATTCCTTGAATTATCCTACCCTACAGATCTAATAGAGTCCGCAATAAGGCGTTACCTCGACAACAAGTGTGACACTGCCTCCAGCCCCCGTGATTCCTGTCATAAAGACAATGACAATATCCGCCGTCTCATTCTTCCATTTAAAAATCAAAAGTCCAGCGACTACGTACGCCGACAATTGAAGTTACTTAACCTGCAAATTGACTCATCCATCGTCCCGGTCTTCCTAAGTCGCAGCGTGAAGAGACTTGTCTGCCGGCAAATTGACAAACCTAATATCGTAAGCTGCCATGATGTCATCTATCGCTACAAATGTGACTTGTGTGATACAAGTTATGTCGGAATGACATCTCGGCACTTGTTCGAGCGCGTCAAAGAGCACAAATACATATCATCATCCAGGCGCGGATCCAGCTTTTTGTTGAGGGGGGGGTTTGGCACTATAAAACGGCGTATACTGAAAATTTTTGGAACACAGGCGCGGATCCAGCTTTTTGTTGAGGGGGGGGTTTGGCACTATAAAACGGCGTATACTGAAAATTTTTTGGAACAGCTTATTTTCCTGTAATAAATATAATGTACTTACAAATCGGTCTTTATTAAATTCTTGATACAATGCAAAAATGATGTGAAGTATGCAATAATATTGACCTGTATTACTTCATGTACTTAATACATGTATACCAAAAATCAATAATATGAATTTCCCTTGATACGGAAGTATTAAATGAGAACATAATCTGTTGGTAATCTGTTGGAACATAATCCTTTTGAAGGTCAGAGTGTTAAAAATTGCTGTCTTACATTTGTCCTGAATGGAGATCCTGTCAATTGTTAAAATCATTTATATATCTGGATCTCTCTGCAAGAAACCACATTTAAAATGTGTTGATTGGAAAAAGTGCAGTTATAAACATGTACGCACGGATCAAACTCACCTGGGGGGCGACACTGTTTCGGTTAATGGAAACAGCCCACGGGCTTTGTTTCATAAAATCTCCCAGCGCGTTATCCCTCAGCAGGAAGTCCACAACGATGACCGCCGCAACACTTGAATTGCTTCAGTGCGAAATATTATCAGCAAATGCGTTGAACATTTTATGCACAGGCAATAAAAGCAGAACTGAAGATGCATACGACGCTGATAACCCATTAAATTAATACCATCAGCAAAGAATCGTTAAAATTCAGACCAAAGAAAATTGTGTTGATGGCGAGTTTCAATTACTTTGCTTGTTAGTGGAATGACATAATCAGCTTCGCCCTATGCCTTGCGGAATCGTTTTCCCATGTGTTAAGAAATGTGCTTGGTCAGAATAGAAGAATGCCAAGTCCAATGGATTTGAGTTTTGTTTTACACTTAAACTTCCAGTTCACTGTAGATCATCTGACATAAATTTGTATGAATGCAGGAAAAGTAGCAATTATATTAAAAGTCCTTCAACTCCGAGGGGGGGGTTTGAACCCCATGAACCCCCCCCTTGGATCCGCTACTGTCATCTATCGGCTCCCATCGCCTTAGTGCTCACGGAGACAACAATGTGTCAATGAGCAATTTTAAAGTCCTGAAACATTGCAAAACCAAATTTGACTTACTCATTTATGAAATGTTATTCATTCAAGACATCTGCCCCCAGCTAAATAAACAGCGGGACTCCATCACCGCAAAGTTGCTGACATAACCTGATCTGTTCCCTTATCCATCATCGCGAGATTTCACACCTGCCTGTACTATTTGTCATCTTATCGCCTTTCCATTCTTTAATAGTAACTTGTAACTTCATTTCTCATTCCACTGAAGATGTTTGAAGTATCAAACGAAACGTCTGGTTAAAATGAAATTTGTTTTCTCTTACTCGCTATTATTTGTTTCTAAGACTACTCCATATCGCAAAGAAATTATCAGTTTGGCACATGATCATCCCATGGCTGGACATTTAGGTGTCAGAAAAACAAGATTTCGAATAATGAAACACTTCTTTTGGCCAGGGATTATGTCAGACGTTTCTAATTATTGCAAAAGTTGCGATACCTGTCAAATTGTTGGCAAACCAAACTCAAAACCCGATAAAGCACCTCTCCAACCCATTCCGGCCTTTGATGAGCCGTTTAGTCGCGTTATTATTGACTGTGTAGGGCCTCTGCCAAAATGTAAACGCGGTTTTCAATACTTGCTCACTATTATGTGCTCTGCAACACGCTTCTCAGAAGCTATTGCACTGAGAAACATTACTGCTAGGACAGTGATAGACGCTTTGATCAAATTTTTCTCATTATTTGGTTTACCAAAAACCGTACAAAGTGATCAAGGAAGTAATTTTACTTCGAAAGTCTTTAAGCAAGTTTTACATGAGCTTAATATAACTCATTCTGTTTCTAGTGCGTATCACCCTCAGTCTCAAGGAGCTCTCGAACGATTTCACCAAACCCTAAAGAATATGCTAAGAACATATTGCCATGAAAATGACCGAAATTGGAGTCAGGGTGTTCCTTTAGTGCTTTTTGCTGCTCGAGAGACTGTCCAGGAATCTTTAGGATTCAGTCCTTTTGATTTAGTATTTGGTCACGAAGTTCGTGGTCCATTGAAAATGCTTAAAGAAACATGGCTAAAAACTGACCATGCTGAATCAAGCAGTTTACTTGAATACGTTTCCGATTTTAGGAAACGACTTCACGAAGTCCGAGACTTAGCGCGTAAAAATCTTGCTGAATCACAAAAGAAAATGAAATTCAGATACGACAAAAGTTCTTCCGAAAGACGTTTTTCTCCGGGAGACAAAGTATTGGTTTATTTGCCAATTCAAGGAGACCCATTAAAAGCGCGATATTATGGCCCTTGCCTTATAAAACAGAAATTGAGCAATCTCGATTACGTCGTAGAAACTCCCGAGCGCAAAAAGAAATCTCGTGTCTGTCACATCAATATGTTAAAAAAGTATCACGAAAGAGATTTGGAAAGTGAACCAAAACCAGTACAAGTCCTTGCCAAAAGCGAGATAGTAACTGATATACCTCAATATGACAAAGAGGATTTTACTGACATAATTCCTCCACTGAAATTAGATAATTTTATCATTCTGAGCGACTTAGATAATTATCTCTCCCATCTTGAAGATAATAAAAAATGTGATATCATTTCATTGATAGAAAAATACAAAGACTTATTTAGTAACAGCCCTAAAGTCACGAATCTGATAATGCATGATGTCGAGACTAACAACGCGAAACCTATACGACAGCATCCTTACAGAGTAAATTTCGAGAAAATGAAATTAATGAAACAAGAGATCCAGTATATGATTGAAAACGATATCATTGAGCCGAGTACAAGTGAGTGGTCTTCAGCGTGTATACTTGTGCCCAAGAGTGATGGTTCGAGTCGCTACTGTACCGACTACCGTAAACTAAATGCTCTGACTGTACCTGATAACTTCCCTATGGCTAGAATAGACGACTGTATTGACATGATCGGTAATGCTCAATATATTTCAAAACTTGATTTAATGAAAGGTTTTTGGAAAGTACCGTTAACCGATAGAGCCAAGCGTTGTTCAGCCTTTGCCACTCCTGATGGTCTTTGACAATACCGAGTAATGGCCTTTGGAATGCGAAATTCAGCTGCTACTTTCCAACGTCTTGTTAGCCAAATTATTAACGGCTTAGAAGGTTGTGCTGCTTACCTTGATGATTTAGTCATTTTCAGTTCCTCATGGGACAATCATGTTAATCAAATCGAAAATTTGATGATTAGACTAAATTCCGCCAACCTTACTATCAACTTGAAAAAGTGTGAGTTTGGAAAAGCACTAGTTCAATACCTCGGTCACGAAGTAGGATATGGTTCAGTTAAACCTATTGAATCAAAAGTTGAATCAATCTGTAACTTCACTCGTCCTACTACTAAACGAGAGTTAAGGCGTTTCTTAGGCATGGCTGGATTCTACAGACGTTTTTGTAGAAATTTTTCTCAAGTTGCTTCGCCACTTACTAACCTAACCAGTGCTAAGGTTGAATTTCTATGGACTGACGAATGCGAAAAATCATTCCAGAATATTAAGATGTTATTAACGTCTCCTCCTGTATTAAAATCTCCTGATATGAAAAAACCGTTTATCCTTACTGTAGATGCAAGTGATTTAGGAGTTGGAGCCATCTTATCACAGAATCATAACGAGGTTGATCACCCAGTGTCCTACTTTTCAAAAAAAATTTGATAGGCACCAAAAACGTTATTCAACTATAGAAAAGGAAGCATATGGCTTGATCTCAGCGCTAAAACACTTTTCTGTATACTTGAGTACTACTGCGTTTCGGACTGTCGTTCTTACCGATCATAACCCAATTGTGTTTATGGACAAAATGAAGGATAGGAATATGCGGATCCTAAGATGGAGTCTCAGTATTCAAGATTTTGACCTCGACATCAAGCACATACGAGGACGAGACAATGTGGTTGCCGACTGCCTTTCTCGCGCATGTCTTTAAAGGCAGGCATGGACTCAAGCTGCTGCTACCTCAAAACCTACGATCCCTTCAAGCCCTTCGATGTCCTACCAATCAATTCCAAATCTGCTATCCCTTCAAGCAATCCGATACCCTCAAGTTTGGAACCCAGCCTCTACGAGCCGTTGCTGCAGTAAAGTTTTGTTACTGATCACTGATTTGACTCTGAATAAAAATTCACGCTGAATTTTTATTCATTTAGAGCGTTGGAGGTGTGACGCATTCTCATTTCTCAATTATCTGCTGCGTCATCACTTTTACATACCGCAACGAAGGTCAAGTGAAGTTTCACTCCCGCGCGCGCTTACCCATGCCGCAACGAAAGACACTGGGATGACATCGATTGTTCCCCTCTCAACTGACTTTAAAAAGCGCCAGCCAAGAGCGCTCGACGCCCAATATCTTGCGTATCGTGAGACGAGAACCGGCGTATTTCTCTTAGCGTGGCTGATTGAGCGGCAACGCCGACAAGCCGAGACGCACCAACACGCCTAGCGCACGAACTGGCTCTGGAGGACCAGCGCGCTCTCATTCTCTCTCCCGTTGTCTTAGTCAAGCCTGCTGCTGTCAAGTACCGAACTGTGTCGCTGCTATACGAACTGTGAACGCCTAACTTGCCCTTTTAAGGGCTGCTTTGTGTTATTGCTTGTACCACTGGACCCTGTCATCGGGGAACGTATGTTTTTGTCCTTTAATAAAGTATAAGTCATAACATAGAAATGTATATGATATTCAAATCGCACTCATGCAACTAACAATAAATCTTTTTAAATTAGGCCTAGGTTTTCTATAGAGACAGTATTTTGCATTCTAAGCTTTATTGTTTTGTCTTTTCCAACACGGAAAAGATTGGCCCTAATTCTGGGATTTAGTATGCGTTTTAAGGGACTATAAGCCACAGAAGCGGCTTATTTGTATTCGTACAGAACCCAATTGCGATGTGTGTATATGTAACTTTGGAACATAGATATAGGCTATTGATCCGACGTTGACTAGAATTGAAATTGACCAAGGTCGCAGCACTGACGAGGGATAATATATTATTCACGTATTTCAAGACTTTTTCAGACTTTCATCGCATTCAAAACTTCATCTGCGAATACAACGGCGATCATGATATGAGGTGTGCTTTTATCTTTCATCTCATCATTTCTTTCATCATGGTCATCTTACTTTCCCTGTTGCTCACATTAATGTCCTAATATTGTATGTAACATATGTATATTGTTTGTACCCACCAGATGGGCAATAAACATTTTGAGGGAGAGAGAGGGCTGCACATATGAATTTGTCATTGTATGAAAACCTAGAAGTGTCACTGAAAAATGTATGGCCAGTTTACAGCGTTTCTTGTTCATAGTGATACTGTCTGTGAGAAAATGAAGTTTTGAAAACACAGCAAAAATCGACTTATTTCTTTATAATTCAGATAATGAAAGAACTAATATTATTTTGGCTACTTTTGGCTCTTACCCATTTTAGCTTTTTTCAAGCATTAACGTGTACAGCACTGTCCGTTCAATAAAGAATCAGTTTTGCTTCCATAATAAGGCTAAAATGTGATAATGATCCTCCTTTACAAAAATAGCTTTTAGTAGCAAAGCTTTTAATGTGGTGAAAAAATTACAATGCACATCAGATAAAACCGATAAAAGCTTTTGTGTACATTCTATATTGGATTCTTTTATTTGTGTACATTCTATATTTTGTGTACATTGGAATAGTTGTCATTCTGACGTAAAAACCTAAGGCTCTTTTATTAGTGATGCATGATCTACCTCACTTGACTTTAATTTTCTATCTCACGAATACTTGAAAATATCTATGTATTTCGGAATATTCAAATAAAGATGTCAAAGGTCAAAATTTTAGCCTGATTTTCTAGTTGGAAGCATGGCAGGTAAAGGAATGTTCTCAGTCACATTGCAAATTATAAAATGGCATTCTTCCTGCTCAATTTTCTAGCACTATTTTCCCTGATTTTTTCAACACTATGCATCGTATCTGAATCTTCAATTCTATACTATTTGTCTAAAACTAAAGCAATCTGAACCAAATTGCTGGTTACATGTATGTCTGATCATCATCTTGTAGAATACATAAGTTAAATGTATGAATGTGATCTGATGCATTTGCGAATCGTCTAACAAAGAGCAAAGAAAATGCCTCTTAAAAAAGCTCTGTGAGGCGATATTTCTTGACACTTCGTATCAATAAAAAGTTTCGTTTTGATATTTGATTTGGTATCGATAAAAATAGGAATATATACATGATGTCGCTAGTGATTGTTATCACAACGTACTCGTGTATGTATAGTAATAGATGCATTATATCATTTCATCTATATAATAATAATACTAATAATAATAATAATAATAATAATAATAATAATAATAATAATGATATCTTTATTGCTTCACATGGTTACAGTCGGTGAACGCATTACAAAGGTGCAAGATCATAGAATACAAAATTTTATAAATGAACAACGAAAGCGTTCAGTTTTTGCGAATGGTGGACGCAAAGTGCACTGAGAACGAATTAGTCGACAATTATGTGGTTGGAACATAACAGACAAGGGGTGAGAAGACGACCCCTCAATTGATGAAATCATTTTGTAACACATCTTTGTGGCAACTTCGATGAATGAAGGAAACTCATTCGAATTGATAATCCTAAACACTCGCTTCTCCAAGCGCATTATTTTATTGAATAGATAGTAATGTACATTGTAAACTAATTCATGAATTATAATCTTGTCCTCGTGCAATTTTCTATTCACGCGTTACGCATGCTTGCTTCATTTGCTTTTCAGTGAATGTCATTCTTACATCAAATATACAACTTTCTAAGCTTGCTTAAATCTAACATATGCGGAAGTTAATAAAATTTGAATCGATTGCCAATCAGGAGCAACAAAATATTAGTTTAGTTCAACGATTTTTCAGGGATAATTTTCACACATGTAGTGTATAACATAATAAATGCAAGAATAAATGATTTAGGCCTAATGCAATTTTATTTTTTAACTTCATTTGACTAAGAAATGTAAATTTGAAATTTAGTCTGAGGGCCTCAACTTAACTAATCATCTCTCTACGAGTTAAATAGGTAGCACTAAAAAGGATAGTCAAGAATTATAACAAAAAACATAATCGTTTCAATTTTTTAGAACCTTAGGCATTTGTGGTACATGAACTTTGACTATCAGATAATTTTGATGAGGTTGCATGTCTATTTATCATGTGACAAGTGCTCTAATGCACTTGAATCTTCAAAACAAATCTTAACAGCAATTTTGATACTACCAGGCCTCTACCTAGATAAACCTAGAATCTTGAATGAAAACTAAACTTAATGACAACAGAAAAGGAAATTGCACTCACATAATTCACCCTTGTGAGTCAGGTGGTCAGGTGGGTCAAAGATGTGGTGGGTCAGGTGGGTCGTGGGTCAGGGTACCCTGTGCGTCCGGTGGGTCGTGGGTCATGTTTTCGTGAAAAGTCGGTGGGTCAGGTGGTCGTGGGTCACATATGCCGTGGGTCAGGTGGGTCATGGGTCAAGTTTCGTTGACCCACTTCCAACTCTGCCTAGAAAATGTAAATATCCATAACTATTAGGCAATTGTGTTGTGAATATAATTCTAAAAAGTGAATATAAATTGTTGTGAATACAAATTCTATACAAGTATGTGGGAGTTACTTTGTATAACTTTACCTGCATTCGATCTTGTTTTCTGTGTTGTGATTTTATAATGCGTTCAAGGAATATGTGAATTTGTTCTTGCGATTATTACATCGCAAATTAACAATGAACAAACACATTTGTGTGAAACAACCTCGGGATAACCCACTATCCCTCAGCTTATATTTCATAGCGTCAGTAGCTGCACTGCATCCTTAAACAGTTCACTCATTTATCTGTTGCATGTGTACATTAAGGGAAAGAAGTTTCCGTAGAAATAGAGACTACATCTCAAAGAATAAAGAAGACTTATCTTCTCGGATAAGATTTCAATCAATAAGAAGCTGTCTTAGCGATATTTAATATTCTTAACGTTTTCCGAGGAAAGCGAAAATTCTGTTGCAATTATCTCTATTGTGCTACAATATTGCTATGCATCTAGTAAAGGACGCACGGCTTTCGATTTCTATCGCATGCCTTCTTTATGGTAGTGACCGCCGAGTAGAGCATTTTTCGGGACCTGGATCCGTCTGTACTCATGAGTAGCCTTCTCGCACCCGTGAGCACCTTATTTTACCCACCCGTGCGAGCAAGAAGCTTACCCGTGCGCACCCGTACTGTGAGTAGCCGACCCGTTCTCACTTGTACCCCCACATATATATATTGTACATATATAATTTTTGTACCAACCGGCTTAAAATTTTGCTGAAATATATAAAGAGCCATTTTTTTGTACTTACTAAAAAAACCGTGAAAATAGCGTAAAGTGGAGAAGCGCTTTTATGTGATTAAGTCTTTACAAATTCATGATGCTGAATGAAAGTTATACCATGCATAGAGCTTATGATTGAAGAACTGTGACATGCTTATAATAAAGCTGCTGCCATCGTTGTGATGAAGTCGGAACTGTTCGAAATGGGCCTTGACTGGCAATGCGAGATGTCAAAGGGAATGTGTTGAATGTGACACGTTGAAATGGTTAGAAACATGGTCTTGCGACAATAATCCAGCAGCAGGAATCGAGAGCAATCACATTAGAACTGCCCGCATGCAATGAAATGATCACGTCTCTTGACTCTCTCAAGGTTTTCCTGTAGGCCCAACCATAGAGTAGGGATATATAGGTTGAGTGCCGACTCAAACAAGTATCTGTATACAGTGAAAATTTTTATATCAAAAGATTCAGTTTTTTGCGGAGATTACGTTCCCGTGGTCCAAAAAATTATTTGAGCAGTTTCAAAAAAGTCAAAATCTTGCCAATCTAAATACTACAGAGATGACTCCCCGTTGTAAGTAGTATAAAGCAAGTTGGATATCAAAAGGAATGAATATTTGCTAATAAGCATTCCAACTAAGAGGAAATTGAGCTGATTATCAAAGGAATTTCATGCTCCGTATAATAATGGAGGTCTTCATGAAAAAGTCGCGATATTATCCGTGCTTTCTTGGCTGAAATGTCAAGTTTTTAATTTAATTTTCACCGGCTTGATTTTAAGATTCACTAAATTCATGTTGCCAATTTAGCAGGTCATCGAGCTGCCAATTTAACAAACATTACCTCACCAAGGCTGTCAGACACGGACTATCTGCAAAATAATGTCATTTCCTTCTGCTGTATGCTATCATGATCAGTCAATTTCGTTGTAATTTCTTCAAAACTGTATAAATGCGCATATCTCACATTTGGAAACAATTCCGACTGTATCTCCTTTGATTTCATTTAATAAAATCGAAAGTGTATACACATTGGGGATATAATAAATGCGGAGTTACCACTCTACCTTATATACCTACTCTATGGGCCCAACGTTCTGAACAGTTCAACAGATAAATGAAGCGGTTGTGGAACAAGATAATGAAGTACTTACAGTTATCAAGTGATTATTGATTGTGCAATGTTACTCAAAAGACAATCGAAAAATCAAATTTAGAATCTCCGTGATTCCTTTAAGCCATTGCACTCCGCAATTTGAAGTCATTTTGTTTATAACAATCAATTCGCAAATAGACTTCATATGCACATGTTCATAGTATACATGTACTTTTGTATGTGTACGAAAATGCTCCTACGACAAGTACTTTAACGGGTGCAAATACTTTTGAAGTAATATTATATTTCAATAACTGAAAGACAACAGACATTCTTGCAAAGCATGGATGATTATACATCCAAGAAGATGTCACAAAAAGTTGTCATATATCCAATCTAGCTTTATAGAAATAGCAGAGATTAAATAAGTTTGCTATTGAGACAAAGGTCAACGTTGGCATATGAACTGAAAAGTAAGAGAACTTAGTTTTTGTTTTGCATCAATGGAAAATAGATGTGCCGCTAGAAATCGTTTAGCTACTTACCTATAAGCTTAGCATTGTCATCAAATATCTTTTCTTCCTTTTATGTATCAAAAAGGCAACATCATCGCACATCATAAGGGATGAAAAATCAGATAACACGCTATACAGAAATTGATCATAGGTTTCTTAAGAAGGCATCGCACGATGCTAATTTGAGAAGTGTACGGAACAAAATAATTTACAGCCTTTATTGCAAATTGACGTTTTATAGTAAAGTCAGCCAAACAACATTTCGTGCAACAACTAAATGAATCATCGAAATGGCTAATCTTTTTACCCTTTTACTCTCATCTACGAAACGATATGTGATCAATGACACCCTGGAGATTGTGTGATTTGTCCAGAATGATGTATACTATTCCTCCTTAAGTTTGATATATTCCTGAGCAAACATTTCCCCTATGACGATGTTGATAAACTGCAGAAAATAGAAGTATTTGTCTTTCCTCAAGGACGAGAGCTCCAGGCATTCTGAGAGCAGTACGTGTAAATTTTGCCCTAGAAAGTTAGAATGCATTATTCAAAAGATTTTGTTCTGAGTATGTACTTACCTCAGGAAGAAGAATTTATCTTAAACACTTGAGAAAGTAATAACTTCATAAAATGATGGATAATCTTTCATGAAACCAGATGTTGCTATCTGATTCTGTCAGTGAAATAGCAGAATCCATAAGTATTCATTTCATAGCGAATCGTGAAATTTAGCCACTTATGCTCCCAAAATTGTATCAAACAAGCATGATAGTGTAATATGTGAGCTTGCAAGATTATGTTTGGATAATGTCATTCTTATGACACTTTGTATAGTATATGACTCTCTGTTTCCAACAATGGACAAGTTCTATCCAAACTTGGAACAACTAATTGCAAAAATGAGAAATAAAGCGTTCAAGAGATAGGAACTAATCTGCATAATTAAAAAAACTTTTCGTACATTCCATTGTGGATCAGAACTGCTTGTAAAATCTATGATTAACTAAATGAAAGGATTTCTAATCAATCTCTCAGGATATTTACATTTATTTGCCTGATTTGCTGCTTCCGTTTCCTATAGGGACACATCGTCTTCCATTAGATTTGATAGCTGGGTTTTAAAAGTGTTGTAGTGTATTTAGTTATAAGAATTCAATGTTTTGCTTTTTTGGTTGAATTCTTCATTACCTTTAAAAGAAGAGAGTTTAATAATGCTGCTTAATGCCGAGATATCGAAATTTGATGTTTCCTCGAATTTTATCACAACCATGTTCATAACTGGATAGTACATTATAAAGAGATCCATCAGCTGTCAAAGTGCCACACTGGCTAAAATATTTAATAGTATATGTAGTGATACTGCTTGAGTAAGCATGTTCTTTAAGCTGTTGGTAATGGAGTCTACTATGCTACATTGAGAGAGAGGGAGAGAGAGGGAGAGAGAGGTAGAGAGGGAGAGAGAGAGAGAGAGACGCTTCAAGTCTTAATTGGAGGACGGTTGACTACACGGGTTGAAGTCTAATTTCCTAATAATTTCTCAATCACATTCCAGAATGTCTGCAGCTAGTCCCGTGACCAGTCAGCCCAAATCACCCCTTCATTCATCTTCATCCTCATCTCAACATCCTGCTTTCATTACCTCCAAGGTCATATGCACCAGCTGCACACAACCAATTGACGATCAGTTTTTTCTTGCATGCAGAAAGTGCGAAGCGAGTCTTCATTATTCCTGTACTGAATTGCCGTACTACGAACTTGTAAAATATGTGAAAGAAAATTTGTATAAAAGGAAGTACACTTGCGTGTAATGCATCAAGAAAATCCATGCACAAGACTATGCAATGATCGAAGAAAATGCAAAAAATACTGTGGCAAAGATCAATTAATTACAGAGTACAAGAGGCGAATTCAAATCATGGAAGGAGAAATTGATGACCTGAAGAAGTCAGCACAAGTTTCAAATATCCAAAGAAGTGAAATGAAAGATGAAGCTGAGAGACAGAACGAAGAATTGGTGATAATGCAAAGAAAGAACACAGATCTTCTTCAAACAATCGCAGTTTATGAATCACAACTAACTGAATATGAAGAGAAGGAAAGCAACGGTCAGAACAACAGCAGCAACAGCAACAACAACAAGGAAAAGGAAATAAAGAACAGTGACATTGAAGAAATGATTAAGCTTGTCGACGCACACAGACAAAACACGAGTTCGGAAATAGCAGTGTTAAGGCATGTCATCGATGACCTGAAGACCAGCATGCATAAAAGTTTGAACAAGCAAGAAGAAAACCGGCCGATGTACCATCAGACTGCACCAATGTCGACATACCAACAATCTCCACCAATGAGACCGTATCAGCCAAGACCCTATCATTCGAGACCGTACCATCAGCAACAACGACGACCGCCGCCAACCTGTCATTCTTGTGGCCGAAGAGGTCATATAGCAAGAAACTGCTATTCAAATCGACCACAATGGTACCCACCACAATATCAACACTACCAGCAGTACCAACCGCCTTACAATCGGCGTTACCAACCACAGCAGCAATTCAATCAGCAAAACTTCTAACCGCCAATCGGATACCATCAGCCTATCGCTCCAACTATGGCTCAAGGACATTATCCTAACTTTAATCAAATTGGTATGCAACAGCAGCAGTTTATTTAACGGAAGTGACCGAGGAGAGGAGACAGAAAAAAGTGAGACTCAAATCCAATTGATAAAAATATTTTACACAAACATAAATGGACTAAATATCAGTAAAATTGAAGACATTAATAAGATTAATTGTAATGTGGATATAATGTGCTTCACCGAAACACACCTAACAGAATGCAACAATTTAACAATAGACCAATACAATATCATAGAAACATCTAGAAAAACTAAAAATAATCTAGGGCGCCATGTTAAAGGAGTCAGCCTATATCACAAAAAGGACAATTTAAATATAGAAAAAATTGTATCTGAAAATGGAGACATGATAATAATTGAATTGTCAAACAAACAATGGAAGGAAATAAAAAGAATGCATATGATCTTATGTTATAGAGAAAGCAGAGAATCCAAGTATACAGATAAAGAATACCTAGATAAAATAAAAAACTATATAGAAAAATTCAAAATGAAGCATATAATTATATTGGGAAATTTGAATAATAGAATAGGTAATTTAAATGATAACGTATGTATAGATCTTCCATCAAGAAATTCCGAAGATTTAGTTGTAAATAAGCAAGGAAGAGAACTGATTAATTTCTGTAACGAAACATCTCTCATTATTGCGAATGGAAGGTATGAAAAAGGTGAACACACTTTCTGCAGACTATAAAATGAAAAATGTCACAAATCGGTCATAGACTACTTAATACTATCAGAATCATTATTAAAAAATTTAGCAACATTTGAAATATTGGAACCTCAATTATTTACTGACCACAGACCGATGGTAATAGAGATAAACATATCTTTAAATACTGTTGCTAATTTTGCACAAATGAATCATGAGACACGGATCATGCCTTTCAAATGGTCTGCTAATTATGATATTGAAAAATTTCATCAAAATATTTCTGGTAAAGGCACGAATCTTTTAAAAGAAATAATAGATAAGAATTTAAATAAGGCAGAAATTTATGATAAATTGATTGACGTCAATAAGAAATCATTATCTACCATGACAAATCCTGATAGACAAATAATTTATTCCAATGAATTAAGATTTCTCAGAAAAACATATAAACAGATTGTTGAGAAATATAAAACTGATAAATCTGAGCAAAATTTACACATGTTATTGCATGCAAAAAGAGAACTTAATAAAAACATCAAAAAAGAAAAGAATACATTGAAACAAGCGAAATTAAATGAACTGCAAACAGCAAAAGCTAATAACGACGTTAAACGATATTGGGAGCTACTAAATAAGAATAAGTCTAAGAAAAACACTAAAGACAAAACTTCATTGTCAGCTCACGCTTTCAAAGATGATCTCCAGAAAAGGGATGCTGATATAAAAAATATAAATGATAATCGAAACTGCATAACTGCTATACACAAAACTCTACTTGCCAGAAGTGACGACAGTATAAACCAAACTATAACAATAACAGAAATTGAAAATGCGATAAAGAGGTCAAAAACATCAAAATCCAGTGGCCCAGACGAAATTGTTTACGAAATGTTAAAGAATGACAAGAACCAAAGTAAGATCCTGCATATTCTTTTCAATGAAATATTGATTGATCATCAAACTCCGTGGCATTCCAGTTGGATAATCCCCATTTTTAAGAAGGGAAATAAAAATAGTGCTTACTCCTATCGATGTTTGAACTTATCATCGTGTATTGAAAAGTTATTGACCAAAATATTAAATGAAAGATTAAATGTTTGGCTCGACAAAAATGCAATATTACATGAATCTCAAACAGGTTTTAGGAAAGAGTATTCGACAGTTGACAATATCTGGATCTTAAAAGAAATAATACAAATATATAAAAATGATAAGAGACCACTCTACGCCTGCTTTGTTGATCTTTCGAAAGCATTTGATTCTGTTCAAAAAAGTAGACTGATAAATAAGTTAAGATGCATGATGCCTGATGGTGACTTTTTGCTGTTACTGATACATATTATAAAATACAAAACATATAAAGTGCTGTTTAATGGTTTAGAAAGTGACGAATTCCAGGTGGAACACGGTGTTCCATAGGGAGATAGTTTATCGCCTACCCTGTTTTGTATTTACATGAATGACTTTTTAATGGAACTTGATAGAAGTATCAATAAGCTTGATCCGATAAATATAAGCAATTTGAATCTGGCGGCGCTCATATATGCCGACGATATTTTACTCATGAGTGAAACGCAAACTGGCATCATCACGCAGATTAAGCTTCTTCATCAATACTGTGAAAGTAACAGCCTAAAAATCAACTACAATAAAACAAAGATAATTAATGATTTTTAATGAAACTGAAAAATATGAGAAGCTGCATTTAAACGATGAGGATGATATATTGCCAATCGAAGTTGTGGATGAATATAAATATTTAGGTTATTGGATTACAAAGAATGATAGAAAGCACATAGAAGAGCTAACGAAAAAAAGAAAAGCATCATCGTACGTCACCGCCAAAATGTTGAAGGAATTTGACAATGTAGATGGTAGGATATTGACAGAAACATTTGAAATGTTGACGATATCGAAAATACGATATGGCGGTGAACTGTTTTTCGATAAAAATTTAGCTGATCTAAATCGTGTGATTATGCAATTCTACAAGAGATTTCACCATTTGAGAATAACTACACCAAATTATTGCGTTATCGGTGAATTCGGTGTCAAACCAATAGAATTTTATTGCTATCAATCAGCAATAAATTATTTTCTTAAGCTAAATGTAAATAGTGACACACGATTAATCACACGAATATTCAAAAATATACAATGTGATATAAGCCACAAATCTTATCGTAATACATGGTGTGATCGAATGCACAGTTTATTTGACAAAATCAAATTCAAAGACTTGCAAGAATTGGATTGCAGTGGAAAGTCTAAAAAAATAATTAACAATGCTCTAACGGAATTCTTTAGGATGGAATGGATTGATAGTGCCAAACATAGCAGTAAAAGTTTAAATTATTTAGGACTATGTAGATTTCAATGTGACCTAAAACAATATTTAACCCTTACTAGTGACAAAACTAAAATTAATAATATCATCAAAATCAGAACAGGAAATCACACACTAGCAGCAGAAACTGGAACGTATCATAACCGCAGTACATATAAAGATTATAATTGTAAATTATGCGAACATGATGAGATTGAAGACATCTTTCATGTTGTGTGTCCATGCTATGATAATGTAAGAAGCTCCTTAATTCCAAATGTTAAAGATATTTCACGAACGGATTTCTATGATTTTATGAATTCATTAACAATCAGACACCTAAAGCTAGTTAGCGAATATATTGATAGAGCGATGGACATCAAAAACAAAAGAACATAGACAGTGAACTGCAGTAGGACGACCACATGTTTAATTTTGTGTTTACGCTATGATCAACCATAGACTTTGGATCAACAATGATGGCAGAATAGAAATCTACGATATATGAAACAATGAGAAAGACATGACATTTGGTAAGATATCAATGATATGAAACATCGCCGTCTAAATGCAGAATGAAATCATAGATAGCGGATAATAACCTGAATGCGCGAATATCAACATGATTGACTTTTCTGATCAATATGCGCAGACCGTGTATAGATTAAATTAAATGTATGCAAATTGGAGGGAGAGGGGGAGGGAGAGGGGGAGGGAGGGATTGGGGGAAGGAGGGAGGGAGAGGGGGAGGGAGGGAGAGGGGGAGGGAGAGGGAGGGAGGGAGAGGGAGGGAGGGAGAGGGAGGGAGAGGGAGGGAGGGAGGGAGGGAGAGGGAGGGAGGGAGGGAGAGAGAGGGAGGGAGGGAGAGGGAGGGAGGGAGAGGGAGGGAGGGAGGGAGAGGGAGGGAGGGAGAGGGAGGGAGGGAGAGGGAGGGAGGGAGAGGGAGGGAGAGAGGGGTCAGCAGGGGCCATACCAACAACAACAGTGGAATAATTTTGGTGCACAGCAGCAGTTTTAACGAAAATGAAGGAGGAGAGGAGACGGTAACATCTGAGGCAGAAGTGAGACTAAAAGCGAAACAATCCGACTATTTTGTGCTAACATCAATGGATTAAACATTAATAAAATTAAAGACATTAATATGATCAAAGATACATGTGATGCCGATATAATATGTTACACTGAAACACACATAACTGAATATGATAACCTAACAATTGACCAATTCGACTTAATAAAAACGTTCAGCAAAACTAAGAATAATCTTGGCCGACAGATCAAGGGAATTAGTCTGTATCATAAAAGTGAGGGAATAAGTATCGAAAACTTAATTAACGAAAATGGAGATATGATAATAGTAGAAATGAAAAACAAAAAGTGGAAAGATGTTAAAAAAATACATTTGATATTTTGTTATAGAGAATGCAGAGAATCCAAATATGCCGACAAAGATTACCTTTATAAATTGAAAAAATACATTGAAAAATTCAAAATGCATCATATAATCATGTTGGGAGATCTAAATAGCAGAATTGGTAAAATTAATGATAACGAACATTTAAATCTCCCAATAAGAAGCTCTAAAGATTTAATTATAAATAAGCAAGGTCGGGAGCTAATTAACTTTTGTAATGAAACATCGCTTATTATAGCTAACGGGCGATATGAAAACGGCGAACATACTTTCTGCAGGCTCCAAAACGACAAATGTTGTAAATCCGTTATAGACTACCTGATATTTTCTGAATCTATGTTGAAGTATTTAGAAGCCTCCAGAATAATGGAGCCAAAAGTATACACTGATCATAGGCCAATGGAAATTGATATAAAAATTGCGTTAAAATCAACCGCAACTAAGTTTCCAGATAAGAATTTTAATCTACAAAATAATCCTAACAAGCGCATCGCTCCCTTCAAATGGAAGACGAACTATAATTTTGTAAAGTATAGCCAAGCTATTTCAGACAAAGGATTAAAACTTTGAGGAAATTGCAAGTAAACAATTAGATGAAACGGAGATTTATGATAAGTTAGTCATGGCTAATAAGGAATCATTGCAAGCTACAATGATTGCTAATGGCCAAACAATATATACTGAGGAAACAAGATGTCTAAGAATCACACATAAACAAAATGTTGAAATGTATAAATCAGATCAATCTGAAACAAATTTAAGCTTATTAATGCAAACGAAACGGGAACTTAACAAAAACATGAAATAGGAAAAGCGAAAGCTACAACGAGTGAAGCTAAATGAATTAAGTGAAGCAAGAGCAAATAACGACCTCAAAAAATATTGGGAATTACTTAATAAAAACAAACCTAATAGAAGCGCAAAGCATAAAACTACACTTAAATCTCTATCGTTTAAAGAAAATATAAAATATAGAGATAAAGAAATCAAAACTCTTAATTTTGATCGAAATAGAGACTCTTTTCATAATCAAAGGAACTCACTTAGAGACGATAACACTTTAAATATGGATATTACGACAGCGGAAGTAGAAAATGCGATAAAAAATTCAAAAATTCAAAATCCAGTGGCCCAGATGGAGTAGTGTACGAAATGCTGAAGAATGACCCGAACCAAACACAAATTTTGCTTGCTCTATATAATCAAATAATAAACGACTATGCTGTTCCATGGCATTGTGGCTGGATCACCCCCCTTTATAAGAAAGGTGATAAAAATAATGCCAACTCTTATCGATATCTAAATTTGTCCTCATGCATCGAAAAGTTATTGACAAGAATATTAAATGATAGATTAAATTCATGGATAAGTATAAAATATATATGACAAGTATAAAATATTGCATGAATCCCAAACTAGTTTCAGAAAAGGGCATTCTACTGTTGACAATATCTGGGTTCTTCAACAAACTGTTCAAATATACAAGAATGAAAAGAAGCCACTGTATGCATGTTTTGTAGACCTTTCAAAAGCTTTTGACACTGTAAAAAAGAGCAAATTAATAGAAAAGTTGAAATACATCATACCCAAAGGTAAATATTTATCATTATTAGAAAGTATTATAAGAGACAAAGAATATAAAATTCTCTTCAATGGAGAAGAAAGTGTCAACTTTCATTTAGAACATGGCATTCCTCAAGGAGATAGTCTATCTCCCACCTTCTTTTGCATATACATGAATGATTTTTCAAATGAATTGTACGAAGATATTTATGAATTTCACCCAGCAAAGATTACTAATACAAATTTAGCTGCACTTATATATGCTGATGATATTTTGTTGCTGAGTGAATCACAAGCTGGCATTATTAAACAAATAAAATTTCTCCATAAATTTTGTGAAACAAACAGTTTGAAAATTAATTATGATAAGACAAAAATAATGATATTTAATGAGGCAAAAGAATATGATAAGCTAATTTTGAACGATTGTATCACGCAAAATGAAGTTGTAAAGACATACAAATACTTGGGTGTTTGGATTTCAAAATCCGATAGAATACATATTGAAGATTTAGCAAAAAAAGGAAAAGCATCTTCATACGTAACCGCCAAAACTCTGAAAGAATTCAATACTGTTGATGGCAAAATATTGACGGAAACATTAGAAATGTTGACTATATCGAAAATGAGATACAGAAGTGAATTGTTTTTTGACAAAATTTTAGGTGACCTACATCGTGTGATTATGCAGTTTTACAAAAAATATCATCATTTGCGAATAACAACTCCTAATTATTGTATTATTGGTGATTTTGGTGTTAAACCAATAGAATACTATTGCTATAAATCGGCTTTAAATTACTTTCTCAAATTAAATAGAAATGATGATGATAGGCTAATCACACGAATATTCAGAACCATTAATGAAAATAGAGACCATGCATTATTTCGCAATACGTGGTGCAATAGAATACATAAATTGTTTCAAAAAATTAACCTGCAAGAAATGCAAAACATGGAATGCAGTGGAAAGTCCAAAAAAATGATTGAAAATGCATTGAAAGAATATTTTAGGAAAGAATGGATTGATAGCGCTAAACATAGTGAGAAAGGATTAAGCTATTTAGAATTGTGCAGATTTCAGTGCGAATTAAAAACAAACCTAGCAGTAAGTAACAGCAAAACTAAAATAGAAAATATTCTCAGATTAAGAACTGGAAATCACACCCTGGCAGCAGAAGTTGGAACGTATCAAAATCGTAGCACTTATAAAGATTGTGTTTGTAAATTCTGTGATCTGAATAAGACTGAAGATATATATCATTTCGTTGTTGAATGTCCTTGCTATGACAATGAAAGAAATGCTTTAATTCCACACCTGAAAAATGCTATGCGATCAGATTTCTATGCGTACATGGATTCTCTAACGATAAGAGAGATCAGAACGGTAGACGAATATATCGAAAAAGCAATGTATATTAGAACCATAGATAGCTGAGTTAGACCAACCGATCTCTGAAAGTCAACACGATTGTTAAAGGACTTTCATCAGAAAGCATTTATGGAAAGATGAAATTGAACCTGAAATCATAGATAGCGGAATGTAGACATTACTGTTCGCATGACTTCATCCATTGCGGTGGACATGATTGACCTATCTGATCAATATGAGCAACGTGATTGTATCGGAGACAATAGAAATCAAATGCATTACTTTATCAGATTGCTATGATCATGCGAAATGACCAAATGATGACACCTTGATAATGGATAGGAGGGACAATACATTGATAACACGAATGTCCTGCTACTTTGTCTCTTATGAGTCTTAATCAGATGCAACTGTAGCAGAACAGTCAGCTGTATGAGTCACTCGTGACAAATTTACATCGGAGAACTGTGACATAACTGGTGGTGCTGTTATGATTCCTCAACATTTTCTAACTACATTTCAGGTATGTATACTGAATGTGATCCACTATAAATGATACATGAACAATATCAATTGTTATTAAAAAAACCGTTCTCCGATTAAATAACAAGACGTTAGAGTTAATAATCTGCTGCTGGGTGTGATGTGCAAATAATACCGCTTAATAATTGTGATTAATAACCTGAAGTATTGCTCTGAATTATATCAACGAATGTATTGACAACAAAGTGATGCATATTTTGTCTCCTCTCCTACATGTGTATTGAACTTTCATCTTTTTTGTGCATGATTCATCGACACATCTAAGTCTCATCGTTAACCTCATTTGTAAATATCTCAGTACTTTTTCAGACATTCATTGTTATATTTTATGGATATCAACGGCGATAGTGGTGCAGTTGTTTTTAACTTTCATCTCACATCCCCATTGTCATCTTTCATCTTCTGCCGCGCAACTAAATAAATGTAATATGTAATAATGTAAATGTATTTGTTTGTCCCACCTGTTGGGCAATAAACATTTTTGAATTTTTGAATTTGAATTTTTTGAATTTTGAGAGAGAGAGACATATGTATATATTGAATTAAATCACAAATGGGAATCAGAAGTTGCACATCAATTTCATCGTAAAGAAGTTACTGATTACATAAAATTAGAGGTGATGACTGATCAGTCATGTCATCTTCCAATTAATCATGATAAGTGGATGATTTTAAAATACACACCTTTGGAAAGAGTTTCGGCGCTTTGAAATTCTACAATAAGGATAAGGTGCGCAGATTCGATCACTGGGTAAGTCTCTTGGAGATAAATACCTGATGGAAGTTTCGGTAGTCTCTATTTGATCAAGCAATTTCAGAGCAGCAGATGTTCTTCTCTGATCCAAGTCAAACACTCGCGCACGGTTTTTGATTTTGTAGCAACGATTCTGGATAACCTGCAACCTTGAGGAACCTCCTTTCGACAGACCGATGAAAGCTGGACAAGCGATCTCGATGAGGGAACGAATCAGCACATTGTAAATCAAAATGAATTGCTCTGTGGTCGTAAGCGATTTCATGCGTCTCAAGATGTACATCCGTTGCGAACACTTTCTCTCCAATAAGTCGACATGTGACTTCCAACCCAAGGAATCATTCAGCATGATGCCTAGAAACCCCATCGTCCCCTAACAGTCTATGTTGCTTATATAAGTTTTAATATTCACGACATCTTTAAAGCTTCCACGGTAATGAATTAAGCCAGTCGTTTTAGCCACGTTCAGACAAAGATTTGACTTTCCAGCCCACTGAGAAATGTTTTCTATTTCCAAATTCACTCGCTGAACATTCTCAACAGCATGCAGCTTTCTCACGCCTACAATGATGCAAATGTCGTCGACGCACACAGTAGTCAATTAAAGTCAAGCTATTCTATTTGAGTTGTATTTCCCAAACAAATCAATCACATCAATCCCTTTTGGACTCATAAGCATCTTTGCAGTAGATTCAACCCATAGAGTAGGGATATATAGGTAGAGTAACTGTATACAGTGTAAATTTTTTTATCAAAGGATTCAGTTTTTTGCGGAGATTACGTTCCGTGGTTACCTGCGCAGGCATGCACCTCTGCGTTGGTGCGATGATGATACCATCAAGTAAACTGCGCAGACAATTTCTGTGGAACACATTGATGCGACGAGAAAATGACTCAGTGAGTTCCCAAGCTTCGCTGCCGCAAAGCAGGACTGGAATAACGCAGGTGTTGAGAAGGCGTAGCTTTGTCGCAATTCTTATTTTGCCGTTTCGCCATAAGTGGTTGAGACGTCCGAAGGTTGCACAAGCGAGCAGAAGACGGCGATCAATTCCCGTTGTGGATGAGCAGTCACTTGAGAGCTTAATACCAAGGTAGATGACTCGTCTACTGTATCGACTTGTTCTGCCATAACATTGAGTTGAGGCGGAGAAGGCAAAAAGTCAGACAGGGACTGCACTTTCGTTTTCGCCCAGTTTATGGACAGACCAAGGGTTGACGCTTCTTCTCCTGAGACCTCCAGAGCACTGGAAATGGTGTCAATCTTGGATGCGAAGATAACTACGTCGTCGGTGTGACAAAGGTCTGAAATGCGAGTGATAGTCGACCCCAAGGTTTGCACACTTTAAGATGGCATCCGAAATCTAGAAGTCAATCGCTATGTTAAAGAGGTTGGGCGCATCTACACAACCTTGGAGAACACATGAGGTCTTGAAAGTGCCAGAAAGGTTCCCGTCAGACCGCACTCTGCAAGTTGTGTTGGAATACAGTTCATGGATGTTGGATATATACTTGGGTGGTGCACCAATACCTTTAAGCAGGAACCAGAGTACATTTCGATCCACCGAGTCGAACGCCGATTTGAGGTCTATATAAGGGCGAGAATGACGCTATATGACGGTATTCTCTTCGTTGTTGGGCAAGTTGACGGAGTGTTAAGATGCAATCGGAAGTTGACCGCTTCGGAGTGAAACAAGCTTTCTGTAGGCGGCGCTTTGAAAGAAGCAGAGGCTCAATGCGACGAAGTACAATCGCTGTGATTGTTTTTGACGGCACTGATAGAAGTGTTATGGGAGGGTGCGAGGATGTGAAGCGACGATCACCCTTGTTTTTGTAAATAGGTAGAGCCACTCCTTCCTTCCAATTAGCGGGCACTCGTTCTTCATTCCATATGAAGTAGCAGAGCTCTTGCAACTTCAAAGATGTGAAGTTGATTGAAGCTTTCAGAAATTCACTTGATATTTCATCTACTCCTGTGGCACGACCAGAAGGGACCTTCTTTATTGCATCAATCACATTAGTTAGAGTCGGTGGTTCTAGCGATATAGTGCCATCCGGGGTGCCTTCACGAGCGTAGCGAAGAAGGTGCTGCGACTGGATGACAGGCAGTTTTTTAAGGGCCTCAGAATACTGCTCGCGCCATCGCTGTAGTTTGGCAGACAGACTGTGTGATCACAATGCCATCATTTGAGAAATGGGACGGGGATTGGCGTCTTTTTTTCTGCTCAGCAGAGCTCTCTGATTGACTTGTAGGCTGGACGAAGGTCACCGCAGTGAAATCTTCTTTAAGTGGAGCCGACGATCCTTTGCAACCAAGAGTTGAAGTAATGGCAAAGGCTCCGTCTCTCTTGATTGTTTAGAGCGTGATAGTTGCCCATTGAGCCACTGACTCGTGCTCTCCGACATATATCAACCACGTCGAGTGAGGCATCTGAGATCCAAAGCTTCTTCTTGTGGCGATGTGCATGTGGCCCGATGATGTGTTCCAGTCCAAGCCTTCTTACTCCAGTAAAGGCGTTCAGGTCTCCCGGAGCGATGATCATATCATGACTGGATACCCGTCGAATCTCATCGCGTAATTGGTGGTATCCTTAGCTTCACTATCTGAAGCATCTGCCGGAGCATATCAAGAAAAACTGACAGATATCCAAGGGATTGCTTAATTTGGGCGTAAAGAAGGCGAGAGCTGATGGGCTTCCAGTCCACAATAGACAAAACGTACCGTTGGTGAACAGCCAATGAGACACCTTGAATGCGTAGGCGATTATGACCACTCCAAAGGATGCGGTACTTAGCAACATCTGTCTCACCGCTGCCTGTCCACCTTACTTCTTGAAGTTTTGCCATTGAGATGCGAAGGCGTGAAAGCTCAGCGGCAAGGAGTGTCGTAATCATGAAAGTTCAAAGTAAGAACGTTCCATGTTGCAAAGCGCAGGGGTTGGCGAATAATATACATGTACTCATTGATATAATTAATGAAACAAACTGTCATTGGCTTGAATTGAAGTTTGCTTCATTTTTCTCAGGTATGATGCAATATCTCGCTTTCTATGTTTTACCATTCAACACATTAGAGAATGGAGAAAGATCTATGGTGGTCAAATTTCAAATTTTGATATCGATACAACTGTCACAATTTTACAAATTGAACATATACGTGAACTGAAATCCAGCTTTTGTAAAATAAAATGGCACACGATCAGTTTACCAGAGGTATGGCTATTGGAATGATTCGTTGTGGTAGAAGTTGTGCGAGTGCTGCCGAAGAGCTGCAACTATCGAGAGTCGTTGTTTGGAGGTGGTGGTGTCGATGGAAAGCAGAAGAAGATGTTAAAAAGAAGAAGGGATCTGGTCGACCAAGAAAGTTTGCAGGAAGGACAGACGCACGTCTAGTTTTAGCTGCAAAGAAGAATAGATTTATGTCAGTCCCAAAGCTAGTCGTACACTGGAAGAGTGCCTCAAATATAGACTGTAGCGTTCGAACGGCTTACCGAAGATTGCGAGAAGCTGGAACTCAATCGCGACGACCAGCTGTCCTAATTCCATTGAGATTTGAGCACCGCAGAAGACGAGTTGCCTGGTGTGATGCCCATCGCTCATGGAATGACCATCACTGGCAGAAAGTCTTGTGGATCGATCAATCGAGATTCACTCTGGATTTCAATGACGTTCGTGTCAGAGTGCATCGTCTTCCAGGTGAACGCTTTGCCCCATGCTGTATTAAAAAATACGACAGATATGGTGGTGGAAGTGTTATGCTGTGGGGTGGCATTTGCCATGGCGGACGAACGACAGCAGTCATCATCAAAGGCACGTTGACTGGAGAGAGAGGTATCTCAATGAAATTGTGCTTCCTGTTGTTGCCCCAGTAGTCAGGGTGGAGGATCTCGTCTTCCAAGACGACAACGCAAGACCACATCACTCCTCGGCTGTGATTGCCACTGTTAGGAGATTGAACATTCAAACCCTTGACTGGCCTGCACGCTCATCTGACTTGTCACCCATTGAACAAGTCTGGGACGAGCTTGGGCGGCGAGTGAGAGACCGCTATTCACTTCCACCAGTTCAAGGCTGTGATGGCATGTGCGGGCAGACGCATTTTGTATTCCAAAATATCTTTAGTAATCAGAAGACCAATCTGCCAAGTTAGCATGTATTTAGCGACATGTTTCAAGGTCCTGCCTCGTCATCAAGCAATAATAAAGTGCACAGCAAAGATTTGACAAACACTCGCGCATGGTGTGGTCATCGAACAGCAGACGTCACAAGCAGACGTCACAAGCATACGTCGTGTATGGTGTAAGAGAATTGCAACTAATACATGTAGAACTAAATAACAAGTTACAAGGGAAATTAAAATGAATGTGGGCCGGTTGCTCGTCCCGACAAAGACTCATCAAGAAAACAGAGATGAATCGAGGTCAAGGCGAGCAAGCGGCCCCAAACAAATGCAGAATGCATCTTATAAAAGACACCGGTACGATACATGTACGTGTACATGAGTAGACTAGCTGGCGTAATTGATCAAAAATAGTTTTAGTCAATGTATTCATCACGACCATTGAGAGGGGGAGTTAATTTATTTAATCTGGGCCTCAAGCAATTCTGCAGCGAAGCCTGCTTATGATGGAAAATTCAAAGATATCGCGTGGTATTTTGTTTCTGCTGCGCTGGAGATGCTCCGAAACTCGGTCATGATAAAACCGAGAAGTGCTCCCAATGGAAGAAGCCTCACACATTTGGCATGGACCTGTGTAGACGACAGTGCTCGTAGTACATAGGGGAGATCATTAATTACACAAGTTTCTTTTGGAGCAATTTTTTGTTGCAACTTTGTTCAATTGCTGCGATAGGTTTGTACCATGTTGGTTCACAAGTCGTATGTTTAGACCCGATGAGTTAAGTATACGACGAAGCCGATAATTGAATTTATCACTGATAAATGGGACCTTGAGTAGATGACAGTTAGAGTAGTCAGAGGGTCTCTCACTTCTTGCCTTCGTAGCCACGAACATTGCACTAAATTATTCAATAATGGCTACTCTCGAAACAATGTTCGACACTATTCTCGAATGGCTACGAAGGCAAGAAGTGAGAGACCCTCTGACTACTCTAACTGTCATCTACTCAAGGTCCCATTTATCAGTGATAAATTCAATTATCGGCTTCGTCGTATACTTAACTCATCGGTCTAAACATACGACTTAACCAACATGGTACAAACCTATCGCAGCAATTGAACAAAGTTGCACGATACAAAAATTGCTCCAAAAGAACTTGTGTAATTAATGATCCTCCCCTATGTACTACGAGAAATGTCGTCTACAAAGGTAAATGCCAAATGTGTGATGCTTATAGCACTTCTCGGTTTTATCTCGGAGCATCTCCAGGCAGCAGACCAGCATCTACCAACATGCAATATCGCAGCATCAACGAATACCACGCGATATCTTTGAATTTTCCATCATAAGCAGCTCCCATGAAATTCGCTGCAGAATTGCTGAGGCCCAGATCATTAATAAATTAACTCCCCCTCTCAATGGTCGTGATGAATACATTGACTACAAACTATCAGCTAGTCTACTCATGTACACGTACATGTATCTTTGTATAAGATGCTTCTGCATTTCTTTGTGCCGCTTGCTCGCCTTGACCTCGATTCATCTCTGTTTTCTTGATGAGTCTTTGTCGGGACGAGCAACCGGCAATTCATTTAATTTCCCTTGTAATTGTTATTTAGTTCCATGTATTAGTTGCAATTCTCTTACACCATACACGACGTATGCTTGTGACGTCTGCTTGTGACGTCTGCTGTTCGATGACCACACCATGCGCGAGTGTTTGTCAAATCTTTGCTGTGCACTTTATTATTGCTTGATGACGAGGCAGGACCTTGAAACATGTCGCTAAATACATGCTAACTTGGCAGATTGGTCTTCTGATTACTAAAGATATTTTGGAATACTTCCACCAGTGTCCCTGAAGATTCTCTCTGAAAGACTGACAGAGCAGTGGCTTCTCCTTGAAACATCCTTCATTCAGAAACTTTATGAATCCATGCCATCTCGGATTACTGAATGTATTGGAGCTAGAGGGCACACGCGCTATTAAAGTTGAATCTGCTACATGCGTTGTTTTTCTGTGCTAGCGACTTGGTGGAGATTGTGACTAAATTATCAAGGTATCATACATACATGTATATATACCAGTCAAAAGGAAAGAAGTTAAAGAAGTAAATGTTTCAAAAATTTTGTCAATGAGTATATTTACAGGCAAAATTGACGGTTTCATTAATGGGTCATCCGGAGTTCCCCTTCCACGCGGATTCTAGGGAGGTCCATCATGACTACCGGAAGTGTTCTGCCGTTGAATAAAAGAAAGCAGTTGCTGAGCTCTGTGAGGGCGGTCTTGAACATTATTCTGTTATTCGCAGCAAGGTATGATTGAGGGAGATGGGATTGCTGGCCGTAAGCTTTCCGGTTGTGGCTATTAGCGCCGGTGACAACACTGGCGTCTTAAGCATTTATAATAATTTGCAATGGTCAACGTGTTGTCTGCATTTGAAATGTGCGGAGTGCTTTTCGAGTAAGGTGTGCCAATCACTACTGCAGTGCTTGTAAATAAATGCTAGTCATAAAATGAGAAGGTCACACATGAGCGATCCGAGCGAGTACTAGCGGTTTTCAAATTTCTTTCTGAATGTATCCGGAATCTATCTTAGCGCATCATAATATGCACAATAACACATGAATGTACATGTACACTATGAAGGCTCATATCAGGGCCTCTACAAGTACATAGCATATGGAAATATATATCTGCATATTTCAAAATATATCATGAGTTAAGAGTATCAAATATCCTTCGTGAAAACTTTGGTACACATATTTTGTATTTAATGACAGAAAATTTGGCCATAAAAGCAATAATCTAGCGAGCAAAACGGCGACTGTTACCAACTCTGTCGCATAAGAAGACAGAAACGAGCAAGAAAACATGGTGCGGATGGCATAGGCCTCGACAGAGAATCAATTTTATACTGTTATCTTGTATCAGTGTCAAGTCAATTATTATTGCAAATCTATGAGAGTCAAGCATGATTGAAAAGCAAGTCCTCTACCGCTAGGACGTTCATGAAAATAACATATGCTTCATTTATTCAGTCCAGTTCAAGTTCCACCTCCATCACGAAGGTTAAAGGTCACATGTCTCCATCTCTCTTGATCCCGACACTCCATTCATTACACGAAAGTAAAAAAGATAGCCACTTCGAACACGAAATTGAACATTTTTACTTCACTGCAAAGTAATTTCAATGTGTAATAATAAAGTACAATCATTACTGTGACTAATGATTTCCACGTAATTGTTTGAGACATGAAAAAGTGATTTCACCTATCATTATCAGCATCTTTTTTTAATCATGTTGACTTTCTGATTAATGCGCTTAAGCAAAGCTATGGAATTCTAATACTTATTAACTAACATAACCACAGTTCCATCCATAATTAATAAATGAAAAACACAAAATTTCATCATGAATATAATCAGTGATACATAAATATAGCATTTCCTCTTCCTATATTAGTGCATCATGCGAAGCACAAAAATCAGCGTTATTCACAAAAATATGCACAAATAAGTTATTCCAAAATGGACACTCGGTCAAGAATCTACGGAAATTCATGAGAAGGTTTGTTGAATGGTAAAAGTCGAGCTTCCTTGGCGCATGGTGATATTATGCAATTCATACAAAATGTCGTTGATTTATCGTGTATATGTATTGCAGAGAGTCGTCAAATTGGACGAAATTGTCTGTAGACATACATGTATGCCAATCATCAGAGCACGAAACAGTTGTAGTTATGAGTCCAATGTCATGTTGTTGTCTAACTGATTTCTATTCTTATCACAAGAAAACAAATAATGAAAGCGTCTTACAGAAGCATCACTCTAATTGATAAAAATTGTGTTGTTTATCAGAAATAAGAGCAATTTCATGCCAAATTCTAAACAACTAGTAGAGATAATTGCTGCTTATTCCTTGCAAAGACATCAAATCCTGTAACTGGAGTTTGCTCTCTTTACCAACATCATCGTTACCATGGCTATGGATTTTATTTCTTCTAACAGTGCTAAATCTTGTAGACGAATTAGTAAAACTATGCAATAGCGTAATCACTGAATTACATCTGATGTGGAACGTTTGTGGCGATGTGGAAAAAAGATTGCACATAAAAAATATGACGTTTATAAAACATTAAATCTTGTAGATCGAGCTAAAAATTTATATCCAGTGATAAGTGAAATGTAGATACTGTTGAATATGAGACGAGGTTCGATAAAGTTTTCAATATTTGAAATAGTTGATTTGAAATTAATCATTGCGACTTTTGACACATTCTTTTTTATAGTGGCTTTTTCATGAAGACTTATTAGTAATTATTCCTTTGTGTCGCGCGCAAACCTGTCCGCTTAACTTTGATATGTGGATCAGGGCATCCGTGGGGCTTCTCATGAAACTTCCGGTATTATCGCTGCATTTTGTGTTTAAAAGCTTCACATCGACTTAAAATTTTAACTGCGAACGTTTTAATCAATTGGTTGCTACTTTCGGTCACAAAAATGGTTCACACACCAAATTGTTTCTTCAAAATTTAGACCAAGCTTTTATTGATGAAAGTTATTAGTAATGCTCTAAAAATGTTAGTGCTGATGCCATAGGAGATAATACAGCGAGGCTGTTGACGTTATTTCACAATGAGTCCTCAATCATATGTCACACATAGGTCCCTATCATTCAGATCAAATATGAAATCAAAAGAAACCGATAAATAGGCTTAAGGGAGTTTTGCTGCATAATTCAGCGTAGAAGTGTGTGCACATGTGGCATGTAAATACACTGTAAACCGTTGACTGACAATTGACAGACATTTATCCTACAAAATCTATTTTTTCGGTCATTGTTAGTTCTTGTAGGATAATTGCCACTGAACACTTACAATATCTGACAAAAAGCGACAAAATGAATAGCAATGAATAATAGCTTAAATTTCATCAAAAATGTAGGTAGTTGATTGAATTATGTCAAAATAAATCATGATTTTGCCACACAATAATACAGATTGCTCAAAAATCAAGCAATCAATATTCAACAGTTTTTGTTTAGTTAATTTGCATACAAAGCATCTGTTTCGATGTCGGTGGAGAACCTACAAATTCGTCGGATATCGCAGGATATTGGAGGTGACAATTGTCGGTTGATTTTGTCAGTAATTTTGTAGGATAATTGTCGGTCTACGGTTTACAGTGTAATTGCAAAGTATCAAATAAATTATTCAACCTCCAAATGCTGTTCAAATTGATAAGTTACCAAAGTAATTTCTTGACAGAGAGCCCATATGCATAAACTTCATTGACATGTCATTATTTTGCGCAGTTGCAAACTGGCAATGCTCTTTTCATACAATCGTTTTCTTCATAGCCACTGTTGGAATTTGTGAAATTGCATCAATGAAACAGAAATTACCAATGTGTAGATGTACTTCCATGAAACAATTAGAATTTCAATATAATAGGAAAGCAGTGATATTCAAAATATAAATTTCTGTCAAACAAAAGTCGTTCAATCATTTAAAGCTGAGTTCTTCCCTTCAGAAACAGTTGTTTATTGTCACTTTCTTGTAGGTTATCTAGGAAATGGAAATTTTTACGTGTATAGTTATAACACTTATTCATCGATGTAATCAATGACATTTCATTAGATGCTGAAATTTTCTTCAAGTTCAGTGTTTTTTGTCCCCTATACAAAATTGCTCTCATCTCTGATTGTACATCCCTCTTGAGGTAAGTGAAGCGCTTCAAATTCTCGTTTCTGTAAAGCTGTAATATAACAAGACATCAAAATTGATAAGCTTCTAAACTGCAATACATCTTCTCTTACTTCATACATAAACAACATACACGTATCCAGGGAGTTGTATCTTGGTTAATTGTTGAGGCATGAATCCAAATGGAAAATCGTATCTAAGATTGCCGGGTAGAAACCTAACACAATCGCAGATAATTCAAAAGAGAATTTCAATCCGATTAAATGCAGGTGTTTACAAGCCAATTTACAATCAACAAATGAAAAAGGAGGATCTGGTAAATAGATGAAGACTTGTTTGTCAACTTAAAGCAAGTTCAATTGCGAGGTTTCACCATGTCAAGGAAAGGCATGGGAGTATTGGAAAAAGTAGTAATTTATTTGTTTCCAAATTTTCCAAATTTCATCAGATAATACATCAGTTTCAGGCGTATTAGCTGCATGTAGGCAGTAGTAGCGAATATATCGATTGGGCGGAAAACTCAAAATTAACTGGTTTTGATTATTTTACAGGTCTTCATAACGTACATGGATGGCATTGATGTATAGAATGCAGGGATTGGAGCGATCACATATTCGCTTAATAAGTTAAGCATGTCAAAATATTTTAGAAGCAAAAACTTGCTATGTGGAATATCTTTCTTTCTAAAATATTTTTGAGACGAGTCCTTCTTTGCTGCTCATAGTAATTTATTTGAAGAGACTTATGACTAAGTGTCTCAATGCAGTTTCAACTAATCTCAGGTCAATTGACTAGACATGTTAGCTCATGCACTATGGCATGGACTACCGCGAAAAGGATGTAAATGTCATTGTAGAGGAAGATCTGGAGTTCCATCTCGTACATATCCTTGTATTCTGCCACGCTTGAAATGGAGCAGATATATAAATGCAAAAAATCGAATTAGACTATTTTTGATTGACTTGAAAACATATTGCCTACCAGATATAGCTTGAAATATATCAAACATAATCTAAATCTGAAATAACAACTGAATCAGCTTATCAAATTTACACAGATAGCCGCTCCGATCCCTGAATTTTGATGTTCATTAAAAAAGCCAAGGCTTTTCTTCTCATTTGCATCTACATTATCTCTTCATATCACAGAAAATGTTATGAGATTCGTTAAAATGGCCATGACGAATATCAAATATCAAAATTTGCGTAGGATGTTTTAGTCTCACATCAATCGATGCCATTGATGTATTGTGCTTCGAGGTTCCTTCATCATTGCCATCCAATGACTTAAACCCTCCCCTTCGGCGTAATTTACTGTTCCCAAACAGGCTTTCCCAATCAAATGAGACAGACCAATTCGACTTCGGCTGCACACGTGACATTGTAGATAAATATTTTGTGTAAGGGCCTTGTCGATGTTGAAGACGAAGCGTTGGTCGAAGAAGGGATGCCGAAGATTTTGCTTCATTGACTTCGATTTCTTTGTTTTGATCGCTCTTTCTCCTGACATCACGGAAACTCGAGTGTAGACGGACACTGAAAGTAGAGAGAGAGATGGGAATGAAAAGAGAACTCTTCTTACGCAATGCGTGGGCAGCATGTAGATTTCCTGACTGTCTTTTGTGAAGCAGAACATTTAATTGTATTACATTAATCGGATGCGGCAAGTGATACTCGCGTATAGGTCTAAATTGGATTTGCTCATCATCAGCACAATTGCTTATTTCCTTCATTGAGTCATTGCGTAATCGCAAAATTCCATCCTTTATTTCTGTCTCACGAATCTGATCTTGTTGAATAACAAATTCGCCGAAACTAATGTTTTACATAAAATAAATTACCAGATTTTCCAGTAAGTTAATCCCAGGCTGCGTTTTTAGTGGTTGACTTATTTTTGAATCGCTACTTTCTTCATTTTACAGACTAGGAAATTATTATGTTTCTAGAAAATGAAGCAATAATTTCCTTTTGTTTGTAATGCAAATTACGTGTATAACACCTTTCTAAAATATTAAATGTCCATAAATACATATGTATATACCTTCTAATGCCAATATTAATTGGAATGTTTCTTTTTATGCGATGATGAAAATCTTCACAGCACTCATTTATAATAGAGTACAGAAGAGTACTCAAGTAGCATCTATGAATGAGACTCAGAGTCCATCTTCCAAAGTGATGAAACTCCCCTGCGCTGAGGGGATATCAGAGAAGTTGAGTGAATGTTTAATGAAGCTCGGTTTGAAAGTGTGGTTCACAAAGGGTTCACACCTTAGGTTCGATTCTGTCTTGGCCAAAGTTAGAAAAGAGTGATCCTTTGCACGTGGCAGGTATTGTCTACACACAGAACTGCAAAGACTGTTCGAAGATATGCGTAGGTGAATCGGTTCGAACAACGAGTTGCAGGAAAGCGGAGCATGAAAAGTGATGAAGTCAGCGATTGCTCAACATGTACATGCGTTTGGGGACCGTCCTGGGAGTGACAGTTTTAAGGTGGTGCTGAAAGAGAAGAATTGGAAAAGACGCAAGATTAAGGAAAGTTTGGTGATCAATCAAACCAGCAATTTCAACCGTGATTGTGGCTTTCACTTGAATTGGCATTGGACAAACATTGTGAGGCATTGTTGACTTGATAAAAAAGTATTACTTGATTTTCTCTGAGTATTAGTCTTCTATGTTATGTACAGTAATTGTAGCTTCCATACTCTTTGCGGTTATGATGGTTTCTCAATCTTTATGTGATATACTTTTACTTTTTTTGCTTTGTTGCCAATAGGATTGCTTCTTTACACGTAGTCTAGGATATGTATGTACGTGGAATCAGCTTCCTGTCTTTTGTTCTTTCGTTTCAGCATCATTTTAGTGAATGATATTACGGAGCCGGAGTTGTAGGTTGTCTGTCAAGTAACTTGATTGGCTGTTTAAGTAACGCATGCTTTTAGAAAAGTTACATGATGATAGCTCATGTTCTTCGATTGACCAAGTCAATTTTGCAGGATCGCAGAGGAATCTCGGATGTCCGAGCAAAAGCATCGGCAATTGAGAAATAAAAAACAAAGTGTCCATCAAGAAGAACTTTTTTCAATCGATGTTGGTAATATTGAGCATAATTTGCTGGTTTATTTTGAGTGAGACTTCATAATACATTATAGCAATATAACAATTTATTCTTTTGATTATCCAACTTATGCGTCAAAACGATATTTATCGATGCATCTGTCATAAGCCATTATTTTTCTAGAATATTCAATGATTCAAAATCATGTGCTGTTATTCAATTAGGTAGGTTTGAAGGGATGAAGATAGTTGCAAAGATTAGTCGTTGCGGATATGACTTATGGATAATGAAATGTCATATGATCAGGCTGTAGTCAACTTATCTGCATAATCACAATGCAACATGGTAAAATTAGAACAGTTCGGTTATTTGAATTTGTCGGAATTGAATTCAAAATATCAATACTTTTTGGACAGAAGTTGCTTTCAGCTTCCGTGCTCTTAATTATGTTTGTTTTCATAGAAAGCTATTGCCGAGAATAAAGACAGCCGAGTTTCGCTAATCGGCACAAATATTTGTCAGACTCTTTGGTTTTATGTTTGACGAGTTACGATGACAACGACTGAGCTAGAACTAATTTAAAGGTCCACATTAGCTTTCTTCAACTACCAGATCTTGGGGAAAATTGTGAAATTATCGGTTGATCGTTTGTCTCTTTGATCCTTTTGTCTATGAAGCAGTATAAGAAGTCAAAATAATGATGTCAAAGAGGAGTATCACGGATCTTGCTATATTTTTCAGTATACAATTATTTTATGTCACTGTTTGTTATGTAAGGAGTCCGTCCACTCAAGTTCATCAATGTCTTAGCCGTGCGGGAAATAAGTGGAGTCATATGGCTGTGATCTTGAACAATGGTACCTGTGTAACATGGCCAAGCGAATTTCCTCAAAGCTATTCAAGCTGCAGCTCTTTTACTGGGTCAGCATACGAATCAATATCTTCGCCTGGTAATAAAGTTCTACTGTTTGGAGCTAGACCAGAATCAGACCTAGACATTTATGCGCTCTTCATGAGTGATGACTATAGCAGATATTACAGAGACCTAACAATGAGACTTCGACTTGGCCCTGATCATTGGTATAAGAGTTCATTGTTTCAAATAGCAGATGTGGCAGGAATTTCAAAAATTCAGTTACAATTACTTTCATCGGGCGGCACCGTAGAAGTCGACTTGATATTTTCTCTAACTGGTATGTTAAGAGACGAAAACGCATGGTTCCTCAAAAGTCATTTGATTTCTTCATTTCCTTGGTCAAAAGACAACTTTGAAAACGGTGCACTAAATTTTTCTTTACACGGAAGTCATAATGATGTCGGATCGCAAACATTTTTGATTTCTCAAAACAAGCATGAATGTGATATCAATTCTGCAATGGCCGTTGTCAGTGGCTGCGATTGTCCGTGGACTTGCAGCCTACCATACGCATCAGGTTTGCTATGGAATATTTCAGCCTATGATACATACGATACATATAGACAGGAGGCATCTGCACTTCTTATAACTGGAATATTTGACAATGACAACTATGCTGATGTTTTTATTAGATCTAGTATCTATTAGCAGACGTCGTCAGACTTTGTTCAATGACTCATTTCTCTGGAACTACACAGTTCATGAACTTTGTATGAGCAGAATGATCGACAATTTCTATGGTCAGCCAAGAATTGTGTAATTTTAGTGAGAATCTCACTAATTCTTGTTTAATTCTTAGCCTTTGTAAAACAGAGGAATTGCATAGCCTCACCCAGGTATTTCAATTGGTCTTACAAGTAGGTACTATTGCCAGTCGCTGAGGAATTTGTCCTTTTATTTGTGTTCAGTCAGAACCATTAGTATGCATGCTATCTCGTCCACGTATCTACCAGCGGTCTAATGCAACTTAATACAATTAACACTTGGTCCAGGCTTTTGCGCAACTTCAATATTGCAGGCAAATGACCTGTGAATAACATTGGTCATTCGATTGATATCGGCCGATAAATTGCAAGTCTTTGTAATGAAGCTAATATATAAATTGTCACAGAATATTTAAAAACAATTTCGTAACATTTATTATTCAAAGTAATTAACTTTATCCAAAGAAGAGCAAAAGGAAGAAGTTTTTACAACAAATTTGTTATTGATATTCCTCGTGCATTTGCGTCCTGACATTTTTCAAAAATAAATACAATAAATACAATAATAATGATGACCTCGCACTCATTGTGTCTAACTATCAACAACATGATATTTGAATATACTCACGAAAAGAAAATATATAGTTGCATGCGCTTACCATCATGATCTCTGACAGCGATATTCCGAGCATTTAATACACCAACTGTCATATTTCCAGATGAGGGATTGTAACAAAGCGATAATTCGATATCACCAGCGCATTCTGACGAAGCCTGAAAACAAATTGATTTACTGTTCATATGCAAATTTTGCTACTTTTCCTCAAAATTTTTAGCACATATTTATATCAGGATGCAGGAACATGTACTATTAAAATCATCAATTCTAGTTTTTTATATTGTTATTGATTGAAGAAGCATCACAATGAATCATAGAAAAATAACGTGAAGATAGAAAGAATTTTGTGTGATCAAAATCAGAGATAACTTCTGATCATGCAAATAAAATAAAGTTTATAAGCTTCTTATTTAAACATTAGATGACGCGAAATATGTCTACGGAGTCTATTCAGATTCATAAGATTATCTTAGCAAATTGCTCATAGTGCATTTCAGCAAGACGAGGCAACAATGGAATAGTTTCACGATGAAATGATATACATAATCTGATTTAATCATATCCTATATTGCATTTTGCAATTGAAACTTAACAAAATATTTCGAAAATATGCTACGAAGTGTCCGTGACGAGTGAACTGTCTTTAATGAGTGAATAATGCTTTATGTGAAATGTATTGATGAATAATAGTTTCACTCTTTCCTGCAGTTGGATGGCTGCAACACAAATGTCAATGCATAAAATTGTATTTAACCACTGTCCTTTAAATCCGTTTGGCTCTGAAAATCACGAAATTATCTCCCGATTTCTGCCGAAGGTAAAAAGTCGCATCTGCAATTTTTCAGTTCCTCAGTAGACGCATTTTTTGTATTTTGCTTCTTATACATTGTTGACATGTACTAGCTGCGGAGTGATGGCTTTTTACCTTAATACGGGAGAATTTCCGCAGTCATCTTTTCCAATGAAGCATGTTGAAAATGACTGAATAGAGGTTGATAGCACATAAATATAAGTAATGATAGTGAGAGTCAAAATTGAACCGTAAATTGCAAAATTGACTGTGCAGTGTATGTAGATGTTACTCTGTCAGTGAAGTTGTTAATAATAATATGAAGTTGTTGTAATCTTTCATATACCTTTTTACCGTACCTTTTTACAACTGCGGTCAAGTGAGTCATTCTTCCTGAACAAGTTGGTCCCGGAATTGAGTTAACCGGAGGCTAATAATGTAAACAAAGCTGTGGTCCAGTGAGGAATTTGCCTCCTTAAGATCTCAATCCCGAGGATTAATTCGATTCTTAATCCCGGTATTGTGTAGGCATACTTCGCCACTGCTCATCTTCAAATTGATCATGCCTTCAAACCAGGGATTGCACCGGGTCACGATCCAGATCCGGGATCCGGCGGATCTGGGTGTAAATATCCAGATCCGGTATCCGGTGTGATATCCGCCCGGATCTAGGGAAGAGCGTTGAAGATCAATTGCTGATGGTCATTAATGCTGCGGAAAATCCCATCTGGCAATTGAAGTTATAAAAGTTATAGAACCTCAAACTATTTTTTCTCGCTACTCATTTAAAGTTGGGAGTGCATGTGGGTAGCCAAGAATGCTGAATTTATCTGAATTTAAGGGTAGCTGAATTTATCTGTAGCTCGATATTGAATGACCATCTATTAAGGCTGCAGAAAAGATGAAGTAATTTTTTCATGCTTTGGTCATTCTATTTGTAATGTAACCGTGGTAAGCTTGTTACCACTGCACCCACGTTACTAATCCACACTAAGGAATGAATGGACATCCATGAATTTCAAAGCTGACAAGATGAAGCAAGATCGACTGTGATTCTCCAGACTTTTGGTATTGGTCCAACTGCTATAGTATATACTTACAATGAACAATATCACAATTCATCAAATTATCAATATATATATACGATAGGATATATTAGTTAAAAAAAAAAAAAAATAAAAAAAAGTTTGATGTCTTTCCATTTCTTTAATTAAAATTATCAAATATCACTATTATCATTGGTCTGATTTATTTTTTTTTTGATTGACAATTATGGTAACATTAACATTAAATTTTTAATTTAATTTAATTTTATCATTCATTATTAGACAGAGTGCACTTAACCACATATATCTCACATCCAGATGTATTTACTTATTTTAAATACTTAAAGTTTTGAAGTTATCTACTTGAATTAAGTAATGATAAAAATAAATAATATGATTGTTAGCTTTGGCAAATGACAAGCTCAAATTTAAGTCCCGACCTTTATTCAAAACGCCTCAATAATGGATTATTGAAAACGTAAAATTGACGATTATATTGAGGTGTGAAGAGCCTATCTATCATGTATGGATTTCTGATAGTTCTATATTCCTTAATTTGTCTTGTTTAGACGGAATAAAACTATATTGTTAATTTCTCAATCCCGGGATTTTGACCCTCCAATCTCGGGATTAGACCTCAATATCGGAATTTTGGTTGGAATCCCTTAACGCTAGCAAGCGGCAGAAATTGACGTAGATGGTCGTCTCTTTTTGACGTGCGTAATTGGCCAAGCGTGCGCATTGTAGAAGTACCTCGTATCAGCGAATAAACAGTCTTCAACGGCGAAATTGCAGGCACGCCGTCAGATGAAAAATGCGTATCTTTGACTCAGTTTATCTTACTGCTAAATTCGTCAAATGAAAATATTATTCACACTGTTCGATGTCTTGAAAAATTCGAGTTTTAGTATAATGAAGCTCGTATAACCCAGTTAAAAATCTCTTTTGATATCAAAATTTGACATCGAACACAGTCCTCTGCTATATTGTATTTTTCATCCCAGGAACAAAATTTCGTTAATTCAACTAATTACGAGCAAAACTCATGCAAAATAACTCTGCACTCTGCTTGCAGTTTCATAATTCCCTTGATTAATCATTAAACTGAAAACCTTTTGAAGCTCGAAATCTGGAAAAATTAACGTTAACTTCACTTTTCATTAAATTTTATATCCTCTCTATCTCGAATTTGTTGAAATGTCCTCAGTGAGAATCTACTTGAGCTTCTCTTTCGTTTGCTGCTTCGAAAATTGAAATGTGAATTGATAGCGCAATGCCGTAATTGTCACGACGATGCTCGGTCGATGTTATTCGAAAGTAAGGAATATCTTGTAAATCGAGTGTACCGCTTCGCTTATTAATCTGCAAAACTGTGTCAAAGAAAGAAGAACCGAGCGTTCTCGACTTTAGCGACATGCGAGAATACTTTCTGTTTCAAGTAACTCGCAACGAAGTGTGTTCATAATACTCAAACACGCACTGAACTACCCTCGATCCAATCTGAGATTTAGGCAAAGCGATAAGAAAGAAAGTACCAACAATACTGCTTTCCATACTGAATACTGTGTGTTGAGTTTGCCTTTCTGCTCAAGTTCGATTTCGAGGTCATTCATATAGCTTTTTCATCTGCAGATTAGAATTCTTTTGATTTTTATTGCATTCAGCATATCTTCTAGATAAGTTCCATGAATTAGGTAACAGTCACCAATGATTCAGGTTGTCAATGATTATTATAACATTACTAATGATGCCATTTGTTGCAAAAGTTAAAATCTTCTCAATAATGTAATTGAAAATCGAATAGTAATGCGCTAATGAGATGTACAGGTAATTAAAATGAAAATTCAACGTAGCAAGGTTTCAAAACAAGGAACAAATTTCAAGGTTCAAGTTTATTGTTAGCCTACATGCATATTTTAATGGTTCAGATGTATTCATAATGCGAACACTTCATAATTTCATATTTTTTATCTTTCCGTTATCATGCAAAAGAAAAACAGCATCACTATTTCTGATTTAACATAAAAATTGTTAAATGCTCGCATGTACATGTAATATATTACCTGTATAACATATAGTTATCTCAGTATTTAACATTTGTCACCTGTCAGTTGCTCGAAAAACGCTCGAATATGATAACGGAATAACAATTTGACGACGCATTTCCTTACATACGAAATATGTGAGGAGCAGAATTATACGAATATTTTGTAGTCAACAGTTTATTAACTTTCTGACAAACGAATTGCTGATAGAATTTTAACGGCTTGGCGTTTGGTGCAGCACGTGTATTTAGTGTCACAGTCTCACAAAACATGCATGAAGCTTACTGCTTGTATAAAATGAAATATCGACATTGAAGCACAATTATGAATATGGTAACATTCAAACTATATGTAGTACTCATTGTTCAATCATATACATAAAATAAGTGGCCGCAAACTTCAGATTAAAATTCGCAGTTCATAAATACAAAATAATGCAATTTTGTCGTCAAATAATTGCAGTAAGATCATTACTGAAATCAAACAATTGCACTTAATTGATTGCTCAAGCCAGTTTTCTTGCAATTAATCTCTGACACTGTTGACAAAATAGACATGATAAATCATAATCACATGTACTTGATTACCTGTGAGGTTTGCGCAGCAACCTAAAAGCCTACAATACACGTTTCTGTCTTAAAATATGAGAATGTCTATTCCTTTTATCAAGTTTCACATTGTCAGTATTTATAAATTTACAGGACTCCTTCCTAGAAATATTCTCCCAGAGAATGTCAAGATAACGATGCCACTCGGAATACAAAGCAGTATATTTTGATTCATCAAATTTAATCTAAGCAAACATGGCAAAATAGCCAAATTACCAAAATTCATGCTACATGTTAAAAAGCATACTAAAAAATATTCCAATGCAAATCGACTGTGGACCAAACTTAGAAATGTATGGTGATTCATATTTCCACCAGGAGGTTTTCATACATGCTTTTCTGCATCACGGTTAGATGGAACCCCAAAGTCTGCATTATGAATTTAGAATAGCAATTATAGTATTAAAAAATCATTCTTGAAAGTATGAATGAAGGGATGATCAATTCTGAAGCATTTGTGCTAAAGAAATAAAATGCACATGATACATTTAAACTATCTTTATGCTATTCATCCATTTCGACTTCCAGATGGTTCAGTGTAGATAAAAAGTCTGCATAAATATCTTATTGCAAGTTTGCTTTTGGGAAAAGCCGGAGTGCATTTCCATTGTTGATCAAGCAAGCTGAATAAGCGCAATTAAAGCTCAAAATTCTCCCTTTCAAATTCTGAAAAATCATCATGCAAGTCCTTTGCACAAATTTTGCAAAACGTTTGAAGAAAATGAAATTTCGATACATGAGAATCAGTGGTGAAAGCTTCATATAACTTTCATTCGCACATGAGTTCGCCGTTTGCCATCATTTTCACATATCAAGACAGTTTACTTCATTAGTCCATTGAAACCAAACAAATAATCTCACGGACTTATTACTTTTACGAGTCATAATTGTCAATGCCAGATAAGCAATAGCGCATCTAATACGACCTGGCCTTTCAGCGAGAATGGCTTCGTCTTCGATTTTAAATGACTTCTCAATATCAGAAAACAGCTTCTTTCACAGAGAGGATATACGTCTGTGCGTGTTGTCTGTCACTGTCTATACAAATGAAGAGATGCACTCGCTTGATGAACACTAGGAATTAATGAATAAATTGTGAAGATAACTCCGTGATGAGACATTATCGTTTGCAAGCTAAATGAAAGTCATAAAAAGAAACTCATCATGCGAGAAAGAATTTCATGTGCCTCAGAATTGACAGGACAAGAAAATGAAGAAAAAACTTTAGAAATCTTAAATTCCATCCACATTTTCAGATTAATGCAGAAGTTGTGTATGACATCAACAGGAGACGAGAGATAGAAAATGTGTGCGTTACTGCAATATGCGAAGTGTATGTAGAACAGGTTTTCAGAGATTTAAAAAATGGATCAAGTAATAGAAATAGAAACCTAGCTGACGCTGCTACTCAATCTGCAAGATTTGAAAGGAATGTTTCTTTGTTCATTATATACGTCTATCACTGATTTTCTGCAAGTCCGGGAGCCAGACATATTTAAAGGACAGAGCTAGTCCTCTATGTTGCCTATATAATTATCTCTGTCCCATTCCCATTTGGGGAAATACGATTCCAATCCCACCCCATCAGGCGAAAGTTTTCTTTGCTTTTCACAATATATTTTCATAAATATGTCATCTTCATGTTATTGTGATTTCAGTTACAGAAATAAATTGTCTTGCAAGTCTAGCGATAACTTTCTTTCATACTGACGGTCACGACAAGAACTAGTCTCAAGGGGTAGAATGATCAATTTTCCATTGAACGTAATGCAAATTTAAGCCTGAATTCTGACTAGACAGAAGATTGAAACCACATAAAAAGAATACAGTCAGTGAATTTAGATAGTGAAGAGTCGAATGGTGTGAATTGTATCTCCATTTGACGAATTTATCACTAAGAAAAATTGAGTCAAAGATGCGTACTTTTCACTTAACAGGCCTGGCTTGCCTGCAATCTGACCGTTGTTCATGTGTTCGCTGATACGAGCTACTTGTGCAATGCGCGCGCTTGGACAATTTCACAAACCCATAGAAATAAATTTTTGAAAACATATAAAGTGGAAATTGACTCAAGGTCGCGGCACCGACGGAGAACTGAGGTGGAGCATGAAAGATCAACGCCATGGTGGTCAACGCCGAGGCAAGAGGAAACTTTTTCTGATTTTTTTGACTTTCACTTGTGACTTTTTTATCATAGGGCCTACTTTTTTAGAGCGTGTTTTAAACGATGGTATTATTTTTGTTATGTATTCAATTTAAATAAATTAGTTGAAGAAAAAAAATGAAAGATCAATGAAAGCTTTGAAATACACATGTGACTGACTCTAACCCAATGATGGAGCTGTCAACAAGTGTGTCCAAGCGAAAATGCGTGCAATCTATGTGCCACTATTATGAATTTCATAAAGCGCAACATCCATTCTAGAGGTTTTTCTAGAGGTCAATTTCTATGCACATAACTAAAGAGAGACGAATATCTACATCGATCTCTATCGCTTGCTACCATTGCACCCAGTGGCTGGGATAGGATTATGCATGATTATGTATAGGATATCAAACAATATTTGAAAGCATTATCAACCATAGAAGTACTTTCTATGGTATCGTTAATTTCTATGTTATCAACATAACAAACGACGGCCGCAGGCCGGAGTTTGTTATAGGATAATGCTTGAAAATATCGTATGATATCTATCATAACGCATAGTTTCACCCGTAATTCGGTGTGTCATATCTGATGGTTTCCATTTGTTATGTACATAATACACGGAATATATTAGGCAATAGTCATGAATTTCTAAATGCAATAGATATCCATGCAGAAGTCCATGGAAGTATCCAGATCCATTCATTTCCATTCGAGTCATTTGGCGCATGAAGACTGCGTGAATTTCAATCAATTCTGTTTATACCACTACATCAATGATGTCAAGTTGTTGTTTTCAAAGTTACTATTTATATCCGAATGACAGGCATGGAAAACAAGAAAATTTTGAATTTCGACATTCTTGAAATATAGCGTGACATACTATCATATTCAAGATAGCATGACTCAAGCTTGATAAAATTCATAAATGGTTCAATGGTCCGTCTAATTCTGATGACATTCAAAGTTTGTCAACTAAAAATTTTGCATTTATAACTTCCTCTATGAAGAAGAATGAGTGAACTTATGGCAGCATCAAAAATCAAACATGGTCTTCGGGATTGCTCAATGATTGAAGAGAATTCTGCGCCATTTCATCAATACACAAGACAGAAGTCGTAAAATATTGCTGTCGGAGGTTATGGAGCATTACATTCCACCAAGCACATTCCGCACAGGGCATCAACACCAATGGACATTGGCAGATTACTGTATGCGCTCAATTAAGATGGAATTCGTCGATAGACCCTATTATAAGAAGTAAACAATCCACCAATCCAAGCTTCCACTTCGCAAAATTTTGAAGCAATTCTTTTATGAGCTTAACGACACACTAACAGACCTTTTCCGTTGAACCCCAGCTCTTCAAACTATGTGATACTTACAGTATTATGTGATACTTTAAGTAGACATCTAGGAATTCATAAAATTTCCGTGTGATATTTTTTCATATTATATTACACTGAGATCATTGGAAAACCAGAGATATCTGCATTAAACAATGCGTTATGTCCATCCTAGACTAACCCACACGCATCTGAATCCATCTTCCATTTGAAAGGAATGTCACGTTTTATGCTAGTTTACACTTTTAGTAAACTGAAGCGGCTGAACAACCTAAGTCTGTGGATAGAAATGACGTTTTGTCAGTTAAAATGATGACTAATAACTTAGAGAAATGTGCATTTGTTTTCACATGACCGAATTCATCTACCTACTGGCCTACAAGTGAATACACAGAAAAACTGAGAAATTAAGTTCTGATGTCGAATATTTTCCCCATGACCATTCCATTAGAAGATGAAACTGAGTGCGCTGCCCCATTCTCATGGGATTCCCTTTCCCACCAACAAGTCTGGCAATTAAGTCTCGTTGTCACATGTTGATAGTCCACGAGTTTCTGCAGGGAACGAGGCTGAAAATGAGACTTTCACAGAATGGTGTACACCCTCTGCCTACTACGAATCTACACGTCTGGCGAGTTCTAGCTAGTTCCTCTTCTTATCAGAAAGGATCAAAGAAAAATATATATTAATCCAATGCGACACAGATTGCAGTTTCTGGTTAAAATGAAATTTTCCATGTTTTCTCTGATTAAACAAAAAATACAAGGTTTAGTGCCATAATTCTTGACATGGAAAGTCTTCAGGTCATTCCCTTTGATGTGCATGTATTATCATCATGCTTCTGGTCGGTCATGCATGCGAGAGAATGTGGTTCAATGTGGATAAAGTGTGCCAACATATTGGTGTTTGCCGATAGAAGGAGGCTTGCCAAATCTGAGCCTGTGTGTCATTGACAAGTGTGCATGAACACGATAGGAAATGACATGTAAACATTTCATGTCAAAAATTATGGCATTGGACTCAATACTTTTCAGTTGATGAGAGAAAGCATGGAAAATTTCATTTTAACCAGAAACTGCAATCTGTGTCGCATTGGATTATGGATTAATATGTATTTTTCTTTGATCGTGTCTGACAAGAAGAGGAACTAGTTAGAACTCGGCAGACGTGCAGATTCGTAGTAGGCAGAGGGTGTGCACCATTCTGTGAAAGTCTCATTTTCAGCCTCGTTCCCTGCAGAAAAACGTTCTGGCTGCCGGGCTATTAATGAGTAGCGTGTAAAGTCGGTGGTTTGTGGCCTATCGTGGATTCAAGTCGACGTCAGAGTTTCCTCTTCAACAGACATGTGATTTTGTTGACATTTTTGTCTGAGGAGATTCTGTTGATTGGCGAAATTCAATTTTTGGTGTTAAAAAATGTTCGATGAACAATGTGGAATTTACTCCATGTTAGGCACAAGTTTCTTCATTCTACTTAGCTGCCTTGTCCATCAGACAACACTCATGAAAGTGCACCATTCTGACCAACGATTTGAGCACGGAGTGTTAGGATTTGTGCAACAACGAAATGAGTTTAGATCATTTATGAAAACTGACCCTGATAAGAATTCATTTAATTTGTATAAACTGTCACTCAATCCATTAGTAAGAGCAGTTATCAGTGTTCATACATAAAATATATTACAGTGTTTTTAATATAGCCGCCAAGTCAAATATACGCGAATACACAGTAGTAAACAAAACCAAGCAGTGCTTCATCATTTTTGCGATTATTTATGATTTTGTTGTACTACTACAATTACTATGCTGGTAACATCAGATAGAATGTAAGAGAAGGTCAAATGATAATAAGAATTAGAAAAATCTGTAGAGAAAAATAAACAGTTATTATTTTTATTGGTGATTTTAGTTGCAAACATTTTGCAAAGTATTTTATATAAATTGGAAAGTCAATTGTCCTCTTGGTAAAGTGGTGGAAAATGAAGAATGGTTTTAGTGCGGTATGGGTATGGGTGCGGTATCTGAAGGAAATAGAAAATAGGATGACCATTTAACCGACCCATAAATCTTTAAATCATTCTATCCTATAGGTCACTATATGGACACCCTTGAACCTTCAAAACGGATCCTCTGGTAATACGGACCTTTGCTTAATACGGACCACATGGTCCCCAAATAGTGACTCTACGGACATACGGATGCGGACCCCTTCGTACCTTCAATACCGACCATTTTGCTTAACAGTGCATGCACTCATAGTTCACCATTAATAAAATAGGTCCTACTTCAGGTTTAACATGTCACGGTCATAATAAGGGTCACTGTGTTCTGCTCAGTAAGTTGTCTGGTGATTGAAAAGTCACCTTTTGGTTTATTATTATATTCTATTATTAGATCATTATTATGCATATTCAGCTATCCCTCCGTTCATCCTGACCGTATGCGCTGCTGGAAAATCAATACTAAAATATCATATTATCATTTAATGTATTTAAAGCAGCCCATTCTCAATGTTTTAACAGTATCGAGCATTCCATTCATTTGCTGTTTGATAGCAAATAGAAAAATACATAATTACTATCTCACCTATTGTTTTCACGTTTATTATGCATGCATTTAACAAAGATCATTACCAAGCTAACAATCTTGACGCACAACAGGTGACATCTTTCCTTAAAGCATTCTACTTTTAATTCTTGTTTCTTCTCTTCTCCGGATACTTAGCAAACTCAAGCGTGTTCTTGAGATGACACTTGAAAAGCCTGTAAATATTAATTCCACTGGCAAACATAAATAACTGCGATGGTTATTGTTTTCCTCAGTTCGGCTGTCATGAAATTCAATTGATTTTGGTGTGTATGAAATTGACATCCGATGAACGACACAGCACTAGTAAACAAGAATTGAGTGCTCAGCGTGTGATCACGAATAGATTGTTAGTCAAGTTATCAAGTTAGGATATAAAGCTTCTTGCATAAAACATGATAGGTTGTTTCCCTTAACCCATTTATGCGCAATGTTTAAAATTTTAAACAAAAATTCTAGTGAAGTTTTTTCACAATAAGTTCCTAAATTTGCAATATATCGCATATTTTTTTGCATAATCATCAATTTCATACTGCTATTGTTTAAGTTTCATTCTTTTTTGAATTGATGTTTCGCTTTTTCTATTCGTATCTTCGAGGTGAATTGAACGCACTTTTCGTACAAAGGAATATTTGAACAATATGAAGAGAACAAGGTAATATTTTGATCTGACGAACATTTTTGCTGAATGATATTGCTATATTTAGAATAAAACTGCTAGTTAGTTTGATTTTATCAAGTCAAAAGCTATTAAGAAATACAAACCTCTGATTTTTTTAAGGAAAATTATGTAATGTTTAAAAATTTAAACATCGCGCATATGCGATATCATTTTGATTATGACATGATTCTGTATGTCAACTTAGAGATCAAATTGTAGTGAATTTTGTTATCTATTAGTGCACTGACACCGTCCAAAACAATCATTAAGTTGTTTTATCAAGTTTTTGGCGTATAGATGGAAAAAATAATTTTGCTAGCTGGGTTCGAACCCTCGTCTCTAGACGCTTTGAAGCAGTCACGTTAGCAAGTCGGCTACTGCACATATTGATAAGCACTCTGTTTTTAAGTTTAAATATAAGCAGACAACCTACTTCTTAATTTCAAGAGTAATTTCAATAAAAACAAAGATAATAAAAAGAGTTAAAAAATTATATTTTTTTCAGACAAATGACAGCACAAGAGGCACTTGACCGAGTATTGGGTTCCGATGACGAAGAAGATTGCGAGGCGGTGGTTATGCTTCCACCTAATGATGGTCAAAATTCCGAGGAAGAAAGTGGGGATGAGGATGAAGGAAATATCAATCATCTTCATCGTAATCAGCTATTATCAGAGGTTGAACTGGTTACATCAGAAGATCACCAAGACAAGGCGGATGCGAATACGCAAAGTGGTAAGAAAAGAAAAATCTCGTGTCAGTGGACAAAGAAAGACAGTAACAATCGCATGGTAGTGAATAACGAAATGATAGAAGAGAATCAGAACGAATTAAATGAATGTGAAAAGCCAGTGGATTTCTTCAGGTTGTTTTTTGATTCAAAGCTAATAGAATCCATTCTCATTGAAACTGAAAGGTATACCAATGAGAGTTTCACAGCAGATCAAATATATGCGGTTTTGGGCATTTTGATTATATCTGGTGTTTTGGGTTATCCACGACGAAGATTGTATTGGTCAAAAAGTGATTTGCTGAGAAACAAGATTATATCTGAAAGCATGTCACAAAAAGAATTTGAAAAGTTGTTTTCTAGGTTGCATTTTTGTAACAATGATGATGCAAAATATCACCCTGAGGATAAATTCTTTAAAGTAAATATTCTATTGAAATCATTAAACGAAAATTTCTTGAAATACGGCCCTGCAACAGAATATTTCAGTGTGGATGAATGCATTGTCCCTTATTTTGGTCGACACTCGTCAAAACAATTTATCAGAGGAAAGCCGATTCGTTTCGGATTCAAGGCCTGGGTGATCGCGAGCCAACGAGGTTACGTCTATCAATTCTCTCCGTACCCTGGAGCTGCTGAAAAGCCTACACCAGAGCACGACTTGGGACCATCAGCAAACGTTGTCATCTATTTGATGAAAGTTATCCAGAAAAGGTTTATGGATACTCAACTTCATGTCACGATGGACAATTATTTTACATCCATTTCTCTTCTTCGTTATCTCAATGAATTGAACATCAAGGCGACAGGAACGATCCGGCGTCCAAGAATTCCAAATGCTCCATCCAACATGAGTGAATTAGATGGCAAAGAAAGAGGAAGTTGCGATTCGTGGTAAGTGCATGTTTGTGAAATCAAATATAAGTTTGACAACATTTCTGAATTCATAAATTTCATTCACAGGTTTGACAAGTGTTCTGGTGTTCATCTGACTAGTTGGAAAGACAACAAGGTCGTGCACGTTGCATCGACTGCCGCAGGTAGCGAGCCCATGGGGACAGCGCGCCGATTCTTTCGAAAGGAACGCGCTTTGAAGACAATCTCATGTCCCGAATCTATAAAATTGTATAACAAGACGATGGGCGGCGTTGATAGAAATGATCAAGACGTCGGATATTACCGCATTTCGATTCGCGGCAAAAAATGGTATTACCCAATATTTTTGCATTTGATTGATGTTGCCGTAGTCAATGCATGGCTACTTCATCGAATGTTGTGTGCGAATCTCAACGAACGGCCAATGGATTTGTTACAATTCCGAATCCAGCTGTCCGAATCTCTGCTAGCAGAAGCGATATCGGCACGATCCAGTTCTAGAAGTGTCAGACGATCCGTCATGGATGAATTGCGATATGACGGGCTCAACCATCTTGTTGTTCCCGCAAAACTAAATCGTTGCGGTATCTGTGGCAATAACGCCAGTTTTCAGTGCGAAAAATGTGGCCGAAACTTACATCCCAAGTGTTTCAAAATGTATCACACACGCTGAAACGTGTTTTTTGTCCTGATAAAAAATGAAGTCTAAGGATGAAATTATACGTTTTGATATTGAATTTGCGCAATGTTTAAATTTTTAAACATCCGATATCTATGGGAAAAACACTTTATTTGTGTAAACTAATGCCAAATATGAAATCTACGCGCTGAATTACCCTAGGAAACAAATTTTCACTACGGTAATACAATTTTTTGACATCTTGCGCATAAATGGGTTAAGTGATTTATGCTGTCTGTAGAAATCAAGTTATAATTCCTATCTTTGAATACGTTCCATTTCATTCAGAGAAATGAAATCTATAACAATAAATGATATAAGCAATGTTAGCGAAATATCTCACCAAATATCAAATATATCAAAGTATGTGAAAGACTTCTAAAAAGCATATTTTTGGACGACACAAGAACAGAGTTACATCGGATTTGGTGCCTGTTGTTTATTATAACATTACAGCTCGGATTTTTGCGTCGTTTTTGATGCCAGATAACCCAAGTGTCATTCAAACACATTTTCACACAGTAGATGCTGTAAACCTTCTACTAGACCGCCGTGGTTGTCCATTTTTCAACCTTCGGCTGAGTGGCGTTCTATTAGAATGCTACAGTGTGACGATCTATATTTCAACTTTCTTACTTTCAAAGCGCAAAAGGTCGCATATGTATTCATTTTTATCCTACTTTTTAAGCTATTGCTTCATAAACTGTCTCGTGAAATACCAGTAGATCTGCGTCCAAAAATCAGCAACACGGTAGGCGTACACCAGTATTAGTGGATGCTACATAAACATTGTATGAATATCGGCATTAAGCCACTACATCATTGATCGCATGCATCAATATGCATACACATTAATCTCAGGGAAATACTAAGCGAGCATTTGCTTATCTTTACCTGATTACGACTAATCAAGGGACGAAAACGTCACAAGATAGTGAGATGAAAAACTCGATCAAAATATTCAATCATGTTTTTTAATGCTTTGAAGCAGGAAAACCTCATTTTTTTGTTATTAGTGCAACACTGCACAAAGATTTCGTGAATTAAGCAGCCAATTACATGAATCGACACTCTCCAGCAGTTTCAATCTGTGAATCCTCAATCCATAGATTGACAGTTTTTGTTCTTTTGGTCCAGTATAGTTTAATGTTAATAAAAGTCTCAGGTGCGTGTCAACAAACTTCCATCATGTTCATCAATTTACGGGCATCCCGATCATACAGCTTGAAAACATGATACAAAGCACGATTTTAAAGTCATGTGGAAACACGGCCAAGAAATCATGATCAAAGGCATGATCTTCAAACTGCTATGAGTCTAAGATCTAAAACTGCCCATAATGCCATGAGTCATAGACATTATTGCCAGAATGTACAGCAAATCCAACTAAACACCAAAGAGGAACACGTATGAAAACTTGTTAGTTATCAAAGCGACACTCATTAGTTTGTTCAAGCAAATCCTGATAGAATGCCATAATTTGGAGATGCCATACCAACGTTTTCTATTTATGTCTTGCACATAATAATATCATCCTTGATTGCTTGACATGCACATGCATGCCATGCGCATACTCAGTCATTTATCATTCGAACAACCACGAGCATTTCAGAGAGAAATAATCTTTAATGGGAGTTATCATGAATTAGAAGATACGACAATACATTTATGCAATTGAAGGATTTTCGAGTTCCCACGTCGACCGCGGTCGAGGGTGCATTGCGAGATGATGCACAGTACTTTGAGATGGAGAAGCGTCGTAGGCTATAGGGGTTGACATAAAAATTGCGTTTTCCGAAGCGATTGGTTTATGAAGATAACATTTTTCTTTTTCATCAAATAGTGTTACTGTTATAAAAACAAACAGATTGTTGATCAATATTTAAAAACTTTGATCCAACTTCTATTTATTGACTGATTATATGACATTTCCATAGATATGAAGCTTGGGATGTATTATTTTAAATAGAATGATTTTGTCATTATTATTGGGTGGATGTTTATTTTGTTTTATGGGTGTTTCTATTATGACAGTGAATACTCCATGGCATTGAATATATATCTTAGGCTTCTCAATGCATCACTTGATTGCTATTCGAGATTCATTGTCTGAATATGGAATTCAAGAGCTAGTAGATTGACATGTATTTGTTTCATTAGAACGGCGTCTAAAATATATATACTATTCGACAAAGACTAGCCATACTTTTTGTCAACGTTTTGGGTGGGAAAAACATTTTAAGGAAAGAAAATAAAAATAAACTCATGATATAATGTATTATCTTAAGCGCTTTCGCTTCATAATAATCATGACGTTATCTTATGATTAGAGTCATTGAAAGCGCTTAAGATGATACATTATATTATCAGTTTATTTTTATTTTCTTTACTTAAAGTCATTGGAAGAAAAGGGAAAAACATTGTCAAAGTTTGAAGAATTCCAAATCTCATCAAAGAAACGATGAATGGTGTGAGACTGTGAAACAAAATGATGGTTCGTGTAAACTCCATTGAAGTTGTTGCTATAGCCTATATTCAATAGTATCCAATAAATTGGAGAATCACGTGATGACGGCAATCGATTAGCTTGTGACTGACTTTTACCTTCAAACTGGCAATGAATGAACGATTTGTCAATCAAATACATGTACCTCTGAATACCTGAATAAAAAGCATTCAGAGATTAAATGTCAGTATTAGTGCGACCGGAGGTATTGCAGAAAGAATAATTACTTTTCTTGTTCACTACAGAGAAGAGAGAGTGCACCAAATAATGGAAGAAAAGTTCTTAATTAGTACATAATACAACTCATTAAATCCCTTTCTTATCTTTCTTGTCTTTCGTATTGGTGATAGGGGCCGAATCATGATATTTTCCAGATTTTAACTTCAATCTCGTTGTCAATACTTTTCGACAGGCCTCGACAACTCTACGTAGGCTACAATGATAGAGATGTGAAAATGTGAAAAATTGTCATTGGAATCTCAGCGAGTTCTATAATTTAACTCTTTGTGTTTAGCCTTGATATTTTCGGATTTTATTGCTCTATCATATCGAAGATTGCACTCTGCTTATCCTCATTTAAGCTACAAAGAACGAAATTAAAAAAGTCAACTAGGAAAGGCTGACTTAGTAAAACTATCCATCTCATTCTTTTTGTAAGAAATTTTCCAACGAAGCATAGAACAAGATGCAATGCCAGATTATTGCGTATAAATAGTTTCAAAAAGAAGACAAGCTGGGTTTGCAATAAAAACAAATGACCAACTTGCGATACCGGCACCAAAAAAATATATAGCTCCTCTTCTTGAGAATTAACAGTTTGAGAAGAAATTTATATTTTGTTTTTCATTCCTGCAACGGTTATTTGCAAAAACATCAATGCGAAGAATTACAGTCTTATATCCAGATTGTACAAAGATAACATTTCGAACTTTTCAATTTGCATGCTATCTTTCGATTATCTGATTAGATACGTTTACTTCATCGACTTGTCTATCAACATCATTAATGAAAATTTGTTCTACAAAGATTCTCTTATAATCTGATGCAATCTTGAAACGTTCGGTATGTTTCAAAGTAAGCATCTTCAAGCAACTATATAAATAGTGCGCATAAAATGGATTTGAAAAGTTACTTATGGCACTTGTTAAATTATTTGTTGCACTTCTGACATAATATATTACAAACATGTGTATTCAAGTGACAGGTTCCTTACAATGACTCCCTATCAGTACATTAAATAGTGATCGAATTCGGCGGCAACAACTGGCATCTGGATGTTGCCAGCCTTTTCACTGAATAATTATGCACTGAAAGGTTTAGCTAACGCAAAGAGAAAAACGATCTACTCAATCATGCAGCGCTCTTCTCAAACTCATGTTTCTTAAAAAGAAACGAACGGAGACGATAAACAGCGAGAACAGAAAGTAATTGGGATTATGTTGTCCTGAATTTATGCCAGAAGCGAGACATCTTTAACTTTGAGATTAAAAGGATTTTTCTCTTCACTTTCAACATGTTCAAACTATCAAATTTTGGAACTTCAAGCATACGTGTCTGAGATGGGATGGATAACTGTCAATTATCGCCATTATCAATATTAATTTTTATAACTAAACAGTTCAATTACAGTGACAGCAACTTGCTAAGAGGCAGAACTTAAAACGTCATTTTCATTGATGCTGTTGATCTTCAAGACTTCAATTTCGTCGGTGTCTTATTGCTGACATTTAAAGGAAAAAGAAAAACAGAGCGAATTCAGTTTCATGCATTTCTTTCTTAATATTGATGATTTTTTCAATATATGTTTCTCAATCTTAGTTTTGCAGCCAAAAACTAGGTTATAATAGGTTTGAATTTCGGTCGTCAAAACATTGAAGGCGTGTTAATGGAACAGACATTGAATTGAAGATAATTATGAGTATCAGTTCAGTTCTAGGAAAGTGAAATACAACGCCTTTATGGCTTCATCAAGACCTTCATTTTGACTTGTTTCATAGTTATTAGTTATTCTCTCATGGTAGATAGAATATAATAGAATTATATTTTTCCACGACAACACAACGGTCATGCGTGTTTACATCATTAAATGAATTGGGGGAACAAAAAATTGTGAAGGGAGATTTTAAAACGTTTATGGGTCGTTTGGTTGATGACCTCATTAGGCAACTCATTCCATTTAGAGATAGCGCGGACTGAAAAGCTATTCTCCCGAACTTTGCACTTTGTGATCGATGGATTTCTCAATGTCATTAAGTGACCGAGTTTGCATCCTCTCAAAATAAGTCGCTTCACCTTCGTTTCTTCTACTCATCAGTTTGTGAACATAACACATATTAGGATAGATTCTTCTTTCCTTCAATGGAACAAGACAACATCCTCAGTCGATCTTCATAGTCTAGTTTCTTCACTCCTGGAATTCTGCGCGTCTATTTACGTTGGACAGCTTCCAATGCATCCATTTCTTTTTGTAGATAGGGTAACCAAATGCATGAAGCGTATTCAGTTATTGTCCGGACATATGTGCAGAACATCCGCTTTAAGAATGTAGGATCTCTTGTTCTCAAACAACGCAAGAGTAAGTTCGACATTCTGCTTGCCCTGCTGCGACGCCTTCAATATGTTTGGAAAACTTTCCATCAGTTTGCATAATGACCCCCAAATCAACTACTCTGTTCACTGTTGTTATGCATTGATCGTTGATGGCATAAACATGATGGGGCTGTTTGGATGAATATGCAAGCATTTTGACTTCGTGTAATTAATATTCAGACCCAGTTTTTCGATGTTATCGGCAACACATTTAAGAGACTTGTAGAGAAGAGTGGTTTTGAGCATGGTAAGTCAACAGTCAAGTGGATTGAAACTCAATGCCGAGAAAGCTACGGTAATGAGAAACAAATTCATGACACCGCACCGAATCATGATAAATGGCGTAGAAATAGAGGAGGTGGATCGATACGTGTACTTGGGCCATGTGATGAGCATGACAGAAGAAGCGGAAGCAGAAAAATTTCCCGAATGTGCGCTCAAGCATGGCAAGCTTTCAGCAGAGGCGAAGTAGTATTCAAAAGCGACCTCCCAATGTGCCCAAAAAAGGAAGGCCTTCGACCAGTCCATTCCAACGATGCTGATATACGGAAGCGAGACGCGAAGGACAACAAAGAAGCAAAGGATGAAATTTAGCACTACACAGCGAGTGATGGAAAGAGCGATGCTGAAAATTTCCATACGAGACAAGAAGAGGAACATCTGGATAAGAGAAAGAACTGGAGTCAAATATGTGTTCAAAGAGGCAGCAAAACAAAACTGGAGATGGGCGGGACATGTTGCACGGCAGAAGGACGGACGTTGGACAAAGGATGTGACAGACTCGTACGCCATAGACGGAAAGGAAGACAGAAGACTCGTTTGGTGGATAATATCAAGACGGTAGGAGGAGCCAACTGGATTCGAGCAACCCAGAACAGGACAACTTGGAAAGCTTATGTGGAGGCCTTCATCCAGCAGTGCATTTACAATGGCTGAGGAAGAAGAAGAAGAATTCAACACTAAATCGTCGGCATACACTGATAACTGATCTGGCGAGATGCCATCTGCAACTCCAAGAAAATAAAATTTGAAAAATGTCGGTCCCAGACGAGATCCTTGTACGACAGAACTAGCAACTGCTGGTGGAGTTGAAAGAGCAAATTTCTTCAATTTCTCTGTTTTGCTAAAACTGTGAAAATAATTGAAAAAACTGAAGCATACTGCTGGAGCATGCTCCCTAGCAACATCACTGTTGATTCGATTGATTTTTTTAGAAATAAAGCTGACACTTACCATACTAGAACAGATAATGTTACCTCCATATGACACATAAACGTAGCATTGGCATCACGGCAGAATATTTTCATGCTGCAGTTGACTTTCATTTGATTATTTGCTTATTAATTCTTTAGGTATGTGCATTTCGTGCTTCTTTTTAATCACATTTGAAGTTGGTCATGACAATATACTTTTGTGCTCATAAGTAACTTCTTAGCATGTTCAACCATCTTGTTGTGGTAAACAGCAGTCATCATGGTGATTTATTGGAGAGATTCGACAAATTTTTGTAAATCTATCAAAAGTGGAGATTTCAAATTTTGAATCACTATTCTAATAATTTTAGAGTAATTATTTATAATTCAAAAAGTGGAATTCAACACAGGGGATTTCATGATTGATTGTATCAGAGGTAATAACACCCGCAGTCAGAATTCAAAATAAAAATCACCATGATTAGGAAAGAGAAAGTTTATCCCGAGCTTTCACTCGTCATACAGCGAGCATAATCATGAAAATACATTAATTTTCATTCCCATGATTATGCTCGCTGTTTGACGAGTGAAAGGTCGGGATAAACTTTTCTTTCCTTATCATTGTGGTTTTTATTTTGAAGGGGATTTCGTGTTTTGGTGTTTCATTCCAAGTTGAAATACAACTTTCATTCATTTAAAGACTGCTTTTGCAATCATTTTTTGTAATCGATAAAGGTTTTTGTTTGTTTGTTTGCTGTCTTTTGTAAACAAAAACAATAGTATCCATCACTTAATGAGCAAGAATTGCTAACGCATACCAAAGTCTAATTTCATCGCTGACTTACCCAGTAATTGTTATGACGTGGCTTTATTAACATCACAAAATATTTTCTATATGTTCTACTACTCTGCATCATGAGTGTCGTCAATATTGATTTTCAAATGAAACTTTTGTTTCATTGCGAGCAGATTTTCAGTTTCATGATTTGATGAATTTTCCAAACACAAAAGATAGTCTTCATTATCGTAATTACCTCGCTGTCAGATGCCCATTTTTCTGAAATGATATAGTCTCAAGCTTGGAATATGAAATTTCTCCGGTGTGACAACATCTTTCTTCCGCTAAAAACTCTCATCAATATACAACTGAGGCTGGCAATTTCGTTGTAAATCAATCATCTAGGTTCCGCTAAAAGACTCAAATAATCAGTATTGCTGCCGTGTCAAGTTGTGTGTTTAACTAAGCAAAGAAAATGCAAATGAAATAAGTGAGGCTAGGTGATGGATTTTGAATTTTAATTTGCCATTCATAAACTGTTCTTTTTCGTTGATTATTCAACATCATTTATTAAGAGATGTATCTGCGATGATGGTAACTATAAAAGTTCAGAATATTCACTTCAACCTTTTCCAATATTCTCCTTAATTCAGAATATTCATATAGACTTACATGGCAAGCGTCAATTGAAGCAATTGCATGACAAATAGGCGGCAAAAATTGAAATGCACTTTAGAAAATATATAGAACCTCTTAAATCTTGCATGTAAGCCATGTGCTGAATGCTAATTATGACATGATGATAATAATGTCAATAGTGATTGAGCTTTGTGGAAGAAAATATGACTGTGCTTCAGTATGATGACTACTTTTTACCCTAGCTTTGGTGAATCATATTTGTTTCAATAATTCAATACAATTCTCGCCAGTGTTCTATTTTTACTTCTTCTGCGAGATGCGATTTCTCAAGAACAGCTGCGTACATCTCACCGAGGAGATGTACTTTGCTTATCAATATTACTTTTTATACCGTTCGCTCACTTCTTAGTTCGTCTCACATGAGTGGCAACTTTCTGCACAATATTTTCTAAAATAATCTTGAATCGTTGATCTATTGCAAACTGCAGTTTGAGGAGAATGCATAATTAATCAAGATATCGTCTATCTTTACAAGATACCATTTCAGCATCTGTTACTCCAATGAGAAAAATGATCTTGTTTGTCTTATCTGCAAGAATTGGATTAATGAGAAATGAAACCATCTTCAACAAGATATCGTTTTTTATAGTTTTCTTTCCCAATGCCAAGGAGACAAATTTCAACTTAAGAGACGTCATATGACCTAAGGCGTACTCAGCATCTGCTGGGTATTACAATTTCAACTGAAATTGGAAGACGGAGTAATTCACAATCACAAGAATAATTACAAAGCTGAATTTCGGAAAGTTATCATCAATGTATCTTGAAAATCTTTTAATACAAGTCAACTAGTGAGAAAAAATTGCGATCCTAATAATTTGGATGAAATCAATTGCACGCAAGACTAAATTTAATGGTATTTTAATGATTTGGCTTCCATTGCAGTCATGTATGTTTCATAAATCTGCTGTTTCATAATTGCAGAGCTATGGAGATGCCTAGCGATGATGAAAACCAAATCTTCATTAGAAAGCTGATAAAGTCTCAGTAGATTGGATTGGAATTCAACCGGATTCAGGTTCAGAATTAACCTCCAGGTTGAAAAAAGGAAATAAAAATGGCACCAAATAAACCAAATCAACATTTTCTGTTTAACCCAACCGTCGAAAAATTGAACTCTGCTTCACTCAACTGCGATGGTAGTCCGGTAGGAACATAATGAGAACAGAAATTATGTTTGGTTCAAAGTGAGAACTCTTTTCGTGGTGGCATTCTCTAACCATAATGTAGAGCTGGCATGAAAGGAGGTGTTATTGATAGACACCCGATTGATTCAGTGTATTCTCGCCTACTCCGTTCTCGTCTACCTTTCATCTTCATCGCCAAAATAATCCGTTCTCGCCTACTGAGTTGTCAATTGTGTTATCAAACAAGATAAGCACATTATTAAGCGAAAACAGAATAGGCGATTCCCTACTCATTGGTGGCCTACATTTCACCACCCAACATTATGAGCTTATATAGTCACTACATGTTTACAATTTATAAGTAACGCGAATATGAACTCCATTCACTTCAACAGCGGCTTATTAATTTTTATCGGCGATTTCAAGTTGCAAATAAGAGTTTTAGTTTAAGAATGGCACTGCTACCGGGTAATGGCAGTTGATAATTCCGTTGTTGTATAGAAAATTTCTATTATGTTGACTTGAAATTGCTGCTATAAAATCTGTCGCTGTTGTTAAACTGAATTTGTCTCAGTTGTTTTCTACCGAATTTGACATGGTTAACCGCCTTTCTAACGAACTACTCGTTCGACAAGTAAAATCAGGGATGCGGAGTCTGATAGGACTCCGACTCCGGGGGTTGAAAGGACTCCGACTCCGGGTGGCAAGGATGTAAAGCCTAGTTTTTTTGAAAATAGGCTAGTAACCTACAGCATAGATCATTATAGGCTTACTTGAATCTATCTTTAGTTATCATTGCTGTATCAATTATCAATCATTTTCGATGAAAGTTTATCAAATTTCGCTTTAAGTTGGATGCATACGACTCGGCTCCTCGCCTCCTTTGCTTGTATTATATTTCGGGTCTAGTTATGGGCTGGAGTCCGGAGTCCTATCATTTGATAGGACTCCGACTCCGACTACGCATCCCTGAGTAAAATACATTGGATAGATTCGACACAGCTGCATCCTTTAATGGCGATGCGTCCGTTGAACCAACCGGGTTCTGGTCATTCATAATATTCCAACCCCACATTGATCGTATCTGCCGTTAGTGATTAGTAAAGAAAAATAGGATTCGTCGACCTCGATTCGTCGGTGAGATCGAAACGATTATGTCCTGGTGAAACGAGGGGGCAACAACGTGTGGTGACTGCGGTCACGTGAGCGAATGCATTCGTCAAATTTTACTCAGTTTTCATGACCATAAAAGTTTCAGTATTCAGACTTCCGTCTCCGATACAGAAGCTTTCTTCCCTCCCTTTCACACACCCAACTTTTCCTCCTACGACATGTAGCCATTTCACGGACATTGAAAGATACCTTGATCTATGAGATAAAAAATGAAAAGGTGAACCTGCTTATATTGACCTGCAAAAATCTTCTGACACGCATTATGCTTGCAACTATGAAATATTTTACTGACAATAAGACATACAAAGCACATGTTTGAATCATTTCACAGCACTTGTAGCTAAATTATACGATTGTAGATGCGTATAGATTTCGAAGCTTATTTTTTTGTTTTCAAAGTTTCAGATTCTTTAAGTGACTATTAGATTAAGCTCAGTGTATTTCAGATTTTGTAAAAATACATGCTATATACTTTGCTTCTTTTAAACACGCTATTATGACTAAACCGCGATGCCACCTCCAACTAGTCGATGCGATGCGTCATTTTCAAATCGAGGAGCTACCGTTAACCTTCACGTTCTGATCATAAATGCAAATAAATCTAAAGTCTAATGTATCAAATTTCTTTTCAAGCATACAGATAAGTTATTGCATTTTCAAGAAATGTCTGGCAATCTATGTTGCTTGGTCGCGGTCGGTTCGACGATATTCTTTTGCTGGGTAGCAAAACGAATCAAATAACCGTGATTTTGAGATCAATTTCAATATATCGGTTAAGTTAAACAGAGTCATTCATGTCCTTCAACCGGAATCAGCTTAACCCTACTTCAATCCGGTCGATTCGATCCAATCTATCGAAGAAACTTTGAGGGCATCTATAAATTTAATTGTTTTTTCAAATTCTTTGGCTGTACAGGCTCGAACGAACTGAATTCTGATTAGTGATAAATGGTCTTTAAACAGAATGCGGTTGGTTGCAGGAATTCTACCCAAGAAGATTAAGTAGAAATACGCTGAGTGAGAAGAGGTGGCTTGAAGATCATTGTCATTACTCAGATTCTGGCTCGTTTGACAGAAATTTAACTGTGGTCTGATTAATTGAATATTTTTAGTACAGTTGATATTTTTAAAGTGACTGAAATGATGGCAATCTTCATTTTTCAACCTGATTCTTTTCTTTTAACCTTCATATGGATGTCGGAAATCTTAAAAGTCGGATCTGAGCTGCTTCTGTCTAAATTAGCAAAGCTAGGAGCGCACTAAAAAACAAAGGAGATTTAAATAATCTTTGAATATTGCTATTACAACGCAACACTTTCTCATACAGCTTCTCTGTTTTCATTGGGAAGAATTAATTGTATTGAAACTTCTAATTAGCAGCTTTTTTATTTTAGTTATCTTTAGATCAAATTAAAAGGAGTGTAGTTCATGAGAAAGTCTCATACCGACATTGAAATTACCTTACCGCTGACAATGATCACTTTGAAAAATACTGTGAAAGAACAGATGTTGTAAACATAAAGAAAGTAGTTACATGATCAGGGAATCTTGATAATTTTGGTATCCTTCAATGTTGAGTCAAGGTTTGATGGTTTACAAATGAAATAGATATACCCTTTACCTAAATGTGAGTTTACACACTCAAATCAGAGATTTGACAAATTTGATCAACAAATTGGTTTCAGTTTCAATACTGGATTATCACCAGAAGTACTTTATCGCGTGATTCAGCTGACCAAAACTTTCATTCACGATACAAAATTGATTTTCTCTTCAAATTGTAGTATTAGTAATGTATTGATATTCTGTGCAACCTTGCAACCTCTGTAACTGAAGAATCATGATTCTACAATTTTTCAGTTGAAGCAATTTTTGAGCAGTTAAGCTTCAGTCGATTATAGCATGAATACAAAGTCTTAAATTTTATTGTTCACATTATAGTCTACAAGTTTTTTCACCGTCTTTGTCAGTTTGCAGCAGCACAATTGTCTATTTCTGACTTTGCAGGCTAACTTTTGCATCACATGTTGAATAAACCATCTTTATTGAAATGGCTCACTGGCATTCTCGTAAACACACCAGAGTGGTTTTCAATTTTCACCGCGTATGCATACAACAACATAGTTAGTAGATATAGCATATGCAATTGCACAAATCAGTCATACTAATAAAAAAGCAGAATAATGAAAGTATGCATTTTTAGCACAATCTCCGATGTCACATACATCATTTGTAGTGAGTAAATATAAAACTTGAACTTGAACTTAGATTAAACACTCAGAACCTGACTTCATAAACATTAATGGTCTCCCAAGTAATACTGAATATTCAAGAACTTGCAACTATTCTGTTCTCAATGCATTCTGTTCCTTTTAGAAAACAGTGACCTTATAGGCAGTTGAGAATTTTTGATGATAATTTTTACAGTCCTGTTGTTTAATTAAGTGAATACTTTGTTGAAAATAATTAATTTTGTCCTTCAGAATTATATATATTCCACTGACATTGGTGCAGAGTAATGAAGGTAATGTGCATTGTTGAAAATGCATGACAATCATAAATAATATTAAAAATGATGGCTTATTCCTGAAGTTCATGAGTTAATTCAGTTTCCAAAGGTCATTTGCAGATTATACAATACAGCTGCTGTCATGATCACAATTTTGTAGAATCCAACTTGTCATCATACTATTAAATTTCTTCATACAAACAATACACCCAAAATAATACAATGGCGAATTGCTGCGTTAAACCTTGATACATTATAATTTAATTGATTTATTCTAAGCCTAGATCACTTACTGTTTTCATTTCATCCCAAAAGCAAACAGATCATAAAGATTTTAAGATGAAATTCCCGTGCACTTCTAGTTCCCATAATCGAGAAGAGCAATGCAATGTACACAAAAGACACAGCATACTTTGAAAGATATTTCATATTTGTAAATAGAATTAAGTGACTCAGTGAGTTTTGAAAGTAAGAAATTCTGCAATCAACAAGAAAGTAGCATAAATCTATTCATATTCAATTTAATTCGATTCTACTTGCGCCACAATGATGTCTGATTATTATTGCAAGTGCATTTTTCTTAGCTAAGCACCTGCTAGTGCACAATAATCGTAACTACAGAGTGTAAGAATCCTTGAACAGCTTTTTAGAGCCCTAATAATTATAAAGACGATGAAAAGAAAATTTATCATGAGCAAGTCTCTCCTCACATGGCCGATATGGCTATTATTGAAGTAAGCTGGATATCACACCGTATATCACTTGTACCTATGCCTTCATTACAATTGTCATGCTATTCACGGATTATTTTTGTTGAATTTTCAGTAATTTCACTCGTATTTGCGAGTTTTCAATCTATTTGGATTGAATGGCCCTGATGGCTGGCTGTTGGAAACTAGTGGCTGCAAACAACTTTAAGAAAACACTGCCTCCATTTCAATATTCGAAGGGCAATTCGGTCGATGTCAATCAATTGTTATAATGCATCTGAATTCCAACTTAGAGCACTAGGAATTCCGGCAGCTAAAAGCTTATTGTATATTCATAACTGTATTTTGATGAAGACGCACATACAATAGACTTGCATTTTGTATTTTCATGACGAGGAAATGTCAACCAGTTTTTAAGTAGAGTACAATACAATGAACATGTACTATTTTTGATTCGCATTTATGACTCACGCACCCATAGAAATGTCGTTCGAGTCTTGGCTCCTCTTCATCTAATGAATAATCATATCTCAGATTTGAACTTGAAAGTAATTTCGTCTTTGTTCGATGCCGATAAAGCGCTTTCGATAAATTGACTTCTAAATTAAGACTGCAGTTTTAAGTGATTGATAAAAATAATCCCACTTAAATCAAATTATCTGACATTGAGGCTGTACTTCAGTCTCTCACAATCGATCATTCAGAATCACTCCATTGCGAAGATATTGAACTTTATTTCTAACACAGAATGTTGCACGTAAATTAGCGTTCTGGCAAATTATTTGCATTAACTCCAAGCAAGTTGAAAAAATGCGAACCAAAATATCTAACATCTGGTTGTCTGCATTCTATTTCGGCTGCTCAATCGTAATGTGGCTAGGAAATATTTGCTTGGCTTCTCTTTGAAAATGTCAACGAAGAAATTTTGCTTTGTTTTGCTATGAATTTTAATGCGTTGCGTGACATGTGATAACAGAAATGGCAACGGTTGTCTCCCTTTTAACAGCCATTCTTTCAAGAAAATATTTTCTTTTCTATTTTTGACTTTCATCTGCATATTTGATGAAGCAGCTTTCATGATATCAACTACAAAAGATGTCATTACTATGGCCTCGACCTCTCTGTACTCAGTCAGCCTCAGGGAAATGGTTATTAAAACAAGACTAATACATCAATTGAAAGTCGTTTCTCTGCTACATTCCCTTGAGTTTGTGATGATTGTGACTTCAAAGGATGGAGAATATATCAGAATATGTCGATTGGGGCTGGTTTAGATGGATATTGATAATTTCAGACTCAAAGACTCGACACTTATCTCACTAAACCTCATAAATAGATAAAAGGAAAGTGAGGGAAGAAACATAAATCATAGGTACCCTTGATTACGCCAACATTTTTTCAATCGATCTCACAAGAAGAGAAGTGCAGAAACTGTGACTTATTGAAAAGTCCTTATCTGGTTGGTAAAAAAAGTCTGTCACATCTGAATAGGGTCTTTTTAATATTTGTTTTTTAATATGATAAATCAAAGTCAAGAAATTTTCTTCTTGCACTTTAGACATTCATTGATTTTCCCGTATTCAAACGATTCTTGTTTAGCTTTTAGCATTTTCATTTGTTATACCAATCGAATTATAATGAATTTTTAACGTCTCAATTTGTTTTGTGTTCGTTTCTGATTGCATCATCGGTAGATTTTCTTTAGATTTCAATCATGTCTTTTACTTGTATAACAATGAGTAAGCATGGACATATTGTGTAGTGGTTGTATTCACTGATCTGTTATGATTTAGTCCATGACTCCTTTGAGCAAAGGATATAGATAAGCAAAAATTTTCCAGAAAAGTCCACATTTCTCCAAAAAAATAACTGAATCGATTTTCGCAAGCAATTTCAGGTGAACAATTTCAATCACTAGTAGTTGATATTGCAGCTGTTAGTGACAGTTGCTTATTCTTGTGGGAGTTTCGTAATTCTTTAATCTCTTCTTGACTGGGCCCAGAATCTGCTCACAGATTCCCTGTATGAATGCGATTATCAGAGTATTGGATAATTGTTTACAACTTGTTTCACGGTTCTATCCAGATGTGCACAAACTATCGTCATTGATCAAGTCTGCCAAAGACACTGGCCTCCAGTCCAGTACATGGGAGTTGAGCGTCCTTTAGATATCTTACAATAATCAAAGATGTTCCTTATCACAGTAACAGAAATTTATGAAGATGTTAATAGACTGGCGCGAACTTTGCTCTTACAGTCTGGAAGTTCTGCTGCTAATTTTATCTATAGTAAGCATCTGTTGGCAGTCATACTGATCGCTGGCATAGGAGATTTCGGGTCAGATATAGAGGATTCTTGCTGCATATTTGAGACAAAAGGATAATCATGGAATATAGAGACTTAAATATTGGCTTTGAAATTCTGTTTTCATTAACAGCATCAGCAAATGACATAGAATTCATCACACCATTAAAAGGATCTTACTAAAAACAGATCCACACGTTGCTGAAGTGAATTCAGTCAGCCAGTTCTGTTACGACATTTCAAAATTAGAAATATTACCAAACTTGTCAAAATCAAGACAAATTCTAAATTTAGAGTGCCATTAACAGAAACATGAAAACCATCGAAAATGACGAACCCCATTTGGCAATGTACAATCGCATGTGATCTATAATGTAATATAGAAATCCGTCTATTGATACTTAAGCATTGTATTTGTATCGTCTGTGACGTATAGTATATGTTCTGCGACGGTCAGTGGACGAGAGTTTGCAAGAGTGATAGTGATAACCGACATGAGTAAATGTTTCGAAGGGATTTGTACTAAAATCCTGATGCGATTTCATTTTTCCTCAGAATTATCTGATTGATGAAATTTCTAGAATTTTAAAATAGTTTTAAGAATTCACTAGTTGATTTAATAAGACGTAGGAAAAGATATTCAATTTACATTTCCTGTACGAGTGATTTTTCTTGATTTTCCTGTGAATGAGATTATTATTTCAGAAGTTAGTTAGCCGAATGCATTTAGAAGGTCAATATTGTATAAGTTGAATTGCTTATTCTATAGCAAGTATTGCTGTTATTTTATCGTCATGAGATGGCCGAAAAGGTCTACGGCTCTTAGCATTAAACATGCAAATGCACGTGTCTTATATTGCCATCTACGCCCTGACACACGCATGTACGAAAGTTTTCTTGAACTGCACCTGAGTGTTGATGAATGAATGCCTCAAAAGTTGAACGTCACTCACTAAATCATAAGTTTCAATATGGTATACTGTACAATGATAGAACAGCGTTTTCATGCTAATGAATGGACGACACCAGTTCGTCTCCGGCATCTACATGAATTTTAGGAAATGTAAGGTGATGATGAGACAAAGGTTTGATGAAGACACGGAAGTTTGAAAGTTGATTGAAGCAAAGCCAGGGCTCACGAGTATTAATCATGATTAAGTTGATTTGATGTATTTCATGATTACAAAGCCTTGATGTTTGCCGACAAAGAACTTCGATCAGGGTTTTAAGCTAGGATATTGTCAACTATCACATCGCATAACAAAAGGGAATAGTTTAAGCCAAGGGCGCACACAAATTTAGTGATATTCTAGGACGGCAAGCTCCCTCCCTCTGCCGTGTGATATTTTTGAAGGTAATTTTACATTGTTGATCTTGGGTACACTGTAAATCGCTCAATACCAATCACATACGAAGGATGCATACCAAAATATTTTTTGCTATATTTCTGTATTCTCTTGGTATATATTTGTATGCTTTTCGTATGTTATTTCAAATGTGGCATGCTTTACATACTAAAGCCATACCAGCACAATGTTAAAAGAAAGCATAAATCATTTCCAAAGTATGTTGATTTAAGGCCCTTTGTCAATAAAGATCACACTAATGTTACTACCGTTCTGTAAGTAGTGAGATAATGACATTCAAACGTCATACTTTCAATAATGAATTCGATTTTAGTACACGTAAGTCTAAGGGATTTCATGAATAATCAATAAGTATTCAACCATCAACAATTATGCATTATGTAATTTTGAAATTAAGCATATTATCAATCCGAAATAAAAACACATTATAATTCATGAACGCAAAAAATAGTTATGTTTGAGATATATAAGTCAACATGATCGCACGGAAGATATCGTTTGTATGAAATGATGTTTATCAACTTGGTTCATAAAGTAGAGCTAACTAAACGTCATATTAATGTTGCTAGACAAGTAGCAACGACGACATATTTGTGGAGCATAGCATTTACAATAAATCTAACCTAGTTAAATATCTCTCTATCAAACAAAAAATATTCACGAATGGTATTACCGAAAAAAGTTATTTAACAGTAGTATGTAATACATCTATTTTTTGATATGTGACTTAAAGCTGCACATACCAAATACATACTAGAGACATACGAATAAGGATGAATTTGCATCGGTTCTCGTATATAAAACATACCAACAACTCGTATTTCAGTGTAAAACAGTCAATCACAGATAGAGTAGTTCGTATCGCTACATACCAATCACATACGAAAGTAAGTGAGATGTGGTATGAATAATATACCAGATCTTTGTAAACACACGAGAATCTCGTATCAGATGTTAGTTTCAAATTGTATGTGATTTTGGTATATGTTTGTATGTAATTTTCGTATCGAGCGATTTACAGTGTACTGATGCATGTACCTGATTTTGCTCCATATAGCGTACATCGCTCACCTGTGGAGGTCCAGTAGACCCCGGAACCATATTTTCAACTCTGTTTTTTTTTAGTTTGAAATTAATTCACATCAGCCACCCATACCACATCATTTTATAATAATTCTGCGTGCAGTGTTTCATTCCAGTTGAATTGCTAAAAGTGCGGAAGATAGCCCAATGGGTCCATTATACTTAGATAACGTCTCAGACGGTTTAAAAATTCCTTTCAATAAGTTTTCAAAAAAGATAAAAATGATTTTGCACATGTCCATGATGGTACAAAGTGTTCAAATTCACTTGGTTTTTTGTTTAAATCATGCTCGTGTATGTGTGCGCTGTGATCGCATATGCGAGTACTTTCGCACATGGTCGCTCGAAATTGGATGGCCTATAACTCGGCAAAAATCAATGTTTAAGATGAAAGCTATTCTCACGTTCGTAGCTCGACAACAAAAACAGAATGTTGAACAAATTTTCACAGCAGCAATGAGTGAGTTTGTGGTCTCTGCAGCTACTTTGATAGACTGAGACCTTAATATTTATGGCTCCAGTTTCAGATATAGACCTATTCCGTGGAGGTTAAAATTAAAATAGGGAACAAGTGTGAAAGTTCTGCTAAACGGAACCAATCAATTTCATTGAAGATTGATTATCTGAGGTTTTGCATAACGACAAAAATCGTGAAATCGCCTTCTAATACGCGCGCAATTTTTTATTTTCGTATATGCTTGCTCAGAAGTCTGAACGATACTCAAAAGATTAAACATGTTCATCAGCTACGCGTAAACATCACTTTTCTACCGAAAATCAACTTTCCCAATGTCTTGAGATCGATTTGAGCAAGCAAGCTAAGAATTTGTAAAGGGGTCCACTGGACATCATATAATATGAAAATGCTCAGGTTTCTACGGGTTAGAGCACAACCATGTGTTGTGTCCGAAGTCACAACAAGATATCCATCGCTGATTGTTTTTGCGGATGTTTTCGAGGTCATTTTGGAGAGAGAATAGATGCAAGAATTTCAATACAGAAAATGTCAGCCACAATGAGCCCAGTAAATTGTCCACATTTAATTGATTGACCTTGTGACATGTGGTGTCAATTGTAATGCATGTAACTGTTTCACTTTATGCAGAAGTAAAGGTTGCTGTTGAATGCAAATTTTTCTTCTTATATTACATGAAATTTCAATATGTATATGAGGTCTCCCACTATATCTATGTCATTTATTATAAAAGATTTATTAGTTCTATTCATGACGGTTAAAACGTAATTTCTATAAAAGCATTTAAGCATATGACTTTAAGTATATGTAGTATTTACAAATGCCTCTAAATTAAGCATGTGTCTAAAATTCGCATTCCAATTATTCACATATCCCTCAAAAAGTTATGAAATAATCCTAAGAAGGCATGTACATGGTTACCGTAATTGCTTTGAATGGTCGAACAATAATTCGCAGTTACAGTAATAACAACTGCGATTATCTGTGATAACAATAATCTTGTAAAAAGTAGTTTCATGATCTCTTTGAAAACGAATTTTCAGTCTCTGCAAAATTGTTCTATGGAGGATTAAGACGGTTTTAAATGGTTAATATTTCAAGCAATTCATAATTTCAGATCGGTATATTTAAAGAAAATAAAGCTTAAATCACAAGATGCTTGCCTACCCGCTATGATCTAGGGAGATTATGAATGCTTTCTGTGAAAGCTGGTGCCTTGGCGCTATTGAGAATTTTGGTTGTTTCAAAAGAATGCCAAGAAAATACATGAACGTTATCTGACATTTCCAACAACAGAATGCGGGGGTCATGTGACAAAAGACTTAAAGAAACCTTTGGAGCAAGCATTTTGCAAAACGTTTTTATTGTTAGTTCATGTATAAGATAGTACATGCTAATATATATCGGGAGAGCGTGATTATCAATAATTTTCGAAACACAACTTCCGGTGAATCATAATAGTCTTAATAACTCATCGATTTTACATTTTCAATTAAGTAAAACACTTGATTTGAGGCAAGAGATTGAAGCAATGCACTATGATAAAGCTTACGATATTTCATTGAATGCTTCTGGATATAGACCGATAATCACTAGTTGAATAATTGAGGAGAAATATACGTCATTAAGGAGAATAATATACGTCATGAGTTTCTTCAAGCTGTTTGATGTATGATATATATATATATATATATATATATATATATATATATATATATATATATATATATATATACAGTGAAACCTCCTATTGCGGACATTCTATACAGCGGACACCTCCGTATTACGGACAGTTAAGCTCAGTCCCAAATAATGTTCGTATCATCAACGGTAACTCCATATTGCGGACACCTCTAAAATGCGGACACTAAGGCGCAGTCCCGACGGTGTCCGTAATATGGAGGTTCTACTGTATATATATATATATATAAACATATATATGTCTGATATATGAAACTACATAAAAGTAAAAGTATATGAACTATTTGTTCTAAATCTGTTAGTTTCGACTTTTTTCAAGAGTCATCATTCGGAAATAAACAATTACAAATAGCTATATGACCTTGATAATCAATTTGTACATCGAAATGTTCAAAATAATTAAATGGAAATTCAAATTCATACGAGCTGATATCAAACAATCACCTTTATGAACATCAAACTTTACTTACTATGTCATCACAAATAATGTCCCGCCAAATTTCTTGAAGACTCTCAGCTTTAGCCGATAATTGTGTTTCATTCAATTTGAACCATACATGTCCGATTGTTATATTTTTCTCCATTCGTGAAGCCTCCTTCACAGTGAATTCAACTCTTCGATTCACGAAATCCTCCGGCGTAATATTGAAAGAAAAACTCTGTTCAAAGATTGGATTCCTTATAGTTGATACTGTTGCAGTTCGATGGGTCCTATTATCACCGGGAACTAGTCCAACTTTCACATAGAAATTACCGGATTCTTTTGCAGTTTTGCTCGATAAATACGTCGCTTTATGAATAGTAACAAATAGAACTTTATGTTGGTTATTGTATGAAATAGAGAAGCAAAGTTTTCCTGTGCCGTAAGAATTAAGTGCATGCAGGATGAGTTCTTCATCAGAACTGTAAAGCGATGGATCCAAGTCCCCACCAAAAATTGAAAACCTTTCACGAAGAAGTCCAGAAAGTTTAGGATCATCGGGATCTAGACCCTCCGGAATAGCAGAAAAACGACGCTTAAGGAAGTCCTCTGGGTGATATCCACGAGGAGACCTTGGGCGTCCAATAATTAATGGTGTGCTCAACCGACGTGCAGGGAACATGTCACGCAGTTCAGAGGCCTCACAATTAGACAGACCACTAGTGTCCACAGAGTCTTGACTGCTTGACGTCAAATCACGAGTCCGTCCAGAAATAGAAGTGCTTGATAAGGGAGTGGTTTCTGTTGCAGGTTTTTCGGATTTCGATAGAATTCGGCGGCGAATTAGATATGCGGCAAAAGCGGTGATTAATGATACTAAGACAACACTGGCCACGATACCAACGATCAACGTAGTCTCTTTAATCGAGCTCAATGGCTTTGACATTGAATTTGGCTTGGGTGGCATGGTTTCACAGGCAGTTTTTAGTGGTGATATGAATACGAAGATTTATGCGACGACCGCCCTCTGTAGCATTGATGCTAAATTCAGCAGACTCAATCGGTTCAATGACTTAATGGCTTCAAGCGATAATAAAATATGGAATGACGAGGGTCTATCCTAACTTGAGGACATTATTGACCAACCATGGCTTTCGCTCGCTATAGAAGCATCAGCAGATAAAGTTGCATCAAATCGTCACTGACTCTCAATCATAGGTTGTTCCCTTTTCCCTCTCATTATAAGAGCACTCAAGAGAAACATCATTCGCAGTTAGGAAAATTGAAGATTTCTTTAATTGTAGAATTAATAAGACCTTATATGAATCAAATTCAACACGCTACCTCGCCCTCATGTCAAACTCTTTCTCTAAATTTTGAATTTAACTATTCTTTTACATCAGGACAGAAGGTAATTTTGTTTCGAAGATTATTCGATTTAAAACTAATGATTCGCATAAATTGAGGTAGGAGACTTCTGAATATGCAGCGATCTATGAATGATTCAAAAGAAGATGGTAGAAACAAATGAACGAGAAGAGCAAAATATTATTTCAAAATAGCGGACTCTCAAAATACAAATTCAAAGATTGATTAACTCACATTGCTACATGATTGCATGGGTAAAAAACACGTAAAAACACAGTTTCTTGCTTCTACAAAGCGCTTTGATATTTCAAATATTATTTTATATATTACTTTTGATAGAAGATTTACTTATGGGAACTAATAGATATTGACTTTGACATGATGTCTCTTCTTCGTGTTTCTATGGATTTGATAGCAGCTAATGTTGCAGTGATGTAAGGAGGCCCAGTCAAATATTTACATTAGCGTAAGACACGATCACCGCTTGGTGAATTTTGCAATTTTACTTAATAATGTAAAGTTTCCAACTGAATGTATGCAGTAGAGCGACATGTACGTATGCGTCTTTACTCTTTTTTTTCATCAGTAATTTCAAATTGCCTTCCAAATGGCTTCAATATAATTGAGTAGCTGTCAATAAATGAAGTATATACTATGATATAAAAGCATGTTGTAAACTTTCGCATGACACGATATCGACATCACTGATATCTTTCATTTCACACATTGAGGCAACTTTTGAGGTTACTAACATATACAGTCATAGAAAAAATATAGTACCCGGTGAAAAAATGAAAACTCAAGACTTGCGTCATTTTCACATACTTATTATTACTCCGATAAATGAACATGATAATAGTGATAGAAGTACAATATTAACAGTATTAAAATCCTGTGATGTCTCCAGCACGAGGTGCTCTGCAAGAATATTAGTATACTTTTCAGAATCCATGTGGGTTTCTATTCTGACTAAATCTGTGAAGCCGTTTACAGAAAATGCTCCCCATACCATTGCATGAGCTACAGACCTATGGCTGCAAACATAGGGTTCCGAGTATTCGCATGCGAAGGGTCTTCGAACATACTGCATGCGGGATTGTCAGAATCGCGATTCATCAGGAAACACAACTGTCTTCAACCTTCTAGAGCTCCAATTGGATTTTGGCGAGTCCATTCAAGTCTGCAATCTTTATGGTCTTCAGTCAGTAAAGTCTTCCTTGCCGGTGCAAAGGACTTGAGACCAGCATCTCTCAACCGATTCAAAACTGTTCTTCTGTCACATTCAAGATGCAAGTTTTGCTTTACTTCTCTGACAGACATGAAAGGATTTTCTGAAGACATTCTGACAATCTGACAATCTTTTTATCTTCTCGGTCACTTGTCACTTTCTTCAGCCCACAGGCACCTCGGTTGCTTCCTTCACCTTGTCCATCGACAGACAATCTCTGAAGATACTTTTTGACCGTGTTCTCTGAAATGCTCAAGCACTCGGATATTTTAGGTTTTGAAGAGAATGCATAAATTTGACCTTTCATAAGCTCAGTTAAGTCAGTACCGCGCGAAGCCATAGGTGACAGCGATCTAGAATGAAATGAACGAAGTGACACTTCCAAACCATTTTATTTACATCATGTTGGTTTCTTTGTGTAGTGTTAACTCAAATCAGCAGATATTTATGGACTGTCCAGCAGTATCAGCATGACTGCATTCGTTCGTTTAGATCATAATAGAACACTGGCGAATGTTGATTTGTGTTTATTAACATCGATTGCTGCCAACAATGTGTTGCAAGTTATCGGGTACTATATTTTTTCCATGACTGTATAAGGGGACATTAGCGCTGATTTAAAAGCAAAATGTGCTAATTACGGAGATTGACTAAATCACTCCAGAACAATTGTGTGGATATATTCGATTTAGTGGGCATGGATGGGGTTAAAACTGTAGTTGGTAAGAAAACATGTTTCCGGAATTAAACAAGCAATGATAACAGCAATGTGTTTTAAGCATGTTTCTATGCTTTCTCTGGTCTAGCGGTACAGTGCCCAACTCACCCGCGGAGGTTTGACTGTTCGATCCCCCTTTTTGCCATCGAGAACAGTCTTGTTTTGCTCTACGCGTTCTCTCATTTGCATGTCTGCACAGCACCCTACATACAGATACTTTTCGATCGTTCGCAGTCAGAGTGAACGGTCGGATGGTTAGCGCGCCTCCAGCCGTTGTTGCTTCTACCTGCAATCGTCATGTCTGTCCGTTATCGGTATAAAATCGATGATCTGCGTGACTTTCAACGGAAGCCGTGTGTCTGTGTATCAAGGCAGACAAGACGCCGCCTATGGTACTACGGCATCTATATTAGACATATTCCAACTCACACAACGTACAATCATGCTAGTAAGAATTCCTTGTCGTCAAATGATCCGGAACCTCGTCGACAGCAATTTTTGAGAACATTGCAAAGAACTCATCGCCATATCTTTTCCCCGAGCAAATATCTGACTTTTGGTATGCTCAATGTTCGATCCTTACATCACAAAGTGGATGATGTATTGCAACTTCAGCGTGATAGTGGTATAAATGTATTCATGATGGTAGAGACCTGGCATGATGACGATTCGGTCTGTATTCGGAAATTTGCACAACATGGGTTTTCTGTGGTTCATCAACCAAGAGTTCGTGCTAATCCGTATATCCTGACAGTCAACCATGGTGGAGTGGCCGTCGTGAGCACTGGTGTCCGACTTACACGCCTACAAATTGGTGTAGATACGAAATCCTTTGAAAATGTATGTGTGAAGATCACGAGTGATTCATTTACTGTCATCATTCTCGTTATTTATCGTACTGGTTCATTATCTGGATTTTTCTCTGAATTATCATCATTGATGGATCAATTGAGCACCTTCTCTTGTTCAGTTGTAGTGACTGGTGACTTGAATGTTCATTTGGAGAAATCAGATGATCGTAATACACGGATGTTAATTGATTTGTTCCAATCATATGGCTTCGAATGTCAAGTTCATAATGCCACTCATAATAGAGGTGGCATGCTTGATGTTGTATTCTCAAGATCTGACGCTCAGCCACTCAATGTTCAGATATCGGATCCTGGAATTTCTGACCATAGTCTACTATCTTGGACATTACCAATTCATAGGCCTGCTCCTTTGTATGAGGAAATTCGTTTTCGAAAATGGCGACAGATTGACGTTTCTCACCTGCGAGCGTCACTGATGGAGAGTAAGCTGTGCGGCCCTGCTAATTGGACTGATTGTGATGTTGATCAGCTCGCTCTTCTGTTTGACTCCACCATCAAGTCTATCGTCGATCAAATGGCTCCTCTTAAGGTGGTCAATATTCGACGAAGGTCGTCTGATCCATGGTTCGATGAGGACTGTCGGGTAGCAAAGCGCAGTGTTCGACAGCATGAACGTCGTTTCCGATCTCTGCAGCGATCTCTTCCATCCATGGATCAAAATACTTTGCTGGTTTCTGAAGCTTTCTTTAAGTGGAAGCAAGTGACCAAGTCATACAGAGAAATGCTCAAATCCAAACGCCAATCTTTTTGGTGTGATAAGCTGAAATCCGAGTTAAAGTCACCGAAAGAACTCTGGCGGTCCATCGATAGTATCATGGGTCGTGGTCGTCCCAAACCTAACCCAGATTTAAAGGCAAGTGATTTTCTCAATTATTATGATCAAAAGATCTCGATGATCAGGCAGCAGACTGGTAATATCTGTCCAGGAATTACTTCGCAGACTCCAAACTCTATCTTTGAACGATTCGACCCTGTATCGATTGCAGATGTATTCGACGCTTTCCGTGGTCTTCCGAACAAGAGCTCTACCAGTGATGCTCTACCTGTGAACCTCTTGAAGGACTGTTTGGATATCGTGGCTCCGTTCATTACTTATCTATACAATCTTTCGTTCTCTACTGGAGTCTTCCCACAATTATGGAAAGTCACTGTCATCACACCTACACTGAAAAATGACAAAATGGATACATCACAAGCTGCATCGTACCGGCCAATTTCAAAACTTAATACCCTCTCTAAAGTCATAGAGCGAATTATATCCAATCAGTGTCGAACTTATTTGTTCTCAAACAACTTGTTTCCTGACGTGCAATCGGCTTATCGGAGATATCATTCAACGGAAACATCGATACTGAAATTATCCTCGGATATTCTCTCGTCATTGGATAATGGTGAATTGTGTCTTTTGGCTTTTTTGGACCTTACCGCTGCGTTTGACTCCATTGACCATGGAATTCTTACACAACGCCTGAGACTATCCTTTGGTTTTTCTGGTCTAGTTATTTCATGGATACAATCATTCTTGAGTGATCGACCAGTGTCTGTTCGTGTAGGCGCTTCAACTTCCGATTCCAAGATGTGGAACTGGGGTGTTCCTCAAGGCTCAGTGATGGGGCCGCTTCTTTTTGTTTTGTATATGGTAGAAGTTATCAATGTTGTTCGTGATCATAACTTCAAGTTGCATATTTACGCGGATGATGTGCAGATTTATGGAGCGTGTTCGCCAAATGCGACTGATGATCTAGCTGCCGAGATGGCATGTTGTCTAGATGATGTTGTTCAATGGTGCAGTGCAAATCGTCTTCTATTGAATACAGAGAAAACTGAAATTCTATGGTGTCACTCAGGCAAACGTCGGCGTTCTGTCCCAACAGCGCCCTTGAGAATAGGATCCTCTCATATCCTTCCATCAAATTCAGTGCGCTGTCTTGGAGTATTCTTGGACTCAGAACTTTCATTCAAGCTAAATATCTCGAAATGTGTGTCATCGTGCTTTGGGATGATGCGCCAGATTCGCAGTATAATCCCTTATATCCCACGTGATCTACTCCTGACATTGATTACTTCCATGGTCATCTCAAAGTTGGATTACTGCATTCCTGTCATGTATGGAATCCCTGAGCAACAAGTGAAGCGATTACAATCTGTGCTAAATGCAGCCGCCCGTATGATTTACGGCACTTCCCGCTATTCGTCAATAACTCCTTTGTTAAATGAATTACAGTGGCTGCCTATTCGTCAACGTATTGCTTATAGACTATCAGTTCTGACCTTCTGTTGTCGTCGAGAGTGTGCTCCTGATTATCTCAGTTGCTCCCTGGTGGATGTCTCCTCTATGCCTGGAAGATCTCGATTGCGGTCTGCAGATTCATTCTGCATTGCGGTCCCATCTTATCGATGCCCAACTTTTGGTGGTAGATCATTTCCGGTAGCTGCTGCGAGGAGTTGGAACTCACTTCCCCAGAACTTGCGAGCGATTGACAATATGCGTTCCTTCAAGAAACAAGTGAAGAAATACCTTATCGATCTTACCTATAAATGACTTTCCTTTGTATCTCTTTTATTTCTATTTCTTATATTGTAAATTGTAAAGTGGCCTTGAAGCCTCGTAGCATAATGCCACTCTAAATATAGTGCATATTTGAATTGAATTGAATTTCTCAAACTTGCGATTTTTGTGTGTGCAGGCTTGAAAATCCCAATAAGTAGCTGGTTTTCTAATAACTCTATAGACATCATTTCCCGATCTTTCTTTGAATTTCAGTGAAACTGGAATGAAAGTTATTATACATCCTCTGTGTATTGTTACAGTACATAATGTGATATTGCAGAATCATCGAATGTGAAATATTCAGCATCTCAAACAATGGCAAGAGTTACTTATATAACTTATATATTTGTATGTAATGGAAATCAGCTAAATTGCAATGAACAATCATTTTATGAGCTTGAAGAACATAACAATCATTCTAAACAATCCCACTGAAATTGCCAAATGGAGAAACTTTGATCCCGGTGGTATTTCCATCTTTAGTTTGAAAACACTTTGACCTTTATTTGATGTCAATAAAGTGTTCAAATGATGTCAGAAGGGTGATAAAAGTTTGAGATGACGCAATGCATTTGTGCCTATCAAATTATTCGGTTTTATGTTTATGCGCTGTTTTAGCGAGCAACGCTAGCCTATGATGAATGTCACAGCAACTACTTACGTCCGAAGACACGTATTTGCGATGTAACCGGTTTGGCCTCCTCCATTCTCTCCGGACAGCGAAATTAGATAGGTCACGCCTGCATCAGTGTGGTATGAAAAATTGACCCAGTCTCGCACCGGCAACAGAAACTGAAATCTACTACATTGAATTGTATCGGCTGTGCCAGCATCAATTATGGCTGTAACGATAAAACTCAGTTCGGTCTGATATGAGAAATCGCATCGGTTCTATCGGTAGGACACAGTAGCTGTCGTGTATATTCTTATAAAAGCTCGAGTGTGCATTTTTTCAAATGTTTTATTAACCCGGCGTTTATGGATTCGCGAGCAATTATGCATGATCCACCAAATAATATTTTCATTGACGTATTTTTTCTTCAACTCGGCATTTATCTATTCTTTTATATGCGTCCACACTTAGCATTGTTTAATATATTTTTCATATACCGGTATTTTTTACACGCATTATGTTGATACCAGCAATCGAGGTAATCAAAAAGGGCAAACGATAACTCCTCTTTTAGTCCGGCAGCCAGAACGAGTTCTGCAGGGAACGAGGCCGGAAATTATTGCATAGATTGCGGATCCAAAGCATGATAATAATACATACACATCATAGAAACATCTGAAGATATTCCGCGTCAATAATTGTGACTCTGGGCCTAGCACTCGTATTTTTCGTTTAATCAGAGAAAAGATTGAAAATTTTACTTCAAACAAAAGCTTCGATCTGCGTCCCTTTGTGTTTTGCTTTGATCGTATCGGATAAGAAGAGTAACCACGTAGAACTCGGCAGACGCACAGATTTGCAGTAGGCATAGGGTGTACATCATTCTGTGAAAATCTAATTTCCGGCCTCGTTCCCTGCAGAACTCGTTCTGGCTGCCGGACTAAAAGAGGAGTTATCGTTTGCCCTTTTTGATTACCTCGATTGCTGGTATCAACATAATGCGTGTAAAAAATACCGGTATATGAAAAATATATTAAACAATGCTAAGTGTGGACGCATATAAAAGAATAGATAAATGCCGAGTTGAAGAAAAAATACGTCAATGAAAATATTATTTGGTGGATCATGCATAATTGCTCGCGAATCCATAAACGCCGGGTTAATAAAACATTTGAAAAAATGCACACTCGAGCTTTTATAAGAATATACACGACAGCTACTGTGTCCTACCGATAGAACCGATGCGATTAACAGCGTTTATCTAAAAACATTTAGCCAATTATTTCGTTATAATGCATCGAGTCATCGAGAATAAGTGCATCATACCAGGAATATTATTTCCCTATTTTATTACTTATCTATTTTGCAATAACTGCCGGTGTTCTCAAAATTTGTTTACGTTCAGCAATCATGTTTGATCATTCAGTTAAGAAAGTTTAATCCGGCAAAGCCGCAAGAAAAATATTTTGTCATCCATGGATGAAATTAAAATCTGCACTTTATTTCAAAACTCAGCCATTAATCATTTCTGTTAGCGAATAAGACATTTTCTTGCCTCTCAAATATTCAGAATCTGTTATTGAGATCATGATACGTTGCGATTGCGTCGGTAGCATTTTGAGACGATGAACCAGAAAGCGGATATCTCAAAGTCAACGGAAAATATAATCTTTCACACGATTGCTACCCAAGTGAAATTCTAATAATGCCGAGGTTAGCGACACATCCATTAGTTTTGATAATCGATCCGATTTTCGGGTGTAGAACAAAAGAAATTTCAGGACTTCATCAAGGAAATCTGCATTTTCAATTTTGTAATGACCTTATGAATTTTAAGAATTTTCATCAAGCCATTATTGAAACTATTGGTGAAAAAACAGCTGCTAGACGATACAAAGCATCAATCGTCTGTCTTCTGACTTTCATTAATCTTTTACGAGACGAGCAGTATGTTTACATCAAAGTCATTGGCCTTTTCAATCCTCTCATGCATTGAATAAGTTGAGACTGTTCAACATACATCTATGAGAACAGGAAATAATGAAATGTCAATTGCGGAGATCTGTGCATCAAATTCCGACAACAAAACAGCTGTTCACGAACCACGAAACAACGAACAGCTGCCATCATGAAGTTATTCGATGGATTCGAGATTTACCCTATATTTTACCCGCATTATTAGGAGCTCTGAAATTTCGGAGGTTCCAGAATCCCCCTGGCCCCTTGATTTTGATGCTCCCTTATGGTTCAATCGTGCCCGAAATTACCAATGAACACAATTGGTGCATGCTGGTTCCAATGGTGGTTTCCGTTTTTACCAACTCGGTCTCCTCACATAGCAGCTTGAAATTTGAATTCCACTTTCTTCTACTGTTTTGATCAGTTATCGCATGAAGATGTCTTGAGACAATGTCGGGAGTATGTATGATTGAAGTGAGATAGTTAAGCACTGTTGAATACAACTAAAAAATAGAGATTTATGAAAATACATACATTTAGATTATAAATAGTCAGCTACCATCTTTGCTATTTATATCGCACATAAAGATTACAGTGACTGCTCGTCGAGATAAATAAATGTTCCAAAGTCATTGTGTAATGAGTAGTTTCTATATGATGCTGCCGTCATTCATTTAATAAATAAATAGATGCATCGATGGTTGACTGAACATTGTATCAAAATTTCACATGTACGAGTACTTTGTCAATAGTCTGCGAGTAATTTGAATTAAATGTGTTTATACATGTATAATGTGTAATATTACATGTGTATATTCTGTTCGAAGATAGACATCGAAAATAAATGCTTTGCAATGGTGACCGAGTCTTGTTAAGCAATGTAAATGTCCATAATATTATTCCTCTATTCATTCAAACCGTTATACCTAGTGCATTTTTTTACACATTCTCATGATGAATGATAATTCGTCGTAATAGTTTCCAAGCGTTGTTTCTTGATTTCTGGTTTCATCGCTTAGTTGATATGCTGAGATCGTTATTCTATCAGCAGGATCGCTTGCAAACTATTTATTTATACGAGTATCACCAACAATTTATTTGACTTTCCATTTACTTTTCAGTAAACCATCCAATTTCAAAAATTCCTTTTATGATTAGCTTCAAATGGCGCTCATCAGCTGGGATATATCGGTAGATTTATTCAGTGTCAAGCAGATTGGGCAAATGACGCCTCAGATTAATGAGATAATTAATATTTTTTCACGGCAGTATTCATTCTCATACACCATGAGAACTTTGCGGCGGTGACTTATTACAGTCGTTAGATTCGATAGAAGCTAACGAAGAGTCTCCCTACAATGCGAATGATATCCTCATTATTGAATAAGAGTTTCGGTAGAAATTTTCAGTTTTTTAGACATTATTTTCCAACAATCTAAAATAGGATGCTTGTATTCAATATCTAAAATTAGAGAGTGCAGAAGACCGTACAGTTAGCAACGTGTTATACTCGCTGACTGCGTTATTGAAGGAAGAGATAACTTGTCAATGGGTTTCTTTTAATATAGCATACTATCCTCATTTATAAGATAGTTCTTAGAACTGATAAAATGCTTAGGGAAAATACTACTATAACTGAATTGTTCTATTTTAATAATAATAATTAGGGCGCTTGGTACTATGGCGTGAATAGGAGGCGATTTGTACCAAGCGCCCTCCAGTGGGAGTCGCTGTTGTACGTAGCGCCCTCCCATCTTTATTTGATATCTGTGATGAATTGAAACTCCATATTACTTGTACATGTAGGGATAGTTGTCCTTTATCTATGATTACAATATGGATTGATTATCTGTGCTACGGTGTTATATCGACATGGTTGAACAAAAAATGTTATAATAAAATGATAGGGCGCTCTGTACACTATCAATAAAATATTAAAAAAATGAACTCTAGAAAAGTTTCTCGCTTATCCCTATCAACTATTCGCATTAAACCAAACTTATTTTTGCAAGACTTATCGCATTGGAAATTTTCCGCATGCTAGCAGCAATGATATTGGTTAATGGTGCCATCATACAAAAATAGCAATGACTCGCAATGATGACAATGATTTCATCAAGGTGGAGCAATGCATACTGGCAAACGTGACAGCTAGTAGCAGCTAATTGAAGTCAATGATGAGCTATGCACTAAACCGATACTATTAAAGGCATATTTCTAGAATTCGTAGGCTCATTTCGCAATGTCAGATGACAAGTTCAGCGACTGGGACGAATTCGCGTATCAAATTGACACGTTAGATGATGTAATTATTTGATTCTTCTGCTACGAATGCTTGGTTTAATTGTGCAATAGAAGTTTGTCATACCTACACATGTGACTTATCTTTTCTTTGATAATCTCATGGTTTGAGTCATCAGAGGCATATAAAGTGTAAGATGAAATATACACATTGTATCGATCATTTTAGAATTGTTACATAGAAAGAATTTTTGTTCACTTCAAGATCATCGACATTATGTGATACAAGAATCTATATAAGAATTATGGAACATCATAAGATAGAATATTTTATATATTGCAGCTGTTCTGATCATTTTAATAAAGGCGCTTGGCACCCCTACTGTACCAAGCGCCCTTATTGGAATTTCAAAATTTGAAAATTCAAAATTTCTGTTTCATGCGCTTTGGTTCTGGTACATGCTTGTTCACTAATATATAAATGGATTTGCAATAAGATCTAAAAAAATGTACCAAGCGCCCTATTTTTTTGAATTTTGTACAGAGCACCCTTTTTGTACAGAGACCCCTGATCAATGTACGAAGCGCCCGAATTTCTGATAATCGCGTGTACCAAGCGCCCCAATCATAATAATAACTATAATTAGAATGACTACAAATTAGTCAACATTATCAGAAGAGTGAAACAAGCATTTTCAGATAACATACCGGCACTTTTAAATATAGAGCTTTCTAAAGAAATGTCGCAATTTCCAGAAGAAATCAATCTTCCACGTATTTCAGACATCAGAAATAGAAACGAATTTTTAAAAAAACATCAAGCTATGAAAAATGAAAGATAGTTGAAGTGATTCTTATTATGCTAATCCGTTGCTATGTCTAATTGCACATTACTTACCTGCTTTGTATGAATATATTCCGAATCAAAAAAAATTCACATGTTGATCGAATGAGACGCAGATTGCAGTTTGGCAATAATGAAATTTTCTATTCTTTCTCTTGTCAACTGAAAACTACTAAGTATAGAGCCATAATTTTTGCCAAAGAATGTCTTCTGGTCATTTCATGAACATTTATCTATGGAGCTACACCCGTTCGGATTTGGTAAACGTACTCTCGGCAAACACCAACAAGTTGGCCCACTATATTCTCATTGAACCACATTCTCGCATACATCGCAGATCAGAAGCATGATAATTAATCATGATAGGAAATAACCAGAAGATATTCTATGTCAAAAATTGTGGCTCCATACTTAGTACTTTTCAGTTGATAAGAGAAAGCATAGAAAATTTCATTTTTTACGACTGCATCTCCTTAGTACGTAGCATGCACGCTTGCGGAATCAAGAACGACGTCTTGTGTCTCGATCACTTGTGTGTCTATTGTTCACAGAAGCAATGCACGACCGACCGGCCACGCGGACATAATACAACTCACCATCAGCGCGCAGACTGTCACCAGCGTGACGTAAGCGTGTAAAATCACAAACACTCCAACCCCTGGAAAAATGCCACAAACACAAAAAACATAAGCGTATCGTCTGTACAAACAGGGTGATCCATTGAAATGTGTGTATATGATACAGTCACAGAACTTCAAAAAAAAGAAACTTATTACTTTAGACCTCCACCAAGAAGAACCAGTCCAATCAGTAAAAGAATATACATGTATGTAGCATACTCTGTATAGGGTAGGAAAATGTCACTTGTATCAATGTATCAACTGGGGGAACTTTCACAATTCAAGATAGTACAATTTCTGCACTGGCCGGGTATATAATTTATTATTCATTTTTATTTTAACTGTCCGCACTCGACCATCGTTGCCTGGGATCGTTTCAGTGATGACTGCAAGGGGCCACGTGGATTTGGAGCTGCTATCATTTTCAATCATGACGACGTCACCGACTTTTGGAGTCAGGAAATTCTTCTTCTTTCTTTCTGAGTGAAGCATTCTCAAATATTCTGCTCTCCAACGGGTCCAGATGAACTTGTAGTACTTGATGGATGCTATAAAGCATTCTCTGATCCGAATACTACTACTGCTTGCATTGCCAGATATTTGGAGACCGCGGTGAAGGAGAAAATCATTTGGGGAAAGGGGCTTCGGGTCAGCTTCACCATCATAAAATACGGAAATAGGTCGACTGTTTATTGCGTTTTCGATGATTGTCAATCTGTGTCGAAGATCTTCGAAGGATAGTGTTCGATTCCTCATGAAAACTCGTAGAGAGGTTTTTACGCTGCGTATCATCTTCTCAAAAAAATCCGCCCTGCCATGGCGCCAATGGCGCGTTGAATTTCCAATCCACAAGGTAGCGTTTGGCTAGCACTGGTGCAGCAGCCTGGAAAGTCTTGAAATTATCAGACCGGATCACCTGCGGACAAACGCGTCTGGCAGCAAACATCTCGAAGCTTCTTATAAAAGTAGGCAGATCCATAGAGCGTACACATTCGATGTGAACGGCCCGTATTTGTGAACAGGTAAATAGTAGAAAGTAGCATTTGCCCATCATTCCTTTGTCTTTTATCTTGACTGGGCCAGCATAATCAATGCCAGTTGAATTGTATGGCAGGAAATTCATTTCGTCTACTCTATCTGATGGTAGAGGGGGAAATTCAGGCAAGTATGGTAAGGCGCGCTTCCTTCGACATAACCTACATTCATGTAGGCATGACTTGATTGTACTGCGACATTTCAGGATCCAGTATTTGTCACGTATTTTCATCATGGTGTCTCTGACAGTAGCGTGTGCCAACTCCTCATGAGTTTCCTGTACCATCAAATATGTCAGATGTGAAGAATTGCTCAAGATAGCAGGAAATTTCTCCTCGAATGACAATGACGAGTATTCCAGTCTACCACCTTTCCGTAGAGTTCCGTTCTGATCCAGAAATGGTTTCAGTTGAGATCCGCGAGGATTGGAGTCTTTCATTATTTTGAAGACAGGTTATTTCTTCCTTAAAATGCTTCAGTTGGTCCAGCTTAATCAATCTTTGCTCGGCATTCTGCAATTCTTGACATGACAGATTTACTCCAGGCTCTAAGTCCTCCCTCCTACATCGGCGAATGAATCTTAGCAGCCAAGCCGTAATCCGTACACACTTTGAGTACTGGCTGTATCTTTTGATACATGAATTATCCATATCAGTTGAGAGAACAGAGACGCTCATGCATTTCTTCCGTTCTTCTTCAGCGCATTGATCCACAGGATCCTTCGAGTTTGCAATACATGGCTGTGGCCACCAGGGACGATCAGTTTCTCGCATTTCGTCGGGTCCACCAAGCCACTTTTCAGATTCAAAGTAGCTGATGTCGGTGATGCCTCTTGAGACTATATTCGCTGGGTTGGATTTTCCTGGTACGTAATTCCACGATCCCGAATCTGGCAAGGCATGAATCTCGTCGACTCTGGCTTGGACATACTGCTTCCACCTCTTCGCATCGCCTCGAATCCAGCCTAAGGCTACTTGTTAGTCAGTGAAGAACAAGACTTCGGCCTCAATTCCCATTGGTTTCTTGATGTACTCTACCAAACGAGCGCACAAAAGAGCTGCGGTCAATTCCTTTCGGGGGTGCTAATTTGCTTCAACGCAGCCAATCTGGATTTCGCCATTACAAGTGACACATCAATCTGTCCTTCAGGATCTTGAACTCTTGAATACACTACAGCACCCATGGCCTTGTCGCTTGCGTCTGAGAATCCTATCAGTGTCAGGTCAGTAGAATTCGATATGTTGAGGCAACGGTTGAACTTCAGACTTGAAATCTTCTCAGCTTCAGACCACCAAGCTTCAACTTGTCTTGCCCACTTTTGATTGAATTGTTCGTCCCATCCCAAATCTTCTCTCCAGGATTCTTGCAATAGGAGCTTTCCAACGACGAGGTACGGCGAAACGCAACCGAGGGGATCGTAGATACTTGCTAGTCTCTGCAGCAATTGTCTTTTCGTATTCGGAACTGGTCTTGAAAAATCTCCTTTGATTGTGAGAATATCTTCTGATTTCTTCCAGTTGAGTCCCAAAACACTTGTTGATGAATTCCCAATATCATTCTCCGTCCCGAATTGTCGTTCAATTTCAGGAGAGTTCGAGTTCCATTTTCCAAGGCTGGCTTTCATATCACCGATGATCTTCCTGATTGTTTCAACCAGGTATTGACATTCCATCTGAGTATCAACGCTAATAATAAAGTCGTCGACATAGAAGTTCCTGTCCAATTGCCGTGACAATGCTTGATTTGGTCCACATGAATGTTCGAAATGAGTCCGAAGCACCGATGCTAATATGGCGATGCCTTCGCCCCAAATATGACACGTTTCATTCGGTACGCCACAATTTCACCATTCTTGTCATTATCTGATAACCAGAAGAATCGCACCAAATCCTTGTCCTTTTCGGCGAGCCGTATTTGTAGAAATGCTTCTCTTATATCACAAGTCAGAGCAACTTGTCTCATCCTGAAGCGAAACAATACTTCAATGCAATCCGGATTCAGATTGAGACCCTTTTCCATTATATCATTGAGACTCAAGTTATTCTGGTCCATCGCCGATGCATCAAACACAATGCGCACCCTCTTCCCTGGTGAGCGTGGAAAATCACAAACATTCATTTTTGCTAAAACTGCAATCTACGTCTCATTGGATTAACATGTGTATTTTCTTTGACCCTGTCTGACAAGACGATGAACTTTCTATAGAATTCGGCAGACACGCAGATTCATAGTATGCATAGGGTGTACATCATCCTGTGAAAGTCTCATTCTCGGTATCCTTCCCTGCAGAAACTCGTTGTGGCTGCCGCACTAATGGGCCCACATGCAGCTTATTGTCCGCTTATGCGTAACTCTTGTTCAGTAGCTCTCATAATGGCTTGATATTTCGTGGGACATTAAAGTCGCATTTTAACGAGAGGAGCAGTTTTTTCTTCAGTAGTTGATATTCTGCGCGCCAGAAGGCGGGTGCATCGGAGCGGGCCGCAAAAGTTCGGTTACTTTGTACATTCAATAATAAACTTTGCGTGCATGTGCACTGTCCATAGAAATTCGATTCTTCGTTTTGCTTCAATAATTGAGACGAGAATGGATGTTGTTTTCCTAATTATTCAATTACAAATTCGGGCACTGATCTGGAACAACGTTGCTAGATCATGCGAGAAATCACATATTGAAGCACACAATCGTCCTGGTTTCATAATTATGACATTGTTCCTTATTTAAGATGGTATATCTTAAATTATTTTATCGAAATAGCTCTGTATTCCATGATGAATGAGACATCGCGAATTGTTGCAAAATACTATACCAAGGTGCTAGTACCTTGCTTCGTTTTTTACTCTTTCTATTTCAAATTCAGATAGTGATAGAATAAAATGCTGAGCGCTAGATGCGACATATTGCCGAATGTAAGCGGTAAAACCTGTAATAGACCGCCACACTGACGAGGTGTTTGAAAAATAGATAGGCACCCTCAATAGACCACCACTTCCTATATTTCGGCAGTATACGTGCTGTGTGAAGTAGTGAGTAACAAGATATTTGCCTACACAACGATTACATATTTGTGATGTGTTATTTGCAATTACTTAGTCGCTCATATGCATCCAACGAGTGCATCCATATGCCTCACGATTCCTCATTATTGACAATTACTTCAAATCGAATCAAGACACGACACGGCCAAAAAAATTCGAAGGATCCAGGAAACGGAAGATGCCAAAGTCAAACAACTACCCTAGTGGAGAATCCTGTAAATAATTAGGTAATTAAAAGTCATGAACGAATGAATATAAATTAATACTAACAACATAGAGTAACCTACTCCAGTATAGAGCAGGGACTGAAATACGTATAAAGGCAAGTCTACACAACTGAAGACGGTAAGGGAAATAAATTAATACTTATAAACGATTTTATTTTTATCATATAAGAACTGAAATAGGAGTTCGTCATGGACCTGACGAGATGCTAACTAAAAATAACAAAAGGTGAAAATTAGAAACCTAAAAAACCAAAATTAAGTTTGCTATGTATGGAGTCATCAGGGAGGAACCATGTGGCTGCATGAAGCAAGGTTTCGGCCCCTAATCTCCAACCTATACCACATGGCGGGGCCAGGCCAACCAATTCGAATGTACGATATGGAAGGTCTCTCCAAGCCTGAGGAAACATAGCAGAACCTAACCGAAAATAAAATTTTTTTTTGAAATTTATTAGGACAAAAAGAAGCACATGAAACTAGGAGAGTTTTTCTTAGCCCAACATGCCAATGATGGATGGCATCTGGCGGGGCGAAAAACAACCAAACTTAAAAACGAGGAACCTATTCTTGGAGAAGGACTTAATGCAAGAATTAACCAGCAAATTATTCTTATAACCCCGTCCTTTAAAGATATCAAAAATGCCCTTCGCTCTTGATGTGAAGGCGGAAGCATGAGATGAAATCCTGGCGAACCTGATGAGTTGGGCAGCAAAGATGTCTAAGCCAGTGTTCAAAGACATGTTACTCTCGGGGAAAGTATACAGCACCACTGGGAAGCTGAACTCATCAACCTTATGGTAAACCTCTGTGATGTATTGGCCACCATCTTCGATCCTGATTTTGACATACAAATAATTAACACATTTGTTGTTGTCTCCGCTTCTGCTAGCTAAGAGATCTACCGGGTAGATTTCAGGAAGGATCTTATCAAAATGTTTGTAGTTAAACACACAAATGTCGTCGACATACCTAGTGGTACGAGAGAGAAGTTTGGCTAAGCCAAATCTCTTACTCGCTAGGAGCTCCCTCACAAACTTAAACTCCCTGTAAGCCAAAAACAGGTCAGCTAAGAGCGAGCTGGAATTCCCACCCATAGGTATGCCTCGAATTTGCTTGAAGACAAGTCCTCCGAAAGTGACAAAAGTGTTATCCAGGATGAAACTTATTGCATTAAGGAATTGGGTTTTGGACCAGCAGTGATACCCTCTGTATTTTTTATTCGAGAAGAAGGTTCTATGATAGCCAATGCAAATGAAGCTCTTGGAACTGCTAAAAATTAACTCAAAACTAAAAATTTATTACATGTTTTACGGTATCTGTTTTTCAAATATATCTCAATTAAGTGAGGCGGATTTAAGGAGCAAGACATGTGGAAACAATCTTATGCAACAATATGGGAGCGTTTTGCATCCACTGCGTTAACAAAATGATGCAGAGTGAAATCGTGCACTTAGCACTTTAATGGACTTATTGGCAAAGTTAATTTAAGAACGATTTCCTCTGCATCACTTATATGTAGGACTGCACAAGTTGAAAGCTGATGTTGATGATAATATTGTCAAAAACTGTGTCTAACGACTGTACATATTTATATGATTATCTGATTATTTGCCTTTTTTCAAATTACTTGTCCATATGAGGACTTCAAATTCTCTTATCAACGCCTTTGAGAAGTTTGTGCATGATTTTGTTTCCGAAGATAAAGATAATGACAAAGTCGCATGGCCATATTCCCTATATACAAGAACATTTGCATTTAGACTACAGCAAGAAAAGATAAGAAAACCATTAGTTTGGTGACTTGGAAATCGCTCACATTCTGTCAGTAGTTGGAGGCGTAAGATCTTTTGTCAAAACTTATTGTAAATAAAGAAATTGCCATGAAAATACCGGTAGTCATGTTAAGACAAAAAAATAATTGCAACTGACATTCTCTCTGTGAAGCGTTATTGCATCTTGCTCGTGAAATGGGCTAAATTTTGATATTTTGACATTAGAATCAAGGTGCATTCAACATTTTGAAACGACATGTCAATGTCAAGATTACCGCTTTTTCTTAAAATAAAGCTTGTACATGTAAGAATAATGAGTCATGTGTGAGTGGAGGCCCATTTTTCCAAAGCTATAACTATGGTAGCCTTTAAGGTCTATAATCGCACCTTTATTGAAATCTTGCAAAATTACGTAAACGCAGCTTGAAAAGCTAGACAGGAAGGAACAAAAATAATGAGAGTCGCACTGCATGCGTTAGTTGCTCGGGAACATAGAGGGAGAATTTTGTCTGGGCTCGATTTTTGCTCGTGCATTTCTAAAGTAGGGTGTTGAAAAAGGGTGTTTTTTATGTTAGGCTAACGAATCTCGAACAGAATCACGCACCCATTGGAATTTGCTTGTCAAAGTCTCTATCTGACACTGTTTCCGTGCGGTCGCCCCAGGTTGACTCTTCTTGTCTTCTGCAGTAGGAAAATCCGAGCATTTGCAATGACTGCACAGATTTTTTTGTCATGCCGAGAGAAGCATTATTTCAATCATAGATCTCTTTTCATTGATCACCTTTCAAACCAAGGATGCGGAGTCGGAGTCCCGGAGTCCTATCATTTTTGCTGGAGTCGGTGTCCTATTAAATGATAGGACTGCGGACTCCGACCTACAACTATACCCGAAATATAATACAAACAAATTATTTATTCTCGTGCGTATAGCTGTCACTGTCTTGATGTTAACTTTCTCCGTCAAACAAAAGTACAGAGTCAGCAGTGCATGCAAAGCTTGTAATAGTTGAGGGAATGAACCGTGATACTGAAAAAAGGATTGTCTTTTCACTCGGTGATTTAGTAGAGAAGACAAGCCTTCCTAGCCTCGATCACACCTACGCGCCAAAGGTAACATCAGAGACAAAAATGAAATACTAGTTTGTTTGAGAACATTACCTCTTGCCCTCACGTTAATCTTGTGTGATAGCCCCTCTAAAGCGCATATTAGAATCGAAAGTGTACTCATACTTTTTGGAGCAGAATGGGGATTTTCCTGCCTGGTGGAAACTGAAGAAAAGCTGGTTTGAAGCACACATCAAGAAGATGGGAGGAGCCGAGTCGCATGCAATCAACTGAAAGCGACATTTGATAAACTTTCATCGAAAATGATTGATAATTGATGCAGCACTGATTGTTCAGATAAGCCTATAATGATCTATGATGTAGGTTGACAGTTTTTTCATAAAAAAACTAGGCTTGATATACTTGCCACCCGGAGTCGGAGTCCTATCAAAATGATAGGACTCCACATCCCTGCTTCAAACATAGGGGTTCTATTGTTCACAACGGCCTCTATTATTTAATGTCAATTTGAGCACTATGTTCATATGCAAGGTACTGTTTATATGCATTTTGGTTTGTGAGGTAAATAGTTTAGTTTAGGAAGATACTATCTATTCCATTTTTATTCAGAGAAAGTGCGTTTTCCCAACAGCGTTTTTCCACACGATGATGCTCGTATTTATCCTGTATTCCTTCGTATCTCTGTTACCCTACAGAATTGGCATCAGAGCATTTTCTCGTCCACAAACCAGAAAATCAGAGAATTAATCGCACAATCAGAATCCTCATGCACGTCGGTCTACTAAAAGACAATCGAATGCAAAGCGATGGCATACATGTGCTTTTGAGGTGGTTAGAAAGAGAAACTCAGCACATTGGTTGAACAGCAACATCAGTCTTTCATCGTTTGCGAATTGCTTTGGGTTCATTCCAAAATGTCCAAAAAGCAGAAAGTAAATAAGATAAACTTATATATTCATCGACTCTCTATGCAACTCAGCTGAATGAGTTCGGTTCGCCTTGGAACTTATACAACAAGTCATCTCAAAAATTCGCTGGCAGGCTGGCTTATGATAAAGTTTTACAGTTGAATCTTCATAAGGAAAGCTTCGGGATCAACAAAACTGTCATTAGAAGAAGGCTGTTCTTATATCCGCGTTATTCTTGAAACTCACTATTTAAGCTACACTTCAGCTTATCAAATTCAACGTTGCAAAGTGCGTCAAGGTAACAATTTTTCAAGGTAAAGTTTTTTTTAAAAAAGCAAGCTAACGACTGGTTTATTTTTAGTAGGTGCAAAATATGATTTAAAAGAAAATTTTTATATCCTAAAATGTCTAAAATTCTAAAAATACTTACTAGAAGGACAAACAACGGTTCTCCTCTCCTCATGTGTAATGAATTGGCCAGTAAGTCGTTCTGTTCAAAATCACTTATATATTGAAAAGATTCTATTTAACAGTCTGCCCATTCAGATGATATGAGGACAGGTCTGTTTCCAATCAAAATACAAGATCTAGCTAACACAGCGGGATTACGCTATCCAAAATCTAACAGGTGTGCAAGAGAATTAATATTAGTTCCTTGGTGAGGACGATCGCGTTTCGACCGCTAAATCATGGACGCACAAACCCAACTAAGCGCGGTCCTGTACATTTAAGATGCACAGCCTCAGAAATTAAATTTATAGTAGAGAAAAATTAGCATCTATCAAAAAAAAATAGAGTCACTATTGACTGAAATTTACCTCAGGCATTTGAAAGAAGGACAGAGTCCAGTCAGTAGAGGTCAAGTATGGAATGTGTAGTTTCATTCTTTTTAATGAAAACAGTAAATTGCATTTTCACGCTTAAAAAATCGCACATCACTACTACCCGAATCAGAATTTGCTCCTAATTACTTCTTATCTCACATTTCGCAAGAATTTTGCGTGCGTATAGGCCTACTGTACATTATTGAAATAGAATGTGTACCATGCATAAGTTGACTAAGCTATTTAATGTCTAAGTTCACAACTAGGCAGCGTCATATTTTGTAGGATTTATTTATCCTTATACATTTTTGAGATGCTTATCTGAAGCTTAGTTTAGCACTCAATATGTCAATAAACTAATTGAACATGTCATTAAATTTTCTTTAACACTAAGAAGGAATGCAGATGAAATAGGAGATAGAAAGCAAAATGACGCCAAGGGAAATGTATCAGGGCTGGGATCGGTTAACCGATAGCGTTTAATCTTTCGGTTAACCGATTAAAATTGGTTACGTTTGATTAGATTTGTCTTGTATAATGAAATCCGATTGAACTATATATATTACACTGGTTTCTTGTCGTCCGTTTCACAATCCATTCAAATTCATTCATCGCAATTCGTAATCCTTTATTCGTGCTATTTCCCTACACGTAACGTTGCTGTGGATTGTTCTGGAGACGTCAAATCCATTATTTGTATCCATTGGCTAGTGTGTGGGGTGTTCTGGGGTATCTCTGCCAATCGAAATGCAGCACTTCAGTTCAGTAAACGTTATCCTAAATCTTAAATCTAGGGAGTAGGGAGAATTGCAGCATAGCTTTCAACTTTCATCATACAAGCTGTGTCACCAATTAGCGCAGCATTGGTTCGGCGGTTAAGGCAAATTATAGCACGAACATCCTTTTGATATCGGTATCTCAATGTGCCGCGATCATGGAGTTGGAAGCATTTTCAGATGAAGGTTAAACTTCAGAGTATCAAAGGCCTTTGAATAGTCGTAGCAGCAACCACAACAACATCAATTGAACTATCATCTACGAGTAAATGTGAAGTAATGTAGTCATACAATTAAATCAAAGCACTGCAAGTGGAGGAATTCGGTCGAAACCCAAATTGACAAGGTCTGTAGTTGTCAATAAACCTTGACAACTAAATAAATGCCGGGAATCCTCATTTAACCCATTTTAACCGGTTAACAGGTTAAAAATTTAATCGGTTGACCGGTATCAAAAAAATTAGCCTGAAATGTGTTCAATAAATTACTAATACGATATTTAATTTATTGATTTATTGTCTGCGGGTAGTTCATGCATAAATGAAGGACTTTCTGTGAAGTTATGATGTGGACTGGATATATCAGAAATCCTTCCTTCAGAACTGGTATCTTTACCTCTGGATTCCTTACATGCAGCTCCACAAGCGCTAATCCGACTGTATCTCGGCTTTTGTGGCTTTTTCAATTTAACGTTTTTGCTTAGTATTGTTTAGCGAATATGTAGAAATTGAAACGAAAGCTCAATAAGATAGAGTGTGTATGATGCTCGCATGATCTAACGATGTTCTGTCCATGGATTTCAAATTTGCCGTTGCATCATAAATCCTTGTGAAATGCATCATGGAAATCAGACTTAATACTAATTATGCTGACTTTCTGTCTTTTTTGAGTGCTGACGTCATATCGATCGTCAATGACCTAATTGCTAGTACAATTGTTTTCACGGTTATATGTCACAGTCTGTCATTTTATATCTGATTAAATTGCTTTCTGCGGAAAGTGGGAACCGTACTTTCCTATCACATCTGTCATGTCCAAATTGAGATATTGTTAAGGAAAATAACCAGTGATTACTTAATGACATTTGAGAAGTCAGATAGATTCAAGTATCAGTTGATGAGCAACAGCATTAATTGCGACTATGGCTCAGATATTTTTATCACTCGTTCAAACGTGGACGCGTAATTTAGACGGAAAACTAATTAAATTTATATTCTAGCTCAGATATCCTCAAGGGCATTAGGATCTACAGAGCGTTGATGCTGAAATTAACTTGGTAACGAGATCGCATAGGTCAACAAAGTGCTAATGAATCAATTAAAGCAGTGCTCATAATTGAGGATGAAAATTTTCTAGTTTTTGCAACTGGTTTTTACCACTGGATTAAGTTGGAGTTTATTATTGATCTTACCAATCTAGCATTAGCTTTGATATTGACATTTACGATGAGCAGATGTGTACTTCTATGCAATTTTATAGAATGTCATATCATTAATCTTTACTCTTTATTATTTCAGCTACAAATTTGTCTCCATGAAGCCCTTGTCGGTCGCGAATTTTGAAGACTGTCGTCAATTACCACATTTCCACAATGAATCACTATTCATCATAAAACAATATTACTTGTATTTCCACGAATTAATAGGTGTTCCCGCTCATCCGTTGATCTATGTTTTTCTAACGCGCAATAGTGCAGTCAACCGTCATCTATTGTTCGCGCTGGTTATCGCGATCCAGATGAGATGAATTCATTGTCCATTTAGTCAGTCGAATGTGAAATAAGACAATCGAGTGTTGATACTCGCAAATATCTTCTTGTCAAGAGGAAACATATTATTGTGCATATTTGAGCTATGGTACAATGTGGAAAAATGAAGGCAACAATATATCGCGTATTGATGATATCTATACATCAATGCATGTGAAAGATATTTTGGAAATCTCAATTAGAGCATGTCTACACGTCTATTTATGTTGAGTTTAGAAGAAACAAGTGTTGTTGGATATTCAAAAATTAATCTCTTTTTTATATACTTTGCGCTATATTTCGATCAGCACCTGCCGATCATCTTCAGGCAAGTGAATCTATTCTGCATAATTCAAAAGAACTCGAAAAAACAAACGCAGTAATGTATAAACATAGAAATGAAAGGTAGAGGCGACAGATAGTACTGGGTGGTGTTTAAAAATTATCGGTAATTTATTTTTAAGTTACCTTACCGGTAATTTACTGGTAATTTATCGGTAAATTACCGGTAATTTATATTCAAGTCCGTATAACTTCAAATCGAGCGCACCAGTATGCTTTGATTTCAACTAAATACACAATTGGCTTAATCTGATTCTGATGAAGGCTTGATTTTTGCTCAACGTCTGATTCTTTGTCATAGATATTGCAATTAAGAAATGAAAAATTGACTTTTTTAAGAAGTTTGTTGGTATTTCACCCAAATAGACCATAATAATCAAAAGTTTGACGGCAAATAAAAATTGTTCTAGGGAAGGGCCAATATTTTGTAAATTATACACTGTAGATCCTTCTTTTTATAAATGTCATCAAAACTGGTTGTCAATGTTAGATGCGTAGTAAATTTAGATACATGGAGACAATATTGTTTCAAGAAATGTATTTTGATAACTATAATTAGTAATAAATGTTACTACAATATGAGAGAGAGAGAGAGGTCATGCATCAATGGAAAGAATATGCAGATATCGTCCCTACTGTAGCCACCTGGCAAAATTGGACAATACGCGCTCAGGCTACAATTATCATAAAGGTGCATAAAGGCATTGATAAGAGAGCAATAGCGATCGTCTCAACCAATGAGAGACCAGAATTAGAAGATTTTAAATGCGTGTTGAAGAGATAGCAACTTATCGTGGAATTTGATAAATTCAGGCATTCTTTAGTACTGCTAGGGGTTGGTGATGACAAAGTGAATGGTATAATCACATAATTAGATTGTTTAAGCATCATCACTTTCCTAGAAGTGCAAACTGATTCAAAGCAATGGCACATGTAGGAACATGCTGTGAATTCCTTCAAAATGCCCCGATCGTCACGATTCCTTCAGATTCGAAAAATTCAGATCATTGCGCAAGTGTTCTCGACAATGTTGAGCCCTCCGATCATTATTAGAAAAAATAGCAGGCGCACGAAAAAACGCTCACAAACTTCTCTGTAGAACTTGAGAACTTGACATCGACTGTGTCTCTTTGTTGTGTGATCCGGTTGATAACAGTCACTGAAGCTTCGCAGAATTTGGCGTGTTTAATATCGAACTCGCTGCTTATTGTTCGATTGCTATGGTAATATGTCAGGAGATTGTGCCATTTTATTAACGTTACATGTTCCTATGTTTCCTTTCTAGTCAAACAGAAGAAGAGAAGACCGGTCTAATTCTGTGGGTATAACTATTAACATCGAATTATTCATACACACTTGGTTGAATACATTTATAGGTCAGATACATAAGCTAAGATTTAGTAATTTTAAGAAACTCTAAATTCTTTAGGCTACCTGAGAATTGTGAGTGTATTGGAAATGAAATTTTGTCATAGCAAAATATACTGAGGAATCCCCGAAAAATGAACAATTATGTATCGGTAATTTACCGGTAATTTATTTCAATCTTACCGGTAAATTACCGGTAATTTAACACTGGTAATTTACCACACTTCAAACACTAGTACTGGGATACCTTGTACCACTAGCTTGATAGCTCTGATTTGAATGACATAGAACAATTGAAACAGGCAGTACTGGGTTCCAATTTACCAGTAGTAGAATGAAATTGTTCTAAACTGACTAAAAAGACACAAAAACTTAAATCAAATGAAAATTGATCAATTAATTTTCATTTGATTTAAGTTGTTTTGAAGTCGCTGATAATGCGAGGTTGTAAGTATGGTGGAATGATGTCTTTCACAGAGTTGGGAGTCATCAACCGAGAACGTTGTGTTGGAATCAATTTTAGATGGAAATATGCACTCTCAATGTCCATTTTGATTTTCTTTGCAATTATCTCGCTTATTTTGCCGTAATATTGCACTTCGAAGAAAAATTTTTTCATTTCAGCGGAGATCGGTTTTTCAGGTAAATTCTTGGAATGTCTATCTACATACCAGGGTTAGGATTCGCAATATCCTATCCAACAACGGCTATCCTGGCATGTAGATAGAATTTAATTAATTTAATGCAAAATTGTTTATGCGCTAATGTTGTGAAGGGTAAATTTTCCCGGTAATACTGTGGTGATAATTACCAAACCGGTAAATTTACATCAATAGAGATGCTCATGAGAATTATTAGTGAAAATATTACTGGAAATAATAGTAATAATTACATGTAATAATTGCCCAGATTAAATCACCGGCAACTTTGCATCAGCAATATTTACCCGTGTGAAATACATGAACAGTAGAATTGTGTACAGTAAATTTGTTGTCATAAATTTATTCCATAAATATGCATATTGTTATGTTGAGCACGTGGGTGATAATGCATTGATGCACGCACCGCATCATTTAACCTTAATAATCAAATTCGAGAACACCAATTCACTGCGTCGCTAGTCGAATAGAATTTTTGCAAATTACTATGATAGTTGTTCATGTTCAGTAGCAGAAGTCTCACATGGGTAAGCTGTCACTCTTTCTAGTTAGCAACAGTATTGTACTCAGAACTAAAAGGCCATATTTTTCTCCTCATATTGCTGGAAACTCCTGCAATCCTATTGCTGCCACCGGTGCAAGTGAGTTGGTTTCTTGGATGAAGCACTACAGTGGATATCATATGAAAGATGAATCCCGTTCATGTTCTTATCATTATGACATCTGCTCGCTTTGAGATAATAGATAATGCAGCGCACTCAACCTGGTCCCTTGACGGACAGATGCAGTCTTCTTATTCCAGCACATAACGAGAGGTATTAATTGATGCCACTATTTTTCGCGGATTTCTTTGACTTTGCTGTCACACCCGGGATTAATTTCATTTTTCTTGCAGCAGATTCTGTAATTGTCTGTAGAAGTTGGACCGAAAGAAATCAAAGTTGGAATTTCAAATAATCTGGAAAAAATAGAATTCGTGCACGTTAAAAAAGACTTTTCAAATAATCATAGTTCTATAGCAGAATATGATCATATTTTCTTGACAATTAAGCCAAGAAAAAATCGTAGATGATTGTCGCTCGGCCGGTGTCCTCGTCACTATGTTGCTCATCGGCGTAAGATTAATTGAAATCATGTTGTGCACTGTTTTGCAACATTGTAGATAATATTTTTAGCTATTTTTGATCTTCGCAAATTATTTGCTCTTGAATAGATTGACTCGGGCTTGTTTTAATCCATGCAATTTCCGACTTCTACTGAAGAAAATTCTGAGCCCTCCTCATCAGATAAGCTGGTAAGTGCAATGTATCCGCGTTCAAAGACAGAGACATAAGTGCACATGACTGCCACTTAGTAAATCACCCTCAGTATGATAATTGTGTTCACTAATAGCCAAACCTCAAAATATGAGAAATATCCCCTTCTAATATTTCTCTTCAAATTTTTGAATGCTTAAAGACGACCTTTTCACATTGGAAAATATTCTAGAATTACTACAGCTTAACATTTCCACTTCAGTCAATTGCTTGATGTTTGCAAAGTTCATCTCTTCCTCAAGACTTTATGTAAAGTAATTTGTTGTTTATGACTTGATTGGCTAAAATACAGTTGAGTAGACAATCTTTCCTTGATGTAATAGCTCATTTATTGTTTGAGGGGAATGATTTAACGCTTCACTCATTTCGATTTCACAATCAAAGAGATTGGTTTGATATCGATAACCCTTTAGATTCTTCGAATTCAAATATCAACAATTGTTGATGTTGATATTGCAAAAGATTCTGAGCTATCTTCGCTAAGTAATTCTGAATGGACTTGAAGAGATAGATCACGCACCAAGCAAAATAGAAGATTTTTGATAGTGCAAATACTATCGATGATTTTCGGTGATGACTTCCGAATACTTTGCTATAGACACATGTGAAGTAAATGTAGGTTGATTTGTCCATTTAATTGTGATATGTGCATTCGTGTAAGTTTATAACAAAATGAGATTTTTTCATAAATCACTGCCCAAAGGAATTATTTGGTTTTTAATCATTTTAGCAATGGTTTCTGCTTAAATTTATCAAGTTTTACTAGATGTGACAGCTTTTATATAAAAGCAAAAACTGCAGCATAGTTTGGTTGAGGTCTTTCAATCTGCTCTTATACTTCATGACCACGCGCGAAATGGAAACACACATGGACAAGCTACCATAGACAAGGTATTAGAGTGATGCAATACTGCTTAACACCAAAACGCCACATCACAACTCAATAATCGAATAGAAAGAATTCGTTAGTCACGCACGCACATGCACAATCATAACTCAGAATAAAGGCAAGATTATGAGGTAAGACCACCATGCACAGGAAGCTAGGAAACAGTCAAGATCAAGGCAAACGAAATGCACAAAAAGTACATGTATATGCACTCGCGCATATTCACGTAAGTATACATGTTTATACATACGTCATATTGTCATGCGAAGGCTTTTTAGCGGACTTAAGATTTTTGTTGCACGACTGAAGTTTAGTTGTTTTCATTCAGTTTTGATGATGAGAGGGTTAGAATGGATAAAAAAACGTTTGGCACAATTTTGTGATTTCATGAAATGACTAGCTGTGGTGAAAATAACAACGTCAGGTTAATGGGCTCAGTTGCCATTCTTAATATTAATGCACATTTACAATAACTTAGTGAACTTTCATCAGAAGTCGCGCGACATATCACAACAAACACACTATCTGCTTCGAAACTTTTGTCAGTCAAGTTAGCTACCTCTTCTTTTACACGTTGAGCCCATGTGATCCACTCACTGGTAGACTGTTATGGTATTAGTACAGCTCATAAGTTTCATTCTCTTTCGACGTCTTCGAATGAAGAAATTTCTAAAATTATGAATAAAAAAAAGAAAAGACAACCTTGCTGAATAACAAAGCAATACCAGCATGACTGCACTCTGGACACAGTAGACTCAAAAATGAGTTAGAGGTAAGTTTGAGAGTTTTATCACTTGCCAGCGATTGGTTTCCGCATTAGAAGATCGATTAGCAAGCCATTCATGTCATCATGTATTCTACAGCACTGTGTATTTTTACATATTATACACTGTACAAGCAAATAGCAGCATGCAATCTCTCCCAAGTTCTTGTTTTACAGAAGAGAGATAAGGCGATGAAGTTAGCATTAACTCCAGCACTAACTTTTTTCAGATAATTTGCCCGCATCTCAAAATTCACGTGCAAGTGCATTTTCCAACCAGGAATTTGCTCATCAACACCCTGAAATCCTAAAATTACAGGAAATGGGAGAAAACAACACTGAAATATCAAAAGTAAATGCTTACATTAATGCTAAATTTAAACCAATTTCCTCGTCATTAAGAATAGTGTAGCATGAACAAACAGTTCATTTCCGAATTTGCTCGTATGCTTTCCAATCCCTCCTGCCCTTCAAATACACAGAACATACATATTCGGCTCGAAACCAACCGAGAATTAATGACGAAGTTAAATGCAAACTTTATAGGTCATCAAAATCATTTTGCTCGCCCGCACGAGCGACTTAGGATTGTCAAATGGCTCATTCCCGAATTTGCTGGAACGTTTTGGATTGCTTGACGGCTCTAGAGCTACGAGAATATCGATCTATGCATCGAAAGGGTCATACATTTCTTAAGAACTTAATGATAATCTCATGGACATCAAAATCATTTTTCTCGCCCGCACGAACGACTCAGGATTGCCAATCAGGTTATTCCTGAATTCGGTAATGACCAATTTGACGATCCCGAGTCGCTTGTGAGAGCGAGCAAAATAATTTTGATATCCCATGAGGTTAGCATCAACGCTTTAATAAATGTACGGTATGATCTTTTCTATACATAGATCATTATTCTCAGTAGTTCTAGAGCAGTCAGGTAATCCAAAACATGCGAGCAAATTCAGGAATTGACGATCCCGAGTCGCTTGTGAGAGCGATCAAAATGATTTTGATGTGCCATGAAGCTAACATTAACTTTTTAATAAATGTATGACTTTTCGATACATAGACCGATATTCTGCGCAGCTCTAGAGTCGTCAAGCAATCCAAAACATGAGAGCAAATTCGGGAATGACCCATTTGACAATCCTAAGTCGTTTGTGTGAGCGAGCAAAATGGTTTTAATGACATATGAAATTAGCATTAGTTTATCATAGTGTTAGTTTTACAACTCCTATGTGCTGCGTTAATGGTCACTTAGTTACCCCGTGCAAGCTAGACTTCAGAGGTTAAAAGATGAATCAAGCGATCAAGTTTCACAAAAGTTTCACAAAAGTGCGTCTTGATTTGTAGGGATATTACTTTTAATCCACAGGTTTGGTCGAAACATTCAAAACATCTTCAAAGAAAACGCCTTCATATCAAATTTCTGATAGAAAATTACCTTGGATGATTACTTTCAATCAGTGTCGATTTTTAGTCCAGGCATGTCAAATGTATGAATAAAGTTTCAAACCACTTTTCGTAACTCTATAGCTTGTTTTCGTCTTTGGATGGAAGGTTGATTTGATTTTTCTATCAAATTTGTTGATAAATAATACGATGACCATATCATTGAGGAAGGTGTTGAATCTATTATATAGCTATGCAGTTATCAAAGGCCATATAATGGATAAGGAATGGAATTTCATATTAATCAAATCTCAATTTGACCTAAAAAATAATCGACGCAAAAGCTTTGTTTAATCTGAAATTAAATTTGCAAAAATTGTGGAAACCAAACTTATCAAAAATAATATTTGTGGTGATCTATACCTGAATGCTCCGCTATGTCCGATACTGTGACTCGATATTCCTAACATCCCATGTTCTGTGATGTATCGAGTAATAATTGGCAGTGCATTCGAGCTGTTTGAATACTGTCAACATGCCCTATTGCTTTCCATTCAAATCGTAATTTGTACCTTATTCAATTCGTCTGAAAAAATTGACATCACATGATGCATGCATTGATATATTTTTCTTTGTACTCATAAAAACTGAGTAATAAACTTTCGAGAAAATTGCTCGCAAAAAATACGACAATCGCTTGCAAAATCACAGCAATTGTTTGTAAGAAGCGATTTTCTTCACAAAAAACCTGTGTTATTTAATTTAGTAAGCAGTGTGCCCAAAAATGACATACAGGTTTTAGGTTTTTGCAAAAAGCGAAAAACAAAAAATGTTGAAAAGGTTTTGTTCACGCATTATGTTGAAAACAAACATCAGCTGGAGTTTGCAAGCATTCCCGCAGTGCTTTTAGGTGAATGATTTCCAATACATACTTCCGGATAGTGTTTTTAAAACTTCAAATGTTCGAAAGTGTTGAGCGGATATTTCTTTGACTACTTGCTGCCTCCGGAAGATTTTTGTCAATTTTTAACTATTTGCCTTTATTCAGCGCTCGGACATTAACTCTCGTTCCACTGGGGTGCGTTTTTCGCCCCTCCCTGGCAAATTTTAAAATGTTTTTCAATATTAAACCAAGCAAGCTGTGGCCACCAGATTTCTAATAGCTTACTTTCTACGTGTTATGTAACTTTTGACTGAAGGAAAACATATTTGGCACTACGCATACTTTTGGTGTAA